>VZRV01003173.1:478932-554787 GCA_013398115.1 Falcunculus frontatus
CTCATTTTTGTCAAAACACGTTTCTTTTTTTTTTTTTTTCCTAGCAGATTTTAACAGCGCATTGTTATAAATTCAGTTTTGCAACACGCTAAAGTGAATGGGCAGTTAAACAGTTCCACAGTTAATTAATTTATTTGACGAAACTACTTTCACTGGAATTAAAGTAAGTGTTTTCCTGAAGAATTTGTAGACTGATATGGCAGGAACTCACTGGAAAGTGCTGTGAGAGCAGGAGCTTGGTGAGTTTTTTTCCTTCCTGTTGTTCAGAAGCAAAGAAAGGCTCCCTGTGGCCTTAATAACCACAAATAAACTGGATATTTGTAGCTCTTTCAGTAGCCTATTAATGCACAGATTGTGACATCAAAGTTCTAATTGAACTGCATCAGAAGTTGCACGTAGTGAGTAAAGCTGTGATGAATCTCACAGATAATCAAACGTTCTTAATCCCTCCCTCCTTGCTCCGGGCGCTGCTCAATATTTATTTGCTAGGGTGTATGGCATCAATGGAATTGCGGGTTGTTCCCTCTGTAGAGCCGTAAAATCAATGGAATTAGGGAAAAAAAATCGGAATATTTTATGTCGTTCAACAGTAGGGGGCGCACCTGCATAAGGAAATGTCCCATGGGACACGGGGTCTGGAATGGGACATTTTCACACTTAAATCTTGGGGATCTGCTATAAAATAAGAAACTTGAAGCTGCCACCCTAAATTGTAGCATTTAAAAAAAAAATTAAAATGTATTGGCCAATCCTTGGATCATTTTGTTCAGAATTCCAATCCGATCTCTCGTGTTTTGATTTTTGTTTAAAGGCAGAGCTGTGATCTCACATATCCGGCAGCTCAGTTGTGAAGAAAGATACCACACATATTTGTTGCCATTTTATTGAGGTGGGTAAATACGATTTTCTTATTTTATGGGTCAAAGAACCAAAGAAGAGCTTGAGAGGTTTTTTGCGAAGCTGAAACCCTGACTAATGGCCACTTAATTATTAGATAGGAAACAATTTATAAAACTGAGGGTCGGACTCTGCCAATAAATGTTAAAAGATTTGAAGTGTGTAAGTTCTGTGTATATGCCCATTTTGACTTATTGTATGGATTTTATTATATTCTAAAAGTTGTTTTGAGATATTTTGAAGGGTGGGGGTTCTATCAATGTGTTTTGAACTGAGGAGGTGCAGCATGCCAGAAACCTTTCCATTTTGTGTAGAAAACTTACTTTCATCCGCTTTCATACATATATTCATACATAGATATAAACAGACATGCATATGATGTTAGTTGTCACACTACGATCTGCCAGAAAAATCTGTTTCTTCTACTTTGTAGTCTGATTGATACTGGTGACTTCAGAAAACCGCCATTATCCCTTAAAACGTAGCTACTGTGTTTTGATTAAGTTTTTGCAAGCCAGGTTTCTTGATTTCCGTGCCATGCTTCTCTGCTTTTCCTTCTAACAGACCTGACAGGGGAGCGTGCTGCTTCACCGACATTAGCACAAGGAAGTCCAAAATGTAGAAAAACCTCGGTGCTCAGCAATGATTAACTTTTCCTCCCACAGGCTACTTGTCTGTGCATCGTAAAATCTGATTTTACCTCTGCAGACCTGTTAGGAGACAAGAGGTTCGGAGCGCAGCTTTCAAACAGGGCACCGGGCAGATGTTTCAGTTTCCAACCTGAAGAACAGGTTCTGCGGATGCGAAAGGAACGAAACGTCTATCCGGGATTGTTGCCACCCTCCGATTCCTTTTTCCTCCTCCCACTTTGAACTTGTTACCCTGGAGCTGAACTGTTTGAACACAGGCTGTAAAGCTGCTTTGTGATCAGAGAGCTGAGAGCCCTCAACATGTAAAAGCGGGGCGGGATTTCGCTGCGACTCCGCAGGTCCCTCCCTCCTCCCGGGTTTGTCCCGGGTATGAAGGTTCGACGCTCCGCTCACAGAAGCCGGGACAGCCCCTCTGCACTGCCCGGCCGGGAGAGACAAAGGTGTGTGCGGCGTTTGCTTTGGGCTTGCTTTGCTACTTTCTCTTGCAGCAGTCGTTTTGGTGTACTTTTAAAGCTTTTGCTCACTCCCGGGCTTTAGAAACGAAGTTATCCCAGGAGTGTGCACAGCCTTATGGCTGTAACAGAATTTGCTGCTACTTTTGCTCTTGTCTTTTTTAAGGAAGAGGGAAAATGGAAAGAACATCATGTCTAATGCTTGTTTTATCATGCTTTCTCTTGTTCATGAAAATGATCAGGAACCTTGGAATTCTGTTAGTCCTAAATTTTCAGATTCTCAGAGCTTGTAGGGATGAAGCAAACCATGTTTGTGATTCAAGTTTAGACTTTTCTAACTGGACAACTACTTTTTTCAACATGATAGACTACTGCATTCATTCTGAACTGATAACCTGAGCCTTGAGCTTTCCCAGGTGTACTGAGCCAAAATGAAAACTGACTTGACTAAGAGAGGTTGGATGTAAAATAAACTTCAGGTATTTAAATAAAATACCAGTTTAGCAATAGAACATGGCTGATTCTGTGACTGAACAGCCAAGTCTTAACTTGGGAGGAAAGACATGCACAACACTTTGAAAAGGTATGCATATTTTTATTTAATTTTTTTTTTTAATTAAAAAAAAAATTGCTCATTCTTTTGGGCTATGGAGAAAGAATCTTCAGTTCTTTCCTGGCATAAAAATGTGGGTAATGATTGCAGAGATGTGGCAAATAATACGGATGGCCCGATTGCTAGGGCTGTGTATGCTCCAAATGGCTCAGGCTTCAGGGTTCAGATGTAGGTCTTAAATATACCCCGAATCCTCAGGGTGATAATTTCTAGAACCATGTTCTGTTTCATGGTGGAGGTAGGTTGCCTGTTATAAAATAAAACAGAGGTAGAGTAAGAGTCACTGCTGCCTGGGGTTGGTTTGAGATAGGAAATTGATGCCATGTTCAGAATGGAGCTCAAAGTTAACTTATTGTTCAAAAGAATGTGGTGGAAGTTTTGTCAATTGAGACAGCTTTTTTTGTCCTTACTGAGGGGGTAAAAACTGTGCTGGGGAGAATTCTTTTTTGCCCAGTGAGATGAGCTGTGAGAAACTGTTCAGTGCAAGTGAAGGACGGGGGTGTGAGGGAAGGCCGGAGAGTGCCGAGGACACTGAGCTATCTAAATGTGGGCAAGGCTGAGTGGTGTCAGAGTTACAGTGCTCTGGTGGCCTCGGGACTGGCTGTGGGGGACAGGGAGAAACGTTAACTTGGCTCTGAGCTCCTCAGCAGGAGCACTGCATGTTACAGGCTGTCTGCTTCGGGCACAGAGGGTTTCTCACAGGGAGTAGAGGCCATGACCAGATGCAGATATTTGTCATGGCACAGCAGTTAACAGTAGGCTTTTTTATTCAATAAGCAATATTTTACCAGAACTGCTTCTGTGATGCCCAGTTTTATGATATAAACCTGTGTAACTGAATCTTGAAACACTCAGGGCTCGCTGGCTCTTATATTTAATGACTCTGTTGGCAAGATGAACTCCTATAATGCAGTGTATTTTGATCATTCGCAGCCAAAAACTAAGTTTATTCTGGCTTTGCAAAAAAGGATGACGTTCCAGTTTATAGCCAAGCTCCTTCTACATTATCTGAAAAGGATTTATTTTCATTCATCATTTCTGTGATTTAGTTGCATTAAAAGCTACTCCATTCTTACCCCAATGTGGCTGAGAGCATCTTAGTGAATGGTCCTGCAGGAACAACAAAGCAATAAAACATATGTGTGCAAGGTTCTTCTATGTACTCATAGTTTCAAAACAACACAATCTCACTTTGATTTTTAAATAAATGCTACAGAGCCGTCAGTTCCTAAATATAGCTCAAAGGGGACTACATACTTGTGAACATCACTGGAATTTATTCTTGTTAATTTGTCCAGAGCTGAGAAAATGACTGTATAAATGAATTTGAGTGGGTTATAGGATGAGGCTGAAGAGATTTTTCAGCAAAGATAGTCTTGCAGTTCCTAAGGATCATCTGAATTTACTGCAACACAATTTTCATGCACCCAGATATCTCAATTCTTCATTAGTTATCTTTAAAATGACCCACTTCTTCCCATGATAAGCTTAAATTGATCTGATCTTACGACTGAAATAGATTCTCCAGTGTTATGCCTGAATCTTCTTCCACTTCCACTGTCTTGACCTCATTTGTGAGTTCACCTCTGCACCCCTCGTTACCTCTGGCCTTGCTGGATAATGGCAGATGTTGTGTCCATCACTTGTGACAGTTCCTGATGGCAGCTGTAGGTACAGACCCTGCATCCAGGCTCAGCTGGCAGAGGAGGAAAGCCCTGCATGACATGAGCCAAGCCCTGTTCCAAGGGAACAGCTATCCTTGGCCACTGTATACAGCTCCTCAGCCCAGGTTTTGCTGCAAGTCACTGTGGAATTCTGGTCTCCACATTACTGCTTAGAGCACAGACTCTAAATCTGTAGGGAATTTCCAAATTTTTTATTCATTGTTTAATCTGCCTTCGTTTTGTGGGGGTGGAGCACTTCCCCTCAGCACACGTAGGTGCACAGCAGAGTCATTGGATAGGTACCTGCACAATGCAGGCTGTGACAAACCTTTACACATGCTGAGACAAAGTTCTGAGCTTCCTTCCTGCTCTTTTTCTGTACCTTGCTCTCTGGCAGACTGCATGTGAGGCTGCTCAGTCCTGAGAGAAATTCTGGGTGCAGACATCAAGACAAGCATGACCTGAGTGAGGATTTCACATCCATTTGCATCACAATCACAGCATGAAACCTGAGAGACTGATTTTGGTATACCTGGTTCTGATCTGGCCCCACATTTTTTATTGTTCATCACAGCCTCACTTGTTTCCATTTAATTGGGGAATGGCTCCTGTAGAATCTTCTGACATCTTAATAGTTGTCAGGGAGCTCTGGGTTGCCTCAGACATGACAAGGGAAATCAGGTGGGAAGGTGAAGGAGCTTTCCATGTTAGCATTCCTGGGAGAGATTGAAAGTGCTGCACAAGCTCTGTGGTTCCCATTCCCTGAGGTGTTGTTTGCCAAGGGCTGTTATGTAGAAACTTGAAACTTGCAATAGCACTTTTTGTGTTCAATCTGGTGATCAGAGGATGTCTCCTCTCAGCTCTCCTTGCAGGATTAGTTACTGCAACGTAACTTAAAAGAAGCTCCTCCTTGCCTCTTCTCCCCTTCAACATAATCCCCCCCCCCCCCATCTCTATAGTTTGTTATTCCAGATTTCCTACTGCCCTTAGATGCTGGAATGGATTTTCTGGAAGTTTTCTCTGCCTTTAACTGAAAACATGAAATTTGTGTTTTATTAATTAAAAAAAAAGGAAAAAAAGGAGTAAGGAATGGAGCCTGAGGAAACAATGGCAGCTGCAATTGAGGTGCCTGGAAGAAGTTCTATAGCCTGCAGAGGAGAACCTCAAAAACACAACTTTGGGATGAGTTATAATGGCATTATTTAGTGTGATTGCTGCAAGGACTATGTGAAATATTTTCTGTTTGAACAACTTAACAGGTTGTTGTCTCCTACAGTATAAAATGACCTATCCCACTTCTTTCCCTCCTGTGAGTTTAGACTGAGTGAGATGAGGTTATTGAAGTAATGTTATTTATTGACTAACCAAGTACTAAAGTCCACGATAAGGTGGAGAGAGAAGCAGAGCTGTACTTTGATGTTTATTGGATCAGGCCCTAAAGACTTACTGCCTTGTAGTTCCCATGTGTGCATGTCACTGCCTTCTGTTTGACAAAATGAGGATGGATTGAGTGGTTCCCAGGCCCATTCCTGCTAATAGAGAAGGAGATTCATTCATTTAAGAAATGGTTTTGGACGTTTGGCAAAAAAAAAAAATTAAAACTGCAGTGTTCTGTTGAAGTTGCCAAGAACAAGCGTGTTTTTCTTGTTTGCAATATTCTCTTGGTGTCTGTCTGCCTGTGCTTGGGCTCTGTGTTTGGCCCTACCAGGCATCCTCAGGAGCAAGCTGATCATTTGCCACTGGCTTGTGAAAGGGGAACACAAGTTGCCACCTTCTCTCTAACTCACCCAGCATAAATTATTCCTTAATATCCAAGAGATTATCAGTACAGCAATAAGCTGCTGTACAGAATTAAAGCAGTTTGATTAAAGACAGTATTCTTAAAAGAAATTCCTGCTCATTTAGATGAAATTGAAGAAAAAATTAAAAAAAAAAAATCAGACTTCTGGAGGGTGACCAAGACTGCCAGCATAATTGACAGCATGAGCATTATTAGAATTATAGATCTCCTGATTACGAGCGGCATTGGAGCCCATAGTCTATCTCTTCCTCAGTATGACTCACAAATTCCCAAGTGCAGCAGAACCTTTTCCAGCAGTCCTCACTTTCCGTCTGTCTCCTAACAAGGAGATCTTCCTCCCCTCATTTCTTCTCTGGGGCTTTTTGTTTTTTGTGGTCTAGAGTATGAAACTTTTATTTTCAAAGTTCTTTTGAGCCAAGCTATTGGATGAGATTTAGAGCTTTGCTTAATTAGTTCCCTTTGCTTCCTAATAGAAATTGCCAGTTCTCCCTTGCTAATACAAAATGCAAATGTTCTTCAGAAGCAAGAGGCTGCTGTGTTTCCATTGTCACTTCAGACAGGTCTGGGAACTGGCTGGTGACAAGTAATGATGGTGAAACCGAGTGGGGTTTTGGCAGTTCAGGATAAAGAGGGGAGGGGATTACAAACAAGTCTATCCCTACAGATAGAAATTGTTACAAATTTCATATTTTGTTTCATGAAGTGAATGTTAAAGTCATATGATATGCTCCATACAAACCTGGAATAAGTAATTTGGATTTAATAATAAGTCTCCTTACTTGCATAAGGAATATGCAGTTACATCATTCAACAAAAATGCAGGGCTCCTGCATGTGCAGCTCCAGCTTAGGCTGTAAGGGGCGGGTGGGGAAAAGCTGACAAATGTTAAGTGCTCCTTTTAAGTGGGATGACTCTGTTCTGGGTGAAGGTGAACACACCAGGCTGCCAGAAAGGTATTCTGGTGTCCTCTTGACTGCCTTTTCCTCACTTTCTGCTTTTTAACCGAGTTGTTTGCTGGGGGACTCTATCGCACGCCAGAGTGCTGTGTGTGTGCTCTGTCCCTTGGGAAAAAGAATGCGGGATCACACCCTGAGTTTGGGCTCACCCCCTTGTTCCATGGGGCTGGAGCAGCCTCCTCTCCTTTGGAGCTGCTCTGGCTGTGCGCTGGCGTGCCTGGGCGTGCAGGTTATCTCCGTGCAATTGCCCGCTGAATGGAGCTGCATTCCTTAAAATGAGCAGCGTGTCAGAGGGAACCACGCTGCAGCTTAAAAGCAAATCCCAGCTCTCACATTTAAATGCTTTAAAGTATTATTTTTTTCCTCCCATTTGATGGCACTTTGATCTTTTATCCATTGATCTGCTTCCTGATCAAACTATTCAGGTTTAGGTGATGACTTAGTTTTTATGTGTTTCATCCATGGTATCAGTGTATCTGTTCTGGGAGGATATCAGAGCTTGTCTGAGTTCTGTGGCTGTCACACAAAACCTCCCTGAACAAAAGCAGGTCTTGTGGGGTTAAGCTTTAAATAGTACAGTGATATAAAAATGGCTAGAGAATTGTTAATGGTGTACACAGCTTTTATTGTCTGTAAGTGATATGGATCCTGCCTCTAGGGTTTTAAGTCCTTTTTTCCAAGGGAATACAGAACCTCACACAATAATACTTAGGTAGGGCTTTTAGCCTGAGCAGACAGTTGAAATCTTGTTCATGTGGTCTGAACAGATACAGTTGCTCTCTTTTGGCTGTTTGATGTCTTCTGTCAATGAACAGTGCTGTTCTCAGAGCCTCAGTGCTTCCTACTGTAACAGAGGTGAGGTATTTCCAGACAGTGCAACTGATATTTTCCATTGTACAACCTTCTCAACAAATTTTCCAGGAAAGCCGATCGAGCTTCTTTCATTTACTTTAATAGCAAGTCTGGCCCCTGAATGTTGTTCTGAGACACCAGTCTGTATTTTTAGGGATTCATTGTGTACTTTTCCATTGGCTGTGTAGGATTTATGGGGATTGGTTTGGAGCTGGGCTTTTATCTTTTACCAACACAGGTATGCTGAAGAGAGGGAGGGGAGGAAGGGAATTCTGAGGACCTGTAGGAAGCTGTAAAAGGTGGGACTGAGTTCAGGAAGAACATCTTTTGCATGGAAAGTGAAGGCATTCAGAGATAGCTGCCTCAAAGTAGCTTCACTTTCAGATCGTAACAAAGCATAAAGAACATTAATTTGACATAAGACAATAAAACATTTAACGAGCCACATCAATGTAAAGCTCATCTCCTTTCACTGGAACGATGCTGGTCTGGCACCGGCAGGAACACCCATGCCCATTCAGTCTTCCTCACCCTCATGGATATGTTCTTTGGTGTATAATGAGTCACAGTGATTGAACTTCCTACAAAGGAAATAGCCTTTCAAAAAAAACCCTGAAGCAAAGAGGTGAGAGAGTCTGCAAAGTAAATACCCACCAGTTCAGCTTTCTGCAAAGGAAATAGGCTGATCTTGTCTTGATGTTTAAACAGTTTCATCTGTTCTTTGAGCTGTGGCTTCCTGGATTAATCCCGAGGTTAAACATCCAGTGCACAGGTACCAGAAATGGCACTTTGTGGCTGGTGGCTATAAAACTGTGGTCAGGAGCTGTCCAGATGACCAAAGCAGATGATAACTGAGGCAGTGCCTGTCATCTGTAGAAGTGCATGCAATTGAGCAGCTACAGAAATGCTGCTGAGTGCAGTTTTGTTTTCTTCACTGGACAAGTCCATTTAAATCCTGACATGCCTTCTAACAACTGCTTTGGGCTCTGCTCTAAAAAAACCAAGTCAGCTCTGTGTATGTAAGTGTATTTTTGGCATCAATTCAAGGATTAATCTAAAGGGAAAAAGAGCATTTATATTGGGATGCACAAAATGAATACATGAAATGTATTAAATGAATACATGGAAATGTATGAAGTGCTTTTATTCAGTCAAAGCAGAATGCTTGCTCTGTATTCTCTGACCTAATTATGTATTTGTCAGGGAATGATTACAGGCACAGGTGACAGCATATCAAGAATGAATATTTAGGGGGCACAGGATGTATCTTTGATAATCTATTACCTTCCTCCCCTCTCAATCCACTTACCTTATGAAATCTGCCGTAAGATTATAATTTTGGTTTTAGTTGCTCCAGCTGTGCTCTGTAATAAAGATACTCTTTGCCAAATGAATGTCACTCTCTGATATGCCCAAAACTATTTCAGAGCCACAGGATGCCCTTTGAGATATTTCCGATTTAAATGTGGAAACAAGTAATTGTAATGATACTGATTTTTTACAAGGTTAATGTTGCCAAGCATTGCTGTCCCATAGATGAAGTTGCCATGCATTTGGCTCCACATAAGGGTGTTACTTCAGTGACTGATGCTCTGAACAGAGGAGTTTTTGACAGCACGGAGAATGGAGAAGGTGGGGCTTGGTGAAAAGATAATGGCAGGGAGGAAGTGACTTCCCAAAGAAGCTGAATGAGGGACTAAAGACAAGGAGAGAGGTACAGCTTCAAACAGGCAGATGCTCTATAAGGGAATTCTCTTACTCATTTTTTGCTACAGATGTCTCAAACCCCCTCCTCTATTTCTAATCACTGTAATTAATAGTGAGCTTCATTGCCCTCTCTCTTTAAAATAATGTCAAACTGGATCTGTGCTTTCACAACAAAACATGTTAGGGCAATGTTTCAGAGCTCAACTTGTAATTACAAACTGAAGGAGACTCCCAGAGATTCAAACAGTTACCGGCACTAAGTAGGATCCCAGGTTTCTGTCTGGTGTGATTGCTGTTTTGGAGGGAGCCTTCTTTGACCTTCTTTCTCTGAGGAAGGTATCCACTGAAAGTTTTGGAAAGGTGAGTCTTCTGTATCCAGTGGGCAGAAGATGGGTAAGAAGAGGGAAAGGGAATGCCAGACAATGACAGAGAGATACAGTATGGAGACAGCTGACAACAGGTGAGAGGGGCAAAGAGCTTTAAGTGTTAGAGATGGAAGTGAAGGAAGAAGCCAACATCAGGCAGAGTCCTTTGGGAATGTACCTGATACATTCACTGGTTATGCAGAATGACTGAGTTAGGTGTGTATATATTATATCTGTGTGTGTTTGTGTATAAAATAATTAACCCCAGCATGAATACTTTGGCTTCTGGAGAAGTTGCTGCTGGCAAAAATGGAGCTTCATCTGTTTGTGGGAAATCCTGGGGTGAGGGAAGGAAGAGTTGGTGCCTTCTGTCTGCTGAGGTCAGTCCATTGTACGTCACCTAAGTATGTTCCTGTAGTAAATATCTCACAAAAAACACTTCAAGTAACTTCCAGTGTTTAAAAAAATTGTCTTCTCCAGGGTAGCCACATACAAGAAACACTAGGAAGATACACGGAATGTTTGTGACTCCTGTGCTCCTGGGAAGGCCCCTCACATCCGTCCTGTCAAGACTGAGCTCCGTGGTTTTTTCTCCACACTGATACTAGAAATTCTGTTGTTCGATGAGTGGAATATGTGTCAGAAGAATTAAACCAGGACAGTCTCCTGAATGTGGAATTCCAGAGAAGGCACTCACTGGCACTTGCAAAGCAAGCAAACCAGCAACATCCTGAAACTGTTGCTTTTTCTCAGATATTTTCATTGCTTGACTGAAACTTTCTGCAGGTATCTGCCCTGAAGTGCTTTGTTTGACTTGGGGCAAGCACTGTTGCTAGGCTTCTCTGAAAGCTTGAGATGGCTCTGACTTCTCCAAGATCTGTAGCAGGGGATTTGACACAAAGAGAAGAATCCATTCTCCATGAGGGGAACTGCTGCCATTTCCTCTCTGCAAACATCCTCACAGTAGGTAAGTGGAAGGGCACCATCCTTTCATCTCATAGTTTGGTATTGAAAATGTACTCTTTTCTCCTTCTCCAAATTTACTTTTATTGTATCGAGATTTCATATGGGACTGCTAGTTTTCCTTAAATTTGAAGGAACTGTGCTTGTGTATTCCTCAGTCCCTTTTTTCTGTGTAGTTTCTATTGTAACTGGAGTTTGGGTAAAGTGTATTAAAAAACCCCAAAACAACCACTGCCCTGTACACTGAGGATAACTTTGAACCAATCTTTCTTCTGTCCTTGCTTGTGCAGTCTGTGAGGTTTCAGTCATGTGAAGGGACCTTCATGTGCAGAATTTGTAAAACTTGTAAAAAATGTAAATTAGTATCCTGGGATAAGACTGTCAAGAGATTGCAAGTTTTTTCCTTGATTCTTTCCAGTGCTTCTGGAAAATCTTTCTTGAAGTTGATGAGACTGGGATTTATAGTGCCTCAGGTTGTGGCTCTGTGCCATGGAGTTGTCTGAACTGAGCTGGGAGATGCAGAGCTCAAAGAATAACTATTGTTGGCTGTTGCTCTTTTTTCAGTGTTGACAGCTCGCGCAGGGGAAAATGAGCTCTTCTCTTAGGAAGCTCTGGAGATTACAGATGTGATTGTGCACATCAAGTGTAGACTGGAGATTGGGTAGGAGGGAGGGAATTGTGTAACTGATGTCTGTGGCAGATGAATTTGTGCTATGGGAGACATCTTAGGGAGGAGGGGCTGGGTTTTTTTGCATTTAAAATAAATTTTAAAAATATTATTTAGCTTAATATTTAAATCAGAACTTCATTTATTCAACACAGTACTCATTTGCTTGAAATGCATTTAATTTACTGCCTACAATCATGAAGTAGACAGCACTAAAAGTTTTGGCTGGGTTTTTATAAGACCTAATTTTGTAATTTTGGTTAAATATCCAGCAATTGTGAGATCAATTTCACTTTCTGTTGGCTTACAATTTGTGCTGATAAGTGTATTTTTTACTAGCTGAATATATTTATATTGTAGGATTATTAAAAATAGCCTGTCAATGTAATAATTAATCCGTGATTGATTGTTGTTATCCTAGTTCTTATCGTTCTTACACATTTACCAATGTTACTTTTCCTAGTAGAGCCATCAAGCCATTGTCATTGTCTAAGTGTGCTTCTTTCCTTATATTGATTTGCAAGGAGTTTGAAAAAGTAAAGTGCAGAAATTTAGATGTGAAATGGGTGTATTGCATCATTTGTGTGTTCTGGCACCACAGAGGTAAGATGATCTATTCCAGTTACTGCTATATCATACAAACTGACTGTTAGGGAACTAGTTTTTTATTTGTAGGGTGATGACTCCTGAATGTGCATTACATATTTCTGTACGTGAAGCTCTGTCAGTGTGCAAACGTAGGACAAAGTGCAAAGAAAAGGCAGAAATAGCTGGAGGGGGAGAAAGTCTGCATTGTGCCTGGGCAGCACTTCCAGCATTCCAATGCAAGTGGGTCTGGACCTAAACAAAAGCTGGTCTGGGCTCAGGAATCCCTTTGCAGGCTGGTTCAGAACACCCACTTGAGCCTGACCTTGACTCCCTCGTTAACTCTTTCCATGGCTCTGTTGAAATGCAGTGACAGCTTGATCTGATTTTGCCTCTGGACTGTCATAGACACTGAGCCACCTGCACAGACGTGACTGTGACACTGCTGAGCTGCTGCCTGGAGCAGCCTGTGCCTTCAGAAATAACATTTCAGCTTTGTCAGGCCCAGGCTGTCAAATGCAACGCTTCCCTTTTTGTATTTGGGTGAGTTTATCTGCCAGAAATCTAAGGAAAGGATGGAGCTGGAGAGTTAAACCACTGGTTGCAATAAATCCAGGAAGTTAATTAATATCCCTCAAATGATCCTTTGGCCCCACAGTATCATAGTTACCTACAATATAATTCTGTGCTTGCTCTTCTTCAGTGGTTTGGAACTCTTGGCACTCTTGTGCAGCTTTCTGATGTTTCATCAACTGAGACACTTTTCAAAACCTGTTGCTTTTTTTGCAGTAAAATCTCTGCTTTTCTGTGTAGGCTGTACATGGATGAGGAGGCAGATTGCTACGTGAAAAGGAAATCTGAGTGGAATGCAATTAACTTTTACATAATTTGGTTATATATAATGTCATTAGTCCTTATTACACCAGCATTGGGAGAGTCCAAAATCAAGAAGGGATATGGCAAATTCAGTAATCCTCTATTTTTCAAATATGCTCTGGCATGTCTAGACTCACTTTTCCCTTGTAATCTGATGAAAGAGTGTTGTGCACAGACATGCAAAATCCTGTTTGCTTAGATATGTGGTACATCAGATTAGCCTGGAGAAGCACTTGAGCTGGCCTTCAGCTGGGGCTCCAACATCTGCCTGTCTGTGAGCAGCTGCTGTCACAGCAGGGCTTGGGCTGGGGCATCTCTGCAGGACCCTTCCAACCCAAACCACTCCATGGCACAAGCTGAGCTGAAGAGCAGACACACAGGTGATATTCTGTGAATTGGCACCAGCTGGCTGACAGGAACTTCAATTAAAGTTACATTTCTGTGAAACTAACATCAGCTGTGAAGCACATCAGCTAAAGATAAAATGTGACCTGATACTGCAGTTCCACTTGTTCTGCATGTACAGGAGAGTGAGTGAAGAACGGGACCTGGTTTGGGTTTGAATTTCATTGGTGCAGTTTGATTCCACTCTGAGCAGGCACATTGTTATCCCTTTATTGCTTGAACTTAAACATGTCATTCTCCTCAATTTGGTATGACACAGAGAGTGGTGCTACAAAATTGTGACACCAAATCCTGAAGGTTTTGCACAGTCTCAACTGAAAGTTATGTTTTCAACACATTTTTTCTTCCTGACTGGAGGACAAGGCTTTAGTGTAAAGAACACTGAGAGCTGCTGTTTGTCCTCCCTTTTGCTGCAGAGGCAGAAATGCACAAGCGAGGTTTGCAGAATGCACAATTGTTTCCTTTGTTAGCAATGTCAGCTTATACTAATTTATGTTAATGAGTCCACAGACTGTTGTAATGAAGATATGAATCTAAGAATACAATACTGGACTGCTCAGCAGATCCAGATTCTAGTTCTGATTCTGTTCCTGTCCTCTTGTTTGACTCTTCTTGTAACTTCATTTCCTCCTTATGTTGTCTCTTATTTGATTATAAATGGGAACTTCTATTCCTGCACAACAGACACTTCTCAGTCGTGTTTGGGTCTCTTTTACGTGATCTGAAATACAAATAATAATAATAACAACGTCCAACCTCAGCAATTCAGAACTGAAATAACTATGGTAAGATCTAGAGAGTGACAACAGTGGGTGCTGCTATCAGCTGCTTGGGAACTGTTCTGCAACATGCAATCTATAGACCACAAAGGAGTCTGAACCCTGGAGGTTTTTAATCTTGGGTGGTGGTGGCCTGGAGTACATCTGAGGACTGATGGAACAGTGAAACTGAATCAATTTTCAGTTTGTGAAAAAGGCTGGGTTTGGATGTCCAGGCTCATGCAGAGTTCTTTAATACTGTTCAAGTCTTAGAAGGAAAATTGTTTGAAAGTGTTCAGTCTTTGAGCACTTTTATATCACATTCAGAGATGATGAAATTATAAGAAATTGTTCCTTTCTGTGAAGCAGAGTGCACTGTAAAGGAGGAGGAATTGTCTGGAGGTCACTGCAGGCAGAAGTAACTTTGGCTGGGGCTCAGCACCCGAGGGCAGCTCTGCCTCAGGTCTGTCCATGCATTCACACTCCATAGATACATCTCCTGCACCTGATGGAGGGCAGGAATTTGTGAATCATGTATGGCACAAGGTACCTGGAGGACGTGTGGCTCAGCAGGCAGTCCTTGCTGCCAGCAAAGGGCTGAGCAGGAGGCCCAGGCTTAGGAGTCCAGAATGAACCAATGGAGCCCAGGACCCCAAACTTCATTATGACTGTGCTGAACATAAGTATCTTGTCTTTCAGCTGATGTGACTCTGATTCCTTTTTCTTCTCTTTGAGGAATGTATATTTGATTCCTTAACGATTTTAGTTTGAATCAAATGAGCTTTTTGAGCCTTGCCCTTTAACCCAAATAGATTCAGCAGGCAATGAAAATCTCCAAGGCTTTCTAGATTAATTTCTTTCGTAATTTTGTTTGGTTGGGGTTTTTGTTTGCCTGTTTTTTTGGTAAAGTGCATTGTAATGTAGTTTTTGGAGGCTCTGTGCCAAGATGCCTAAAGGTGTTTAGTCTCTAGCTCCTATTCAGGCTCAGACATTCCTGCTGCAATCTCTTGGAAGGCAGGAGCCTAAATACCAGTGAATTGACACCTGCAGTGGAGCAGGGAGGTATCTGCTTTGTCTCCAGCTCGCACATCCTCTGCCCTTGGATAGTGATTTTGGTTTAGAATCAGGAAATCCTAATAACCACCTGCCTTTGTCTCAGTGGAGGTTTGTTAGGATAAATGTTTAGAAGGTCGTGAATCTGACATGAAAAGCAATGGGCACCACAAAGGTGCTTCCGACAGAGCTCTGCTGTGTCGGTCCTGCTCCGTGGTCCGTAGGAATATTGCAGTTTGGCCTCACCTTTCTTTGCTCTGTGCTAGTGAATCATAAGGCTGTAATAAAAAGGGGAGCGTTACCTGGATACTCAATTTATGTGGCAGCTCTGCTTCTCCTGTAAAAGTTAACTGGGGAAAACGAGATAAAAGGCACTGACTGAACTCTGTTGCAGAATCAGAGTTTTTTTGTGGATTAAAAACTGAATCACCTGAATGTTACCATCTGTTTCTTCTTCTTTCTTCTCTTCTGCCCCCTCAACTGTTCCTGCCCTATCTCGTCTATCTGCTGCTGCCTGTAAAGATTTTGGAAGCGTGTAGTGGGAAATGGGACAAATCCAGCAGGATAAAAGCACCGTTCGCAGCCCATTCCCGAGTCAGGACCTTGCTCATACAATGGGCTGTATCGCGGTTGCCATCTACCGGGTGAAAGTGTGCTCGTGGTCACACAGCCTCCCAACAGCCACTCCATCCTGCCAGAAACCAGGGCTGGCAAGTTTCAGCTGCCTCAGAACCAGCTGAGTGCTGCTATTCCTGGAGCTTTGGTACCTGGCATCCCTTGAAGGATTAACCAGGGTAACTATTACTTGTAACCACTGCTACTTGCAAGGCATCTTGATAGATGTACCTGGTAGCAGGGAAGTTACCCTGGTGGGATCCTAATAACTGTGAAATAGGTAAAAATCGTGCTCAGTCACATGGTTAGAGTAAGTACAGTATGTTTAGAGGTAGTAAACCAACTTCTAAATTGACTGAACCAGTGCTGGAGCAATTAAAAATAAGATCTTTATGATGCTGCGAGAGGAAAAATATGTTCCTTTCGTTCATTCATATGGGTGCTCAGCCTGGGTGTTGTCAGAGATGGGAGGGGAAGAAATCCAATATTTTTTAACAAAGTGCAACGATATTGGCATTATCTGTGGGAAGTTCTGGAGATACTGCCATTAGCTGTGAATAAGCCTGTCAGTCAAAGCCACTCAGGGGGATGCTGCTCTGGGAGGCACTGTAAACAAAAGCTGAGTCTCTCCCTCTTACACTTTCTCACAAGCAAATTATTTGTATCTGCTGATAGTTCTGGTAAACTTAATCCCCCTGAAAGCCACCAAATGCAGGTACAGCCAAGTGACTCTTAGCCTGTGTCTTACAGCATGACTGGCTTTGGTTTGCATTTGGAGTTTGGCAAATGGTTTTTTAAAATCCAAGCAGTCTCTGACTGAGATACTGTGAAACCTCCTTGGCTTTTGGTATTACTCACCTCCCCAAACATTTCAATGCCCTTCATCTCCAAGCAGTTTTCTATTTATCTTCACATCAGAATCTTATCTGTCAGTTTGATCTGAGGTTAAATGCTTCATCAGAGAGAGGAATGCTTTGTTTCTTGAGAGAACAAATAACTACAGTTGTCTTCTGAAGCAAACCATAGTGGTTTTCTACAGTTATCAAACTATGAGGAACCACCTGATGCGTGGCTGCTGCCATCTCCCAGGCAAATCCAGGATCCTTCAGCTTCATTGCTGGCTCTGTAGAGAAGAAATGAGAATATTCTTGAGCTCATGATCTCAGAAGTACAAACCGTGAGTTAAACCTGTGTAGCCACTGTGAGGAGAAGCTGTTCTATTATGGACCTTTTATGCTGAAAATGCTCTGCACAAAATTGAAGAGCTGTGAATAGTTAGAGTGACTGAAATTATTTTTGACAACATCAGAACCACTGATATTTCCCTGAAGTAATAATATTTTTCCCTGCTGAAATGCTGAGGCTGCAGGCAATTGGCTCAGTAAAGAAGACAAAAGATTTTAAACCTGTTTAGAGACTATTCTAATCCCCTTAACTGGTGTCTCTCTTACTGAACTGAAAGGGGGGATGTTGATTCCCAGTAGGCCAGCAGGATTTGTGATTGGCTCTAGGGAAGAAAAAACTCGACGTTTGTGTCACAGTGAATGAACTGTGTGTTGACATATGCAGGTACTTAGAATGTGTGGGACTATCAGTGAAAGTCAGAGGAAAGTCATTCCAAGAAAGTGTGCTCCAGCACCAGGCAAGTCTTTGGAAGAGTGGCAGATGCAGGAGCTGGGTTGCTGTCAAGATAATGCTTAAAAAATCAAGAAATGAAGCTTAATGAAAGTTCAAAATGCTCATTTGCTAGAATTAAATATGAAAATAAAAATACGTTAGAAGCACTAGCATTCAGATCCATGATGGCAGAACAGGTTTTGTTCTCATTTACCAGCAGAAAAAAGGCATAGATGGACTACAAAGTACTGTTTGAAGTAGGGGGGGGGGGGAAAGTTTGTGCTTAATCCTGCATGCTGTTCTCTGGAGGAAAATGGTTAGTGAGGAAAATCTAGTTAATTTGACTCGTTTTTCTCATAGAGCTCCAAGTAAAAATTTGCATCAGAGAGGTTTTACTGTGGGCAGGGATTAAAAAGTTAAAACTGTCTCAAGAGATGCAAATATCTACAGAGTTTTATATATACATGCATGCATACATATATACATATATTTATATATATATAATAGTTCTCCCAGGAAAACACTAAACTTGGGGAAACCTTTGCAGTCCTGGTTGAGTGTGGAACTGGATATGGGGTGGTGTCACTAAACTGTGTTTCTTTTTTAGAATAGGTGATTGAGAAAGTGAGGCAAGATCATCTGTTCTTACCTGACTGAAAACTCACTGCAGAGGAATGAACAGGATTCTGTTCTTGCCTTGAAAATTTAAGTGTTTGGGGATGAAGGTGGTATACACAGGTGCACCCACATTTCATTTTTCTAGCAGCAGTGAATTTGGTTTCGTTGCAAATAATTCTGTTCAGTTTTGGATGTTCAGGGTGAGAGGTTTTAAATGCTCTACCTGAAGAAGCAGCAAGCATTAGCTGGTGGAGAATAAATCCCTCTTAGAGACCTCTGTAAGTCCCTCTGTAGGGACTGGGGAACAAAGTAAACTTAAAAAGTTCATAGGATTTGTGACCATTAGTCCCTCTGGCATTATTGAAAAGGGACACCTCGTGTGGTTGTAGGAAATCATGGCTGTGGTGATGTCTGACTGTAGTTCCCAATTAAGCAGTGGAAGAGAAAAGCAGAGGAAATCTTAAAAGAAGGAACATGAGCATTAAACAGCTGTCAGAGAGAATCCCGTTGCCTTAGAGGAGCAGACGTTTCAGTGTCAACTGACACGAGATACACCAGGAAGGAGATGTCAGTCAGCGAAGAGTTAATTGTTTCAGCAAAAAGTAGTTTAGATAAAATCCTACCTCTTCTCTCTCCCCCGCTTCCTCGGTGTTGTGTACAGGAAAGGAGCTTGTACATCACAAAACTGACAGTGATTCCTCAGTGACTGAGCTAATAAACGGGATGAAATTTAAACTGCCTTCTCACACGGACACAGAGAGAGACTTGCACAAGAGGGAGCAAGACGGAGGGAAAATGCAGAGTATTTTTACTTCCTAACATAGGCTTTTGAGAAAAACACTCTTATCTCTACAAGACAATGGATTTAGGAAGCCCATCGCAGAAACACAGTAGGTGGATTTATTCTTTTTACTGCATCCACTAGAATTTTAGCTAGAAGATAAATTGTACTCGTGCTTACGGGGACAGTTGTTGTTCAGTAGTACTTTCATAACATCACATTACTCTTCCTTTTTCTCACTTGCTCAGAGATATTCAGCCGTTTGACCCTGTTTGTTAGAGGATAATATTTTTTAGATCTTATCAACACAGTGTCATTCCAAAAGATCTTTTATCTTTAAGAAGGCATGTTTTATTAATTGTAGCCATAGTACCTAGATGAATACAAAGACTGTTAAGTAAATGAAAATCCATTCCACTTACAGCAAATGAAACATGCACTGATTCAGAGAAACCATAATGCTAAGGACAGAGCAATTCCCAGTTCTCTGAATGAATTTGTTTACTCCAGAGCAGTTTCAGTAGCTGTAGACATTGCATTTGAGTGTGCCTTGCAAAGTTTACTGATGGAGCAAAGGAAGGCTGGCTTTTAAACAAGAGGAACTCCACCACAATGCACTGTGCTAAACTCTGCCCATCATTTCTTAATGTCATTAATCACTGCTGTGTGTATAGAATCGTTTCTGCTGCCACACAGTGCTGATGTACCTGTGTTCTCTCAGTGATTATACAGTAGTTCTGCTGGTGTGGATTATGCTGATCAGAATAGATTGTGCAGTCACTCTTCTCTTTGCCTGTGGTACATAGTTCATTAAAGCCACTACCATGTGCAGTTCTCAGATGGTTCTGCAGTGTTGTGTGCTCCTGTGGCTCTGCACATGCATTTGTCAGCTGCATGTCTCATGGCAAAGTGTGATTGTGCAGAGGGGGCTGCTCCTTGGGTCTGTGTCTGCTTGAGGAGCACGCTACTGCATCTCTAATGATGGTTGTAACACTTCAGGTACCCTGTGTGATGAGCCATTTGGAGGAGATAATTAATCAAGTAAATTTACTTGTGACTGACAAGTAAATTACAGCCAGCACTCGGAATGCATCTCACTGTTAGAAGCACCTGCAGGCATTCAGGTGCTGTGCAAGCCAGGTCCTCAGTTCTATTCTGCGTTTTTCTTCTCTCTGTGGGCTTTATATAACCTTCCCTGCTCATCTCACATGCATTTGCACAGTCCTACTGAGATGATTAATCCTCAGCTGGAAGAGCTTTTTTAATAGTACAAGTACCAGATATTAGATTCAAGCTTCTTACAGCCAGCGTAGGGATAAAGCCTGGATTCTCTGCACAGCGTATCGTGGTTGTGATGTCCTGTAAATGTGGCTGTGGTATCAGAGAGACTGCCAATAACTATCTCCAGAGAGTCTCTGCTGAGTTCTTCACTGTCTGGTTCAGAACCTGATTTGCTTTCCTGCCCTGAGTTCGGGTGACTGGACAGGCTGGGCTGTGAGCAGTTTGCTGTTTGCTTCTCAGCAAAGTTGTGAACTGGCTGCAAGCACCACCCGAGATGTGCAGATTTCCCACCTCAATCAGGATAAAGTTTAAAGCAACAATAAAAGTTCGAATTATGAGGGAGTTGTGAAGCTTCCATGCTACCGTTCTGTTGTGAAAGGTGCAGCATAAGGAGGTAATTTAGGGACAAGAGACAATGCAGTGACAACTGTGCCATTCATTTATATAGCAGAGAAACAGCTGTTCTATCAGTCCCCAGCACCTGAACAGCTGATACTTATGCTCTCGATGGATGAGACGCACTTACTTGTGAGAAGTGAGGAGGCTTGGTCAAGTCTCTGGAAGACACTACCAGAGCTTTTTGTGTCTAAGGCTTGTAGTTCATGCGGTGCCCTGTGCACTGAATCCTTGTGCCCTTCTACCCAGTGGGATACTTGCAGGTCAGTTTGCAGTTTCTGTGAGGGTTGAACAGCCGGTGGTTGTGCTGCTCTCAGTTTCTCTTCCTGCCCTGGACGGTGGCTGTGCTGCTCGGGGCTGATCCCGGCGCTGCCGCATTGGACGGGAGAGCTTTCCCTGGCGCGGAGCGCGCTCCGTGCGCCCGCAGCGCATCCCGGTGGCAGCGAGGGATAACCGCGGCCGTGGAGGGGGGCGATTGTCCCCTCCTCAGCGCCACTCCTGAGGCCACCCCGAGCGCTGTTCCCAGTTGTGGCTCCTCAGCACACGGTGATGTTTCCAGCTTGAGATCCAGCAGCGCTTGGTCGGATGTTATGGTTCTGGGGGATGTGATGCACAAGCTTATTACAAACTTAGAAACTTCTTCAGCAGCCCTTCTTCACCTTTTTTCTTATTTGCAGGCTTTGTATTTTCAAATGGCATCAGTTGCCTTGACTAAGAACTCTGTTAATGAGAATTAACAATGTATTTCTGGTGAGAATTATCAATTCACTTGTGACCTTCACTCCCAGTTCAGACTGACACAAGATAGCGAAGACCTTTGATAGCCATGTGCTTCTGGCAAGTTTTTCATTTGGGGTTTTGTTCTTTCCCCGTGTTTCTGGGCCAGCTTTCATGCCATGCCCCTGCTGTTCAGCCATTCATGTTCATAAGAGGCTAGCTCTAACCCTCTTAAAAAAGAAAACCCAGCTGAGGTCAAACCTGGCAGCACAGCTTTGATGCTTGCTGCTGTAGCAGAGAATTCAAAGTTTAGTCCCCCACAGTTCTCTCCCCTCAGAGCAGGCTCTTCATTTATTCATACATTATTAACTGGTGATTTGAGTAACACATGCGTATGGGGGGGCATCCATAATTTATTACAAGGATGAACAAACCGTGGCCTGTGGACAGTGAGGACAGGCTAAATTCCCTGGGCTGGTGGGGGCAGGGGTTTCCCTTAAAGAGAGACAGGAGGGTTTCATGCACTGGGGCCTTTGAGCACCTGGGAGTAAGCTCAGCTTTGAGTGAAAATTCTGATCCTGGAAATTTCCAAGGGCTGTACCTGAGAGGTCAGAGCAAACATAAAGTGGGCACAGGGTATCACTAAGAACAGTGAAGCTGCTGCTTGCAGGTTAATTTTTTGCTGCTCAGACTGGCTAATCAGATAAACTGAGTTCTGTGCTTTTATTTAATCAGTGGCAAATAGCTAAAAGGGGTGACAGTAATTGTAATTTAGCAGTGACAGGCAGAGATGTGTGCAGAGAATTGACTTGCAGCAAGTTTCTGTGCTAAAAGGCAGGAACTGCAGCACCTCTGTGCTGTGTGTAGGACAGCCCTGGTGCTTGGGACGTGACAAGGCCTAGACTTGTGTCTCTTGAACCCTCTTATAGTGCTGGATTTTGGGTCAGGTTTATGTGATTTTTCTGTCTCTAGTCAGGAGGTACTTGAAAAACCCCTCTTTTAAGTGCAAGACTCCAGAAGAATTTTGTAGTGAACATCTTAACTAGAGGTGGCTTGAGCAACTTGAATGAAATCACTTACCTTGTCTTTATGGAGTTCCACCAGATGGGAAATGCTCCATAAACCAGAACTTTTTTAGGCTTGTCATGTGCTTTTTAAGCCACTAACTATTTTGATGAACCAAAACACATTGATTCAAAATACATGTATTATTTTGGGAACATTCCTTTGTAGAAATCTTGAAAGAAAACCTTCCCAATTCTTTTCACAATTCTCTGCTGCAACACTGTCCACTGATGTTTCCAATACTTGAAAGAAATCTAAGCAAATATAGTTGTCATAAGACATGAACTGTGACTTGTAATAGGAGTAGAATAAATATAATTGCTAAAAGAAGAAAAGGGACTTTTGGAACAAAGCCTTCCAGTCCCATATGTTTTAATTCCGCCTGTGCCAGTCTGCATTTGTGTCATGGCTGAGTCTTTGGTTCCTTCAGGAGGTGATCCAAAGGAAGACTTTGGCACCCTTAGTGGTTCTTGGAAAGAAACTTGAAGTTTATTCTTGAGTCTCTTCCATTTCTAACTTAAAGCCCATCTGTGAAAGCCCAATATTCTGAGTTAGGGTTTTGCAGCACAGGTCTGTTATAATATTCTGATATTTCTGTGCAGAACAAATGGCACTGGTGGCATTGAAGGCACTGAGGCACAGTCAGTTCTTTCACTGTTGGGTTTTATTAATAAACAGCAAAGATGAAAATGCCACTTTTAACGGTGTCCTTGTGGCAGTGTGTGTGTTAAAACCAACATGTCTGTGCAGTTCAGCTCTGGAATTGGAGCAATCCTGGCTCTGTCCACGCACAATATGTGGCACAGCAGCTCACTGCAGCAGGCTCTGTGAGGAATGTTTACATCCTAGACTGGAGAAGGACACAACACATTCTCTGGGCAGGGCATTACCTGGTACCTGAGCACCAACAAAACCTGAGCTGAGGGGAGAAAATCACTGAGCAGGGAATTGCAGCCCCCCCAGAGGCTGTGAGAGCCCAGCAGGAGTGACCTGTGACAGGGAACCAGTCTGTGACTCCACGGAGCGTCTTGGGCAGAAGACGTCGTGGAGCTGCCTGGGGATGACAGGGCAAATGAATGCAATTACTTTTTGTAATAAAATGGACTAGGTATTTTTGCAATAGTCTCTGACTGACAGCTGGGGAAGGGGGATGAAAGGGAAGGTAGGTGAACTAGCTCGCAGGTATGAAACAGAGCTCAGGATTTTAGCTGTGTAACGCAGTTTAAATTCCACATCTCTGCATCTTGCAGAGAAACCTAATTTTTTTAAATCTCCACAGGCTTCTCGGAGACAGAAGATGCTAATTTTAGAAATGTGGCAGCTCGTCTTCTTCCCCACCCCCTTCCATTTGCTGCCAGAATGCTTAACAATCCAGTAAACAAGCTGTAGGAAAACGGGGGAATAACCTCAAGAGCTGAGGTTGGTGTTGGCCTCTTGTCCATGGCATTTTTGGGGAAGGATTTGCCCCCTGCCCGTGGGTCTCGAGTTTGAAACCGATTTAAAAATAGAAGAGTAACAGTTGAACTGACAGTGAAAAGAAGTATTTAAAGGTGCAGTAATCGTGGCTGGCAGCCCCTTCGCTGACCTGATTAATTCTGCACCAGTACTCAGGATAGTCTAAATTAAAGCATTGCATAAGGAGAGTGCTGGGAAGTAAAGGAACAAGCCCGAAAATTTCACATAGAACTTGGATATCTCATTTTTGGTTCCTCTACACACTGAAAATCTGGCACAGAAATCTCATGTATCTCCTTCAGGAGTTTGTTATAATTACAAAATACAAAACACACTTCAACAAGGTCTAATTTGAGATACCATTTTCCTGTCCAAAAAGGTGTGTTAGTTCCTCTTAATGAGTACCCAGAGTCCTAATTAGTGCAGATAGTGAATGATAATTTCTACACTCTATACTGATCTTCTTGTGATGCTTCATCTTCATCCACTGCTTCAATCTTGTGTGGGCAAACAAAGTTTGGAAAATGTTTATCCAAACCCAAATGTATTAGGGTTGCAACCATCTAATTATTAGGCCCTAGAGTGCAAATTGTTTTCTCCTCATTTTGGCAACAGGTAGAGTGATCTGAGTGTGTTAGGTAGAATTTTCACAATGAAAGTTTTCTATTTAAGAACTTCTGATGCAAAGTACCCCAAATTCCTTTGGCTTAAAAAGGCCCAGCACTTTTCCACTTTTATTGTAGAAGTCTTTTATTGTAACTGCTCTTGTGGGCACTTGAAGCTGTGTGTGCACAAATATATAGGAAAATGTTTAAAATTAGGCATTAATTGCTGCTTCAGAGCATCTGTATGACTAAAAGTTTTGTGTTGGACCTACACAAGACACACGTGTGTGTTCAGTCTAGAAAATCTGCTATTTTTAAAGTCGGAAATGTGAGGCAGTGAAGTGTTCATTACATTTGGAACACGTGGATAATAAATCTGCTTAAATTTAACATGCATCATAATTTCAAACACCCTCGAGTGTCTGGAAAGTTTAACAAAGCATGAATGCCTCATCTACTTTGTGCCTGCACAGAGCAATGCATTTATCTTTTCCAATTTATTTGGGACAAAGGAGCAGAGTGCAGCACAGCTGTTTTCTATGGATGCAAGCATATGTGTCTTCTATTACTAATTAGTAATCGATTCCACCCTACTGTGCGTTTTTCATGGCTCAACTGTCTGAGAACTGTGTCTGTGCTCAGAAATCCATGTCAGAGTTGTGACTGAATGAATTGCAAGTTTTGATTTTGGGAGAGAATTAGCTCAGGAAATTTTGTCATATGTGTCAGAGTGCTGTCTGCTGAAAAATGAAATGATTAACTTATTTCTTTGCTCCATTCCTGTCTTGGGTATCTCATATCTTGTCACCATCACACACCAAAGATGTGATTTACCCTGAAGCAGGTTATTATCTGGTCACAGGGACAATCTGTGTAGTTCAGGCAGCCATGATTCTCTGCTGGTTGTGGTTGTTTTGTGCCTTTTCCACAGCTCTCCCACGGTGCTGACACCGGATTCTCAGAGGCAGCAGAGCTTTGCAGACAATGGGCTGTAGGCTAGAAATATGTCAAAAGCAGTAACAGGACCAGGAGCAGGGAGCTGTGAGCACGCTCCCTCTACTACCAACAGCAGAAACATGGAATAAAACAACTGTGCTGGGCTGCACTCAAGCAAGAATATTAATGCATTTCTATTTTTAAGGGGAGAAGAAAGATTGCGTGGAGAAACAAAGGGATCTGAGGTAATTTAACATTAATCTCTGTGAGCTATGTCTCTGTTGCTTGGATGCATCTGGGATAACCAGACCCACTGGAGTAGCTGAGGTTTAGCACCTCACTGGAGGAGTTGACAAAACTAAGAAGAAAAGCCAGGGAAAATATTGGGAGGTAGGAACTGCAGTCACAGGGAAGGGAAACGATCTCCAGGATCGTATTTCAAACACCACTCCTTCCCAGGACACCCAGAAGATCTGCCAGCCCTAAGGTGTCCAGTTCCCGAGGGCAGGTGGGTGTTTGCCTGACAGCTCTGGCTGTACAGACTTCCTACCTTTGGAAAACAGCTCTGGCTGCAGGCGAGGCAGCGGCAGAGGCACGCACTCACTCTCCGAGGCAGCTTGTACTGGTGTCTGTGGGCTGCTTGTAGTTTGTCAGATATTTAATCGTACTACAATGAGAACAGTTGTACAGCAAGATATAACACAGAGTTCGACTTCCCAGCTATAAAGCTTGGAGGGACAAAGAGGAGCAGCAAGCCAAGGGATTTTTACGTTTTGCTTTTAGTGATCTGAAAAGAAGTAGCAGGAATTCCAGCAGCAAACACATCTGTCTCTCTGCAGCTGTCACTGCAGCACCTCCAGATTTTATCACCTGCACACAGTATAAACTACTTGCTGAAGTGGTTTTGCTTAAACAAAGTGGTCCAGACAATGATCTTTCCCTCATTTTCAGATTGTTAGTCAGAAGGTTGAAAACACGTTGAAAACTTGTTTATAAAACACCACAGGAAATGGAAGTGCTGCATAGAGGCTCATGGTGTGTGTGGGGCTGGGCTTGTGGTGCTGTGGACTGTTCTTGTCACTGAAGTGGTTGAGAACTCACGACTGGTTCATTGTGGATGAGCTTTACTTCTAAAGGCTTTCTAAGACCTCAAGATCTGTTTGAAACTGTCTTTGCCTTCTTTCAATACTGCCTTTCCCCCTTCTCTGCTAGACACAAGCATCTCCCCCATCTTATGTAACAGAGATTTTCTTGGAAGAACGTGTGTTCCCTGAAAACCTCAAACAGCCAAGATGATTTATGGGTCTATAAGAAAATAGGCCACCAAAACACTTCAGTTCTTCCAATCTCTGAATTGGAAAAAGATCTAAGACTGAAATAATAAAGATTGTGAATGTTGTTTATTCCGAAACTCTGTGGTGAAAAAATCAGGTTAAACTAGCTTAGTTCAAACAACTTTCTCAGTGTTCTCTTCCCTTCTGGTGTTCAGTAGAAGTCTGGGAGAAGGGGGATGAAAGGGAGAGCCAAAGGAATGGTTGATATCTCTGAGAGCCAAAGGAATGGTTGTTATCTCTGTGTTACAAACAGGCTGATGAGCCCCAGGGAAGTGAGCTGGTCAGCGGCAGGGGGTTTCAGGAGCAGGCACAATTTAGCTGTTAGGTGTTGATTCCTGTCCTGCTGTCAGACACATGTGACAGGACATGAGCCTGTAGCACTGGGCGTGTGAAGGACATTACCTTTGTTCCTCTGCCTGAAGAGAAGCAGAAGGCAATGGACAGCACACAGTACCACAGTGTCTGATTTTATTACAGAAAAAGTCACAAAACTTATGTATGCAAAACGTCTCTTTGGTATTTACAACACATTCAATGCCAGTCATTTTGCCCTCTATTTGAGTTGACAATGAAGAAGTTATTACCTGCAAGCTGTGAGAGTTTTGATAGCAGCTTTCAAGTGAATTGTTGTTTCAGTTGAATAGACTGTTGGTGGTTGTTTTTACTGTTTCTATCCCACAAAGATAATTTTATTTGGAGAAATCTATCTTGTACACAGTGTGCTGGGCTTCTTCACCTTTTCTCTGCAGAAAGTACATGGGAAGGTATCCAGGGGACCTAGGGAGAATTTCAAATTACAAAGACAAAACTATTGCGGCAGTAGATGGTGCAATCCCACGGCATCATCTCATGCAGGCCTGGAAATCCATCATCCCACTGGATGTTGAATTTATTGTTGACTCAGGATTAAATGTATGGAAGGATCTTATAGTTTCCTAATCTGATAGTGTTCGTCTTGGTTACTGTCTGTAAACATTTGGCAATAAAACCTTTAATTTGAAACTTCCCAACTCTTCATATGTTAAAAGAATGGTGATTTTGTTCTATGTCTTGCCACCTGCTGTTCTCTTCTGTGGTAAAGTACATTGGTAACTATGGGAACAAAAACTTAAGAACAGACACCCACATGTGTTGAAGTTGATTTATAGAAGGTCTTGAAGTGATGCCACGGATTGTGAGAGATGGAACTCTCTGGATGGAGTTTGATGGCTTTCAACGAGGGCTCAGTGTTAGACTTTCATAAGTTATTTAGAACATCCCCGGCATTGTGGATGTTCCATTCTCCACTTAACTGTGGTGTAATGTGGTGGTGCTGCATTTCCCAGCTGGCTCATTCTGTCCCCAGCAGTACTAACACTCCTCCCCTGCGCTGGGCAACAAGATCTCTGTTATTTCTATCAGGAAATAGGTCTTAGAATGTGATAAAATGTGGCAGCTGGAGCCTTGGGATGAAGGATGTATGTGTAGGTGAATGTGTAGTCAAATTATAATGTAGCTTTATAGTGTGTGGCACTGTGACCTGACAAAGCTGTGCTTAGCAGTCGAAGCTTGGGTGGTTTGTGCTGTTTCTCTGGAAATGCCCCGTTCCTTTCCCAGCAAGCAGCCAGGATGGTGCTGTGGCTGTGTAGCAGAGGTCTGGGGTAGATCAGGATCCTCTATGGACAGTGCAGCCATACAGCAAGGGCAGATCTTTGTCAGGTCATGGCTCAGCTCTTCTAACCGGGGTCAGCTGCTCGGTAGCATCACCCTGGGCTTTCTCTGCATATCGTGGAAAGTAGCAATGGAGAGAATTCCTGGCCCCTTTTAGTCCCGTCTTAGGACTTAAATCTTTGTGATGTGACAGCACCACACCACAAGTCACTCTTCTGCTCTGGTTGGTAGAGCCGGAGAGCTGGGAATGGAGGATGAAGGAATTAGGGCATGCTATGCTTTGTATAATATGGAACTGACAACGGTGTAGGTTTGCTCCATGCCAGCACTGTGCTCTCCAAACCGGAGTGCTGGTGACCTTTCTCAGTCACTTATGCACTTCTGGTGTGAATCAGAGTCCATAAAAGCCAGATAAAAGTCCATCATTGATTTCAAGAGTCAGCAGATTGTCTTTGCACAGAGAAATTTCCTGGTTTAGACTAGACATTACTTGGAATAAGAGAATCTTTTAATGTAAAATGCTTTGGTCTCGGTGATAGCACAGTCTGTGTTCTCTTCATTTCAAAAAATTTGCATGTGTTGTGAAGGCATTCAAATGTTTCTCTGACGTTTGTTCTGTGACCCTGTTCTAACTGCACAGCAAAAAACTCACAGAGAAACAAAACATTTCATTTTATGAAGTTGATACTGTACAATAATTAGGTACTGATTCTGAATCTCTAATGGTCTCAGATGGGAGTATATTTTTCTTTCTAAAGAAAGCGTAACCTGGTAAAGCAACAAGCTTTACTCAATTTGATGGGGTAATTAGTGAATTAGTTGATCATCCTTAGCTGTTATCTTTTAATTTGCTCTGTCTCTTGATCAAGTTGTGAGGAATAGGTGATGTTGAATGGGAGGTTTGTCTCTAGCAGTGAATTGAGCCTACCCTGCAGTGTGAAGATTTCCTGCCCTGGGATTCCCCAGAGAAGTTGTCTGACAGGCATTTTCTGGGCCTCAGCACTTGCCCATCTTCTCCCTTCTGATATGAGACAGAGATTTGTTGATAACCTCCACTTGCCTACAGGAAATAAGAACATAAATGAGAGTTACTTTTAGGACAAACCTGGCACGTTCTCTGCAGTATTCGCCTTGATAAGCTTGTGTTAAAGCACAGTGGCTGCAAGAGGAATTACCCAAATGTAGTGTGGTGTAAATACATGAGGCCCCAGAGGCTCCTGCAATAAGTGCTCCTCAAGTGCTTCTGGATGGGTTGCTCAGGAGATGAGACCTCAGGGGACACAGCTAGTGCTGAAAACCACTAAGCAAATAGGATAATGTTTTATTGAAAGTAAACTTGAGCCAAATCCTGGAGTCATTCCTTCGATGGCAAGGACCATGGGATTCATGCCTAAATGAAAATTATAGAGGGTTGTGTCAGATCTTGCAAAGATTTTGATCTTTCTGCAATGGCGACTGATACCTAAAATGCAAAGACGATGTGGGATGAAAACAGCAGGACAATCGAGCTGCAACAGCTGGGAGCTATGAATGAGAGTCAGCATTCCCAGTTTGGAGAGCCTGAGTGGGGTGGGAGAAAGGTGACTCTGTGAGCATTACACAGCACCTCATGTACTGAAGTAGGTCAGCATGGGGAGGTACAAGGCAAGAGGGCAACGTCAAACAGCACAAACAGATTGGCTTCGCTTCCTGCAGTCGGGTGGGGAGAGGATCCAGAGCAGCACTGCCTGCAGGGCTCCATGGCAGATATGTCCTGGGTGTTGAGCAGGATACTGTGATCCTGCTTACCCTGCCCCCAGCATCAGTCTTCCTTTCCTAGACGAGAGAATAACTTTTTTCCAATCCTTTATCATTCCTGCTTATTTAGATTTCAAAGTCCTCGAAGGAACAAATTGTTTTATCCTGTATATTTCAGTGGCATGTAGGAGGGGCAGGAACTATTCCTGGTTGGAATTTTTAGGCAGCACCCTCATACAAAGATGCTGAAATTCTTCCCCAGGATTTAGACAGAACTCAAAGGTCTGTGTCTGTCTTCTCATGTGTTGTGCTTTGGGACACAGACTACAATAATGTGCATTGTTTCCTAGTCATAGCTCATTAATTCTGCATTAATATTTCCTTGCAAGTTAAAAAGGAGGGAAATGTATCATCTTTGTCAAGAAAAAAAATTAGAAATCCAAAGAGAACAGCTTGCCTATTTTTATCAGTAGCTGTAGACTTGCTTTCTAAACTTAAGTAAGTCTGGGAGGATCCCATAACAATGTGTAGGATGCTGAATGGACACAGGAGAGGCATTAACCTAAAAAAGAGGTTGGTTTTTTTTCCTTCTTAAATGAAGTAGCACCTCAATGACATTTGCTGCCTACTGCAACACATCCCAGAGGAATTAAAAATGAGTTACCCTTTGTGCTTCTTTCCTGACATCCACAAGTTTTCCCTCCAGATCTTTTCTGAAGGAGTAAAGCAAAAGACATCCCTAGGTCCTGCCTGAGAGCAGGGAGGCAAAGAGTTAACACACAGTTATCCCAGGTGGCTGAACACTTGAGTTGCAGGGAAAGGCTGGGAACATTCATTGAGCTCCTGCGCTGGTTTCTACCTGCCAGCAGCTCCTGATGCACTCCTGCACAGGGAATAAAGGATGAGCCTGCTCAGAGCAGAGGCAGCAGGCATCCCTAGGAACCCTCGGATGCTGCAGTAAAGACTGACGGGCAATGCTCTTTTCCTCATTCTTTAAAAGAGTCTTTTGAAAGATCAGGGATGTGCATATGGTCTTTGCTGCTTCCTCTGGTGTTTTCACTTGAATCTCTCACCGGAATATGGATGATGCAAGCACAATTAAATGCCTCAGCCCAGAAAAAGGTAAGGGGGAAATGTTTATTTTAACCACCTTTCTGAGGGAAATTAGTTTTACTGTAGAGAAAAGTGGAGTTTACAAAGCTTCCTTGGACACTTCTTTTCTGTTATTCAAACTTAAATGCTTTGAACAAATACAGCAGGTTCTTAAGGGAGCTTTTGCTGTACCTTTGCCTCCTACTATCACTAAAGCTTAAATAATAAATGTATCTCTAATGGCTGCTTCTTCCTGCAATAAAGTGTACAGCGAAGGAGTGCACCAGGTATGTTCATGTTCCTTTTCTGCTCGCTTAACTAGCTGCTGTCACCATAAGAAAGGCTTTCTATTTTTATCCAGAGACCTTCTGCTACCCACATTAGAAGAGAGAAAAGAGACTCCGGTACTGTTGTGAGTCAGCTGCATTGTTTTAATTTTTAAAAACAGGTGATTTGCTACTCATTAGATGTAGTTTCTTTACACCCATCCAACGAGAAGAGTGCACAGAATCAGTTGGGGTTGAAGTTGTCCCTGGCGGGATTAAACCGGGGTGAAGTCAGGGAAGTGCCTGGAGCTGGGAAAACTGTGCTGCAGTGTCCTGCATGCTGAACTTGGAGCTCATCCCTCCTGTACTGGTGGCTGCTGAAGGCATCTATGAATTCAAGACCAATTCTCAAAAAGCCCAGTTTTTATTTTTAAAAGCTTTATTTCCTTGTTGATTTACTCAGGAAAAGCCCGGAGAGAGAAACCCTTCCCTGAGATGGATTTTAATTGACTCAAATGCCCGGTTGCTTGTCTGTATGCATTTTGTATTTCATGCCTGTTGGGCATGTGGTTTTACAGGAGTTATGCAACAAGTAAAGAAGGATGTCTTGGGTTCTGTGTGCTCAGAAAAGCTGCTCTGGACACTGATCTCACACCTTGGTGTCTTTGGGAAGGCAGAGCAATATCGCTCGCTCCCTGTGCTTTCAACTAATCAATGCTTAGTGCCACGTTCCTCAATCCCTTGCCATATCTTTTGAAGGAAGCACTCCTTAAAGTTCTCTCTTTTCTAAAAATCATTTCTAGATGAAAACTTTACCAAAGTGGGAAAATGCTTCTCTCTACCTTGGTGTTTGGGTGTCAGAACCAAACCTCGTATCCGAGAGCTCTGGTTTGGCTTCCGCTGTGTCTTTGTTATCAAAATACCAAAAATAAGCTCCAGCAATGCCATTCACTGAGAAAGGGACAGCAGGTAACTCAGACAGGTGTGACTATACCTGTGCAGTCACTCATCACTACAGCAAATACTGTTCCAGTAACTGAAGGAGGATGTGGATGTGAAAATTACAGCAAATTGATTTTACAAGGTCCCATCCTAGAGCAGAACTGTAATTAAAGAAAGAAGAAGGGTGACCATAGAACATCACATAGGAAAAGCTTCTATTATACATAGAAATGGCCATTGTTTTTTCTATAGTTTTATGACCATTTTGGAAATTGTTTTATTTATTGACAAAATTAATATCAAGTCCGAGAATACTTCTAGGCTGCAACAGATTTAATGAATCTGAGAAGTATGCAAACAATTCAGGTAAGCAATGAGAGAATCTCAGTGTGCATCAAAACAACAGGCAAATGTTAACCAGTATTTCCTTGGAGATTTGTTAAGAACGAAGCAGAGATGATGAGATGCATTTGGGCATTGTCAATATTTATTTAAATAGCAAAAAAGCAGATTTTAAAACTTGGCATAAGAGTTTATTTACCTGTACCATATTGCTGGCATAGAGGCTGGAGATTTGGGAGCATGGAACTTGAATTGAACAATGTGCTAAATAGGGAGAAACTATTTCCTATCTGCAAGAACTTTCCTTGTTCCAAGGAAAGAAGGTGGTTTTCTTAAATCTTCAGAACATGTAAATCCACAACTTTTGGATTGAGTTGGCTGAAGTGGTGCATTTATCATAGAATTGTGGGATGGTTTGGGTTGGAAGGGACCTAAAATATCATCTTGTTTCATCCCCCTGCCATGGGCAGGGACACCTTCCACTCTCCCAGGCTGCTCCAAGCTCTGCCCAGCCTAGCCTCGGACACTTCCAGGGATCCAGGGACAGCCACAGCTTCTCTGGGCACCCTGTGCCAGGGCTTCCTCACCCTCACAGGGAAGAATTCCTTCTCAATATCCCATCTAACCCTGCCCTCTGGCAGTGGAGAGACAGTAACATACTTTTATTGATTGCATTTTCTAACAGAAGTGTTTCAGGACTGAAAACCAGAATAGTTCGCTTTTGAAAATGTCGTGATGGGACAGCCTGAGTATTCCTGATCCAGTTACTGTCCTCTGAAACCTGATGCACCAGAGTGAATTCATTTGTCCTTTAAACAGACAAGGTGCTCAGGGAAAGTGTGATGAAACAGGAATTGTGTCACCCAAAGTCCTTTTGGCTTCTTTCTCCTGGGTGCAGCTTCCAACTTCTGAAAACAGGAACCAAGAGCGAGGTGCTCTCACCTGAGGATCTCCCTGGAGATCATCCAGGTAGCAGTTATTCAGGTTTATTCCTTGCTTGAAGTAGGGAACTGCTGAGGCTGAGATTGAATCAGTGCCTGTGATTAAACCAGCTCGGTGTTTCTGCCAGATGGTGTCGTTCTAAGCCAGTGAATGGAAACACCTGGAAGACAAATGGGGCACCTGAAAAGAGCAGAGGTTCCATGAGCTAAAGCTACGGGCAGGGGGTTGCACAAAGGTTCTTTTTAAAGGGTTCCACCTTCTCACTGTCATCTGTAGCACAAAAAGGAAATGGGATTCTCCTCTCACTTCGGTATAAAACCAGTCATGATGCAACTGAAGCCAGTAATTCCCAAGTGTATGAAAGCCTCCAGAGATCTTCATACGATGGTCTATTCAAACATTCATAGTGAGAGGCACCAACATCCAGGCTCTCAAGACTTTGTCACTAAAGAAACAACTGATACTGTCAGTGCTATTGGGAGAAGAATGGGCCATGTCCTGAGAGAAGCATTTGTCTGGGAAAATCCTTCAAAAATGTGGCAGTTGGCAAACATCTTCCACTGGAACAGCTCGTGAGATGTGGCTGCAGAATTTCAGCCTCCTGAACTGCTACAGACTCCCAGTCACAGCATTTGAACGATGTCTCTCACTGGAGAAGATCAATACTCAGGTGTTCTCTGGTTCTCCAGCATCATCACTCCTGATTTTGCCTTGTTACTGAAGATTCACACACTCTTTCTGCTGGTCCAGCCCTCAATTAGAGATGGTTTCCAGATGCTTCATCTTCAGCTTAATTAAAAAAAAGAAAAAAAAAAGGAAACATTGCAAAGAAAATGTCACGTTAATGCTAAGTGGACAACTTCAAATTAACTGGTACCATACGTGCAGATTCCTGTGATTCATATCCCTTCTGTTCCTGACAATCATTTGTTTGGTGAATGTGAATTGAGTCCAACTAAATGGGAAAGCTTTCCCGTTTCAGGGAATTACAGAGGGATAATCAATATTGGCCTCTGCACATCTAAAGACATTATGTGGCAGAGAGCAACTACATTTTCTGGCATGATGTGATCTGATGTGGAGCGAATGTGGACCTGCCAGTACTGAACAAAGTCCAGAACCGCTGTTAAATGTGGATCTCTGTAAAATACTTTCCTGAAAGCCCATTTTTCCAGTTCAGCCAGCGAGCTGACACTTTCATCAGCCTTCAAATGCCTGCTTATCTTCTGGCTCTAAGCCCCGGGGAGAAATGAATCTGTCAGGATGCTTTGTTTCAAACTGAGGTGGATATTGGAGGCCATAGCAAAAGATAGAAACACATTTCCTGTAAGAGCCCAAGAGCAATTACTTTACTTCCTGTACATTTACCTGAGCCCTACTGAATCCAGGACCAAATGAAATTGGGCAATAAGCTGTGAGACTTGCAGTCCCTGACCTTGCTGTGGGCTCCAGCTCAGCACCCTGCACTCTCTGTGCTGCTTTCTGCTGCTAATCTTCCCCTCAGGGATTACAGCAGGTGGCTCCTGCTCGAAGGAAACCACAATTTTGGTCATCTTTCAAGCTTGCAGAAAGACCTGCCATTGGTTTCTAAGATTTACAGATGCTGGGTTCTGTTGAGTGATAAGTTTTTGAAAGGAAAATTTAAAGAACAGCCTCATAAGGCTGTCTCTTGGATGTCACAGAAGCTGAGAAAAGCACTGAATGAAGACAGAGACTGAGTTATTCCTAGAGCCATTGCAGCTCCTTTTTTTCTATCTTTCATGAAACTGGTCTATATTTGAAGAAATAGGGAGTCTGTCACATATTTCAAAATGTACATGGCACAAAAGGAAGGTCTAGAAGAGTTCTGAATTTTTACAGATAGACTACATTAAAATTCATCCCAAATACAGAAGTAAAACTCGTGAGTTTAAATCAGTTTGTGGTGCTGCATCTCAGTATCAGGTGTCTTCTCTGAACATCTTTCAACCTGTCTTGCATTCCTGTGCCCATTTTGCCTTGGATTCTTGAATTCTTAGAGGGGTTTTCCTAGAAGGAGTAATCATATTGATGGACTGCTTTCCTCCCAACCTGCTTTAATCTCCCGCTCTGGGTTTATGGCCCATGTCCCTGAACAGATGGTCAAGCACTGAAAGACCTTTAAATGTAAAGGGTTTATGATCTTACTTCAATTAAGTGTGTAGGGGCATTTTCTTATACGAGTCAGTGGTTGGAGACAAGGTGACCTTAGAGCACCATTTATAGTCTTAAAATCTTTATTTTATGCTGACATTTCTCTGCAATTGACAAAATTTGTTTATGACAGCTTTATGACAGCAAGGAAAAGAGTTCAACAGCTCAAATCACAAAGCCTGTTCTCACTTAATTAAAATAATTGCATCCTTTTTTTTCCAGATGAGCCCAAGAGAGCTAAACATCACGGCAGGAGGCAGAGTAATTGTCATTAAATTAGTGCTGTTGTTGCTAATGGGTCCCCGTTCCACAAACATTCCTTCAAGTGAATGATGTAATTTAAGGGATTTCACTGCTGGTTCCTTTTAATAATGTGACTTTCTAAACAGTTTTGGGGAGCCCTGAGAATGTTCCTGGTTGTGGTTGCCTAAAGCAGATGTCCCAGGGCTTGCCCACTGTGAATTGCAGCATGGAAAGGATGCACCAGGAACATGAGATGTCACAGCCTCTCCCGGTGGAATCAGTGCCTTCTAAGTGGATGGATACTGAACACAGGTGTATTTCAGGCAAGCAAAATAACTTGGTGAACATGCTCTGAGCCAGTGCACAAATGTTACACTTGGAGGCCTGGTGGGTGAGACAGAGAGGCTATGGAATAACCTGAATTCCACTCGATACGGGCAAGATGTGAGGCGTTAATCTCGAGGGGGGATTACTGTGCTTAGAGGTGGTGTCCAGATGGTCGGGCAGGCTCTGTCTGTGCCCATGGCAGAGCTCGGCAGGGTGGAGCTGGGCTAGAATTAGGGAAAAGGCAGCTTAGGCACAGTTGGGATAAGGTTGGGGCCCAGCAGGTGCTCAGGCCTTTCTGAGCCAAAACCATCTGAAAACAATTTAGTCAATTCTTAATAGAACTAATACAGAAGTTTTTAGCTGAAAGACAAAATTAGAAAATATAACAGTGAATGTCTTTTCTTCATTAGCATCTACTCCCCAAATCCCTCTCCTTGGGAAGAGCCCACACTAAAAACATGGGCAGCTGTTGCATACAGACACAGCTGTGAAAAAGCAGGAGTGCATTGGAAACACAAAGGCAAATGGCTCCAGCAGCAGAGAAACTGCAGCTGAGCTGGCTGCTCTGGCTGCCCACTTCATGCTGCTTTAGACCTCTTGGAAGCAGCATTTCCGTGGGAAAGGGAAGAAACATAAATCACATGTTCGGAAGTAGTGAATGAGCATCATGATTTCGGTTCATCAAGTTCCTCAAGTCATGTCCTGCTGCTTGTGTTTGTGCCCATGTATGTTGGGTTTTGAACCTTTACCGTAATTGAGAGGATTCCTGACTCGTATTTAGTGATGTGCACTTCAATGAGATGTATTTGCTTTTGGTATTTCAGAAACATCTTTGTATTTAGTGCTTCAGAAGGCAGTAACAGGCTGACTGACTCCTGTGAAGATCTTGGGCTGGGGTAGCTAAGATGTAGCTGTAAATGGGGTTTCTGCAGGTTTTTACAGGGTTTTTTCAACTGGGGCTTAGAGCTGGAAGTGCAATGGGGAGGGTAAGAGTAAGTGAGAGAGAGGTGTGCCAGAAGGCATTGATAGCTTCTGTTTCCTCCTTGTATTTTATGACTCGTGTTGTTGGTTGGCAATCATTTTATTCTACAGCCATTAGGAGTAAGATTTCCCTGGGTGGGAAGTGGGAAATAGGAATACCTGTATCAAAGTTCTTCTGTGTTTCACTTGTAGCTGCCCATGGGTGGTTTGGTATTTTAGAACCAGCCTCTTGTGGTGAGGTCAGTTTGTTAATCTGGTACACTGGGTCTGTAGTGTGTCCATGCAAAGGTAAAGGGAGTGCATGGCTGGGAAGTCACAGGTCTAATCCTGGTGGATTTGCAGGTCAAATACACTGCCAGCTCTGTAACATTTAATGTCTGGCAGTCAGGATATTGAAATTTCTGGTTTTGGTCTTTCTACTTTGAGGACTGCAGCTGTTTCCCTATGTGTTACATAACTGTTCACACTTTTTCCATCCCTCAGCAGTGAAGTGGATCCCTCCATCCCGAAGGATTGCATTAATGATAAACCCATTTGTCTCAGGAGGATCTCCATCCTGTTCCCTTCTCTCCATCTTCCAAACCATATGTGTGTTGTGCTCCTGTGTCTTCCTCAAGATGTTCTTTCTGTGGGATGGAGTCTGGCTCCTCTGGCACTCTCAAAGTGAATTTCTTCCTCTGCAAGACTTTGACATTCCAGCATTGTTCAAATGTTCCAAGTTCCATTTTTAGCTAAGCCACAGGCCAGCCTGGAGATTCAGACATTGTTGGTTTTTAAATCTATTTGGTGGCATGAAAAGCCTTTGTTACACTCAGACAATAATAAGTTCCTGAAGTGCTGTGGAAAGAAGTCTTTAATCTCTGTGTTGTGTCAGGTGAGCAAGATTTCTCTAAGGATGTCAAGTGAGGCAAGAATAGAAACCCATTTCAGTAGGCTTAGATCCTAAGTCCTCAGCTCAGTGTGCTTAAGAGTTGGGAGAGGGATTGTGTCCAATTTAACCCTTCGTTATTCCCTGTTGTTTTTCCACACTGTTATCCAGCATAATAAATAGAGGAGCCTTCTGAAAGATTTTATTTTCCTCTGTTTCCATGATGATTTTCTTAGGAGGTCTGAAGGGGTGGATGGATAGTGTTAACTAAAAGGATTTAAATTAACCTTCTCTGGGTGCTCTTAGGATTAAAAATCTAACTTTAACTTGAATATTGTAATAGTTCTTTTCCAGTGCTATAAATCACTGGCATTTCTCTCTACTCAAATAAAACCAAATGCACGTTTGAAGCCCTGCTTGTGCAGAATTCTAATTCTGAACCGTGAAACCAATATCTCGAGCAATGCTGCAATGGGAGTTACATTTCACTCTTCTCCTCCCTTCCCCCTGTCCCCAGCTTGATAACACATAAATGGTTAATGCAGACTCTAAGATGTCCTGGCAGAACTGATATTTGAATTTTGAAGGGAGTACCTTTAGCATTCTGTGCCAGCCACTGATTTTGTTGCATGTACAACCTGAAAAACTGCAAGGAATCCTGATTAATACCGCAAGAGGGAAGAAAAGGAGCTACAGAGTTGCAATGCTTTTGGTTTATGCAGCAGTTTGCCTTAAGTCTGTCTCCTTATAATTGAGTGCCTCAAAGTTTAGCTCTCTTTCATTCCTTGTGAGGTACAACAGTGTCATTCTTGCCATTTAAGGTGTTATTTCTATAGTATGGATGTTACACAAAGATGTTCATGGGTTTATTTAAGAAATTCAGAAAAGCAGGTGATAGAGCAGGCAATGAAGCTCATAGATCCCAGATCTCATCCTGGGCCAGGCTTCACCTGAAGAAAGGATTAGGATCTTAAGAACAAAGTTTCCTTTGTTCTTCCCTTCAGGGCAGAGTTTTCTGTGGATGGATATATCCTTCTGAGCATTTTACAGGAGAAGTTGCTCTTCCCCTGATGACAGTTTGCAGTCATCTCACTAAATTGCTCTTGAAAGATGCCCTAGGAGGATGGAAGGCTGTGGTTGAAGTGTTTGAATAAATAGTGGCAAGAGTGTACACAGCATCACTGCCACCCGCGGTGCAGACCCAGTTTGGTTCTAGTTTGGAATTAATCTGTGGTTAAACTCTGAGTCAAGCCCAATATAAGAACTCTGGGCATAGATGGTGAAATAAACAACTTGTAATTGAGAGTGAATCATCTCCAGAATTAACTACTCCAAAGCTTTTTTCAAACTGTGAAAGGAAGAGTAGGAAGCACTTAATGAATGTGTTTTTAAACGGGCAATTTGTATTTAGCTCATCAGGGTAGAAGCATATGAGGCTCCTTGTACAGATCACAGATGGCAAGAGAGATTGTCTATTGTACTTAAAACTTAATGTAGTTTAAGTGCTTGTGATAACCTAAATGACAGATTTCTGTATTAGGAGTTCAATGGGTGCATTTCAAATGGAATGAGGTAGTGACTTAGTGCTTTTTAAAAATTAATCCTTACCTGCTTTTATCTGTCAGTTTTGGGGCCCCCTCAGTGCTCCTGGTTCTGTTACAGCAGTTCTGTGCACAAGAGCTTCCTGGCTGTGCCCTAAGCAAGATCTTCTATGGGTCTGTCAGCTTTCAAAGTCATCCCTAAATAGGATGTGAGATGGAAAGATACTGGGGAAGAAAGAGGAGAAGGAAGAGGAGGAAGAGAAGATGAAGAAGAAAAGAAGCAGAAGAAGGAGGAGGAGAAGAAGAAAGCGTTTTTTTGAAACCTTTTTTTTTTCCAGCTGTAACATGTCACTTAAATCCCTTGACTGGATAGGGCAGGAGCACGGCTTTAGGATTAGTACGTATGATGGGTTTAGGATTTGAAGCAAACATGTGTTGCTGTGCTTCCATCGTATCTAGTTTTTGCTGCCTAGAGAGAAATGTTCTTTCTTTTACCAGAAATGTCCACTAAAATAATGAGGAGAACCTTTGGAGACAAGAGGAAGACTCGTACAATGATATTTTGAAGAGCTATATGAGAAGAAAATGTGATTATTCTTTTTTTTCCAGCCCTGGAAAGAGACTGAAGAGCTTATGCACCTGGGCAGATCCACGGTGAAAGGCAAGGGTGGCTCAGGAGGGCAGAGAGGGGAACAGATTGTGCTGTTGACTGTGCATTGTTTACTGCAGGGGATGTTGTTGGTTGGTTTTGAAGAGCAGGTAGACCCTCAGCAGGAGTGGGACCTGCAAATCTGTTGGTAAGCAAAGAAAGGAAAGGGTTTTGTCCTTGTGGGAATCGCTGTTGGGAGGAGGAAGCAGTGGAGGAGCCAACAACTATAAATTGCTGTAACGTCTTGATGATGCCGAGCAGTTGGGAAAGTACCAAAGGAAAAAGAGAATCAGCAGGAGGAAAGGAATATCGTCAGGAGGCCTTGCTGTCCAGAAATGGATTCATCTTCATGCCAAATTGCCTCATGGTCCATCATGTGTCTTCTTTAAAATCTTGAGCTGAAGCCCACCCAATCCTCCAAAGTAGTCACACAGGTACATCAGAATAAAAAGGATTTTATTGGGATTTTAATGTTCTAAATCTGGACTGTGAAGGAAGCCTAAATTTGCTGAGACACTGTTCTGAAACAACCTGAAAAATACCACTGGATTTTGGAACTTAACTGCCATTTTCTCCTTTTCTGATAATATTTTTATTCTATTACATGGAAAATGTGTACTACAGAATCTTGATACCTCCTAAGGCCGTCAGTGCTTGTTTTCAGTCCAGCTCAGATATGGATATCTCAAAATCCCCCTTGCTTCGAAATAAGTTCTCAGTGGCCCGTCTGGCTGAAGACTTTTTCTGGGTTGGTGGCAGCATCGTAGCTTCTCCGAGATGGAAAATCGGCCACTTTGGTAAGATGCTGAATCCCTGCAGTGAATGAAATGGTGACATCTCAGAAGCTTTCATGTTGAAATCTTAGTTAGTGGCACCTTTGTGTAGCAGCGGTGTGGGGAGCAGAAAAGAAGGAAGGACTTGAGGCAGCCCTGCTCTGATGTTATGTTGCTTGGTTGGTAGTGCAGTTCTTTTTTTTTCAACAAGCCCTCACTTATAATTTCATTATTTGTTTATGTTCTTCTAGGACAAACTAGAGCAAAGTTGTACAATTTGACATGTGCTGATCTTTTTTAACTTTCTGTTGCATAGACTCTGTCTTCTCCTTACCCACAGCAAGACAGGTTTGATATCTGCAAGTATTTTACACCTCTTAACTCTTTAATTTTATTTGTAGTTTAGAGTTTTAAAAAGGAGCATTTAGAAGTATCTCTGCTGTCTTCATCCACAGTAGGTCACAGGACTGTTGGGAGGTTGTTTTCTGGAGGCTGATACACAGAATTCTCAAGCTTCACTGGCTCGGTGAGAAGGATCCCCTTTGGGTGCTCCCAGCAGCCTGTCATTTAACTAGGTAATAAACCCAGCAAACCTAATTAGAGATGGCCAGAGAAAACAGATGTTCTAGTAAAAGCACTTTAGTAACAATCCTCTTGAGCCACTTCTGCATGTCCAGTGAGGAAATCTGCACGGCCTTGGCCAGAACCACCCGTTCCCTTGGGGCACCTTTTTGTCCTATTTGTCTGTCAGCTTCATCCATCAAAGACTTTTTTTTTAGCAAGAAAGTTGGACACATAGATAGCTTAGAGAGTACTGGGAATTTTTGCAGAGGTTGAGAAACACCATCCTACTCTGCTCCTGCGTTTCCCTGGATGCAGGTGGCTGATGGAGAGCTGACAGCCTGACCTCAAATCAAGCCCCCTAATTTCCACAGGATTAAGAGCATCTCTTCTCTCATTAACATCTCATTTATTAGGGGTTGTGTGCTTTAAGGCTGGGTTCAGTCTTCCGTTATCTCTTGTACACAGTAAACACTGCCCCAGCCATTGCTGGCACAGTACAGAAATGTTCTTTTCCAAAGACACTTGCAGATTTTTTTGGCTGATGAGCAGGACAGTAGAGAGTCCTGGACGTCAGTGAAGCTTGAGCCACTGAGGGCCAACAAAGGGTAGAAAGCTGTTCTGGGATTAAGGTGGTTGGTTTAAAAGGTAAATTCAGTTTCCTCACGAGGCTGGAGGGATGCAAAATGAAACAAACGAAGATTAATGAGTTTGGATGTGATCTGTTTTTTAACTGGAGCCAGTGTAGTGATGCGAGTCAGCCTGGTGTACCTGAGCCATGAACACCACAGACAGTTCATAGGCAGGATTAGCAAAAATCTTCTGGACTGTTCAGCTGGACAGAATTCCCAACACACTCTGCTGGATATATTATGTATTTGGATCTATTACATATTTTATATCATTATATTGATATATTGATTTTTAAAAAGATTTTACGCCTCCCGTCTAAAAAGAAAGTGACATTCCTGGCAGGAATAGTTGGAGCCAGTCTGCTCTTTGGTTTACGTATTGATGAGCCACTTATAGCTGTGAAACCATTTCCAGTGAGACTTCTAAAAAATGGGGCAGTCATTATGTCTTCAATGGATTGGCAGTGCTGAATGTGTGACAAGTGTGGGAGTCCTCTGTTTGTGTGTGGGAAAGCTGTTTTGGTTTGGTGATATTTTAAGGGAACAACTTGCCCTTCTGGTGCACGTGTGCTGGGGGGTTTCTCTGGGCTCACAAACATCTTCTGGAGGCCCTGGAGAGAAATGAGCTGCTGAAATCTTGTTTTCCTCTCCTGGTATTGTTTAGGAGGGTGGTTGCTGTAGGGCACACAATGAGGATTCATCCCTCCAGGATCTGTTTGTGGGGCAGAACTCAGCAGAGGGGTTTGTTGCTCCCTGCTCACTGTCCCTAAGCCTGGCTGGGGCAAAGGTGTGCCACACAACTGGGGCTGCCTTGAACCCTGGGACATGAATCTTTTGACAAAGCTGGTCCATGTACAAAAATACTCAATGACTCAATCTCCTGACTTCTTTTCATCCCCACATGCTAAAATACTCCCACTCCTTCACACATTTACATCAAACTCAGAGACTCCTAAAAGACAATAATGCTACTGAACCATAAATAATTAATTTTCAGACACCAGAACATCTTTCTAACAATAGGCATGAAATCGGTCTCTTTTTTCCCCCCTTTTTGCAGGACAAATTGTAGGGTTTATGGTTTGTGTGGTTTTGCTATTTATTGTTACTTTAACACTTAATATAGTAAATATAAATGTTATTAAGAAGCATGAAAAATGACTGTGGGTCTTTTTGCTGCCATCAGTCCGGTGTGGAACTGGGTGTTCCACGTTTCTATTCCCTGCTCTGCTCTGACAGTGCTTTTCACTGCAGTACAGAGATCCATCTTCTCTCCACGATTTTTTTGTCCAGATGCAAATTGAGGCAACTCATTAGATCAGAAGAGAGCTGAACATAAGCTGAATTCTGAAAAAAAAAGGAACTAATGAAGTGCAAACCAGAAAAGCTGTAATTCAGCCTTAATTGAAGACAGTTAAGAGCCATTTCTTCAAAAACCTGATTCATTGCAAGACGGAGGGATTTTTATTTGAAGTATAGAAATGAATCCTTAAAGAAGGAATCTGAACAATGGCAAGGAGATGCAGTTCAGCTTCTCAGCAGTGTGCCCTTTTCACTTACATGCTGTGAAAGACTTCAGAAAAAACCAGATCATTTTCTGTTTGATATAAGTACCACTAGGATTTCTTTTTTTGTTGTTTCTTCCAGTCTCTGTGGTGCTCTAAACTTTCAGTCCCTCAGGGGAGGGTGTGTGTGTGAGTGCCACACACAGGGAAGTGTGGAGGTGTCCCTGCTCCATCTCCTGGCCCTCGCCTGGCTGCCCCCAGCAAACACCTCTGCATTCCCTTTGGGTTTTTCCTTCCCATTGCTCTGGGAGGATCCAGAAAAGCTGTTCTGACACGGGAAGGAAGAGATTTCTTGTGCCCTCCTTTCCCTGTGTCACCAACCCCCAAAAGATGACAACAGACACTGAAATACTGGGGCTGGTCACAGATGACCCAAGCTTAGCCCAGATGAGCTGGAACTGCAGCAGGCAGCTGTGAGGTGCTCAGGGTAGCTTTGGGTGAGAAATCCTGCAACAAAATAAACAGCTGCATTGAAAAAGCAATCCAAGGGTGCTTATTAAAATTTTAACAGCAGGGAACATATTCTTACTTTATGTAAAAGTGTGTTGCAGAAAGTGTGTGCTTTTATTTTAGTGCTTCTTCATTATGTTCTGCTTTGTAACAGGTGTGATCTTTGATTCTTTTCCCATTTTTACTCTTCTCATTTCTTCAAATAAGATTATTTACTGCTATAAGTCCCAAAGAGGGAGTTGGAAATTTAATGTGATTTGAAGTGTGTGTGATTAAATGGTAAGAGAAATTCTTTTATTATCTATTTTGACCAATTTTTTTTTTCAAAAAACCCTATAAGCCTCATGAAATTAAAATAAGTTCAAGCTTCCAATAATTATTATCTCAGTAAATCTGAGAAATATTTATCTTCTTCTGAATTGGAATGAAAGCAGATATTGAAAAGATTGAGTGTCTGGGCGAGGGTTGGGCTGAGTTTGGATCTGATGTTGCAGTGGTGCTTCTGGCACAGCACTTGCCTTTATGGCTGATACCTGCTGAATATTAATTTTGTCTAAAGGCATCTGTGACTGAAGCCAAGGGTCCAGCTTTAAGAAGTAAAATGTTACACGAGGGATTATCTTGTTCTCAATTCCACACCTTCTCTCCATGAATATTTTATTAACATGGACAATGAACTCTACAGAATTGTGCCTTTAAATTAAAATTGTCTTTTACTGTAGTGGTCTGCTTTCAAATGAATCTATTTTGCTGAACCTTTTCCAGAGTAAATTAATTGACTTTTTCTGAACATGAGCTCAGGGATGTCAAAGCTTTTTCCCATTTCTTTTTTACTTGCCTTGCTTTTGCCTGAATGGTGGACTTGAATCAGCCCAAAGAGCTGTGTTGGTGTTGATGCATTTTAGAATACATGGAATGAGTGTTTTTATTTGGACACTGTTTCATCTTTAATCATGATGGCAGAAGATTGATAAAAGAGAACTGACCTCAGAATCTCCTTGCATTTATTTATAACTAGAATATGTATTACATTGGTTTTCATTCTTTGGTCCAGAATCTCAGTAGTAATTGTCACAACTTTAGGTCTTAAATAAAAAAGTTGAAAAAAAAAAGTTGAACACGATAATAGTTTTAATTTTACTTTAACACATCAGGCAGAAAGTCAGAGGAAAATCAGGTCACAGGCTCTGCTCTGTCATCATGGGAAATAAATGGGAGAGTTGGCAGAAAATGTGAGTCTGCATTTATTTCTGGGACAGAGCCAGTTGTTCACAGTTGGATTGAAGTTGTTGAGCTTAGTCCTTGCAGCAGCTGCATTTCAGAAGAAGGCCCTAACCTGGCTCCCAGGGGCTTCCAATGCCAGAGCCCTGGGTTGGCAGCAGCTCCCCAGGAAAGGGCAGGATCCCTGCAGAGGCAGAGCAGAGAAGCTTTCCTCCCTTGGAGGGAGCTTCTCCCAACACTCGTGGCTTTTAAGGCCACTGCCTGCACTGTCTGGGATGCTGCCAAACCCACAGGAATGGAACGGGTCCTGAGGCCCAGAGGCAGAGTACAACACAGGTGAGAGGCCTCCTGCTAGGAAAATATGGGTCTGGGGGATTTGGAAGATGAAAAATCTGTGAGGTTCTTGCTAAGCAAATCTATAGGATCAGTGACTTAATCCATAGAAGCAGTGGGACCTTGCTGGCCAAGGATTCCAGTTTCCGGGTGAAATTTCATCCTGTGTCCAGCACAAGGTTTACATGTTGTAGGAGCTCAGATTTGAGATGGTCTTGAGGAAGGTAAATACCTTGTGCTGGTTCCAACATATGTATATTTCATATAAATTAATATGGGAATGAAAACTTTCACATTTACAGGTAAGTCCAGAGTTGCCAAGAATCTTTCTGACTTTTTGGTCTTAGTACCTGACCTCTTATATCAGACACTACAAGAAACCTTGTCCTTTGACTTGAACTGTTCATCTGGCACCTGCTCGATGTGTTTTCTTCCTGTAAAGGTGGTTCCAAAGGGAGCAAAGTCTGACTCACTGCTACCACTTCCTTCCTCTCCTCAGTGGAAAGATGTATGAGCTCCATGCAAACGGGCACCCAGATGATCAAACTCCGAGGTGGTTCCAAGGGGCTGGTCCGCTTCTATTACTTGGATGACCACAGGTCGTGCATTCGCTGGAGACCCTCTCGGAAGAATGAGAAAGCCAAAAGTGAGTGTCAGCCACAGAACCTCCCTCTGGCCCCTCCTGGGGCCTTGTCCTCTTGTAAACAAACGAGAATGAAGGATCTGGCTCAAGGACAGGTGTTGTACTTGACTTTAAAGGGCAGTAAATGATTTTATGATGGATAATTTAGGGAGCTGAGGTTGCTGTTGCTGGCTGTGCAGGTTGCAGGGGTGTAGTGTGTTGTAAATGGGTTGGAGCCAACGTGTGTGTGAACTCGGGCCTTGCAGTGTGAGGTCTGGGCTCTCCCTCTCTGGGATTTCTCTGCAGGATGAATGCATCTGCCCCGCCCAGGGCATGCACACGGCCATTAATGAGCTGCTTGCTTTTGTCATTGCAGTTTCCATCGACTCCATCCAGGAGGTGTGCGAGGGGAAGCAGTCAGAGATCTTCCAGCGCTATGCCGACGGCAGCTTCGACCCCAACTGCTGCTTCAGCATCTACTACGGGGACCACATGGAATCTCTGGACCTGGTGTCCTCCAGTGCCGAGGAAGCACGAACCTGGATCACGGGGCTGAAGTACCTGATGGCAGGGATCAGTGACGAGGACAGCCTCTCCAAACGCCAAAGGACCAGAGACCAATATCCTTCCTGTGCTGCCTGGGAGTGTTTCCCAGCAGTGGAGAGCTATGGATAAGCTCAGGATTCCTCACAGTATTTGCTTTGCTACCAGTAAGCACTAGGCTCAGAGCTTCAAAGCAGTTCCCATTGTATTCCCTGTTTCCAGAGACAGAGGAGTTCCTGAAGAGGATTGTTCTGGGCAAGATTTGGAGATGAGTGACTAGAGTGGACTGAAAAACACACAGGTATATTCTTTCATCTCTTACAGCCAGTGTAAAACCATCCATTCAATTTGGTGATGTAACACTGAGATTGACTCAGAAGTTTTTCTTCTGAGCTGTTAAATAGGCACAGAGCACATGTGGCATGTTGAGCACAGCAAGTCTAAAACTGTTACTGAACTAGCATGAGTAGAGTTAGATATTAGCTTGAACTTCCATTCCCAGTCTCATTTGCAGTGTTTCCTAATGTGAAAACAAACATATATCCATGATGTTCAACAATATCCTTCAATATTCCCTGCTGTTCCTTAACTCCTGTTCAATGTGGTTGAAGCAGACATTTGATGAGGCAGATAAAAATGGGGATGGCAGTCTGAGTATTAGTGAAGTGCTCCAGCTCATGCACAAACTGAACGTGAACCTGCCCCGACAGAAAGTCAAGCAAATGTTTAAGGTAAGAAAAAGTATTTATTTTTTTTCCTCAAAAAGCAAAGATTTAACACAAAACCCAGTAGAAGAGACTGCAAATATTTCAGCAGCTGGTTTGTTTCCACTCTACTGAGAGACACTACACAGTCCATTTGGTAAATTGAAAAGAGCTCCAGAAACACGTCACAGATAAATTGTTATGCACAGAAAAAGGCAATACACCAGGTACCTTCTGGTGTTACATAACATGAAGACACACAGTACCAAGATTACTCTTTTGCCATACTTTTTTTGATCAGAAACTCAGTCACATTTCCTCCTCTGATTATGTTCTCTCTAATAAATACTATCTAATAAAGTATCCAATATCTTATGATCGCTGGTAGTAATAAAATATCCAGCATGCAAACTTCTGTATCTATCAGAAATTTGCACTGCTAAGAGCTGTTTGTTTGACATTACATTCCGCTGACCTTGGCCCAATTTAGTGAGCAACAATGGAGATGTGTAGCTTTTGTTATCACAAAGTCTCTGCAGGGACCAGCAAGCCTTTCTGTGAAATCCCTGGTGACTTTTTCTTTACTTGCAAAATTAGTATTCTTCCAGATCTCATTAGTTTATGACAATGGATTTAACAGACATCCTCTCAAATCTTGGATATAAAATTAATTTCAAGATGACTCGGGTTCCAATGATCTTCTAAAGACATGGGTGGGTGATTCTGCCAGACCCATGCATGTTGTTGGAGGGTACCTTGTCTTCACTTCGTCGCCATAGACAGAAGAAATCCTTCAGCAGGGTTCCCTGTGGAACAATATAAACCTTCAAAGTTCTTTTTTGGCTCCTGCACTTCTGTATCCATGGGAGAGGTTCAAAGCTGTGCAGAGGATCCCTGTGATAGATCAGTCTGTTCTAGCAGCCATGTCAGGCAGCTCCAACCTGCATTTAATTCCAGCGTTTCACTCTCATGCAGGGGTTTGTTTATTTAAAACTGGTGCAGGCAGTTGGGTTCCTGACTGTCTCATTGCTGTGTGCTGCAGGAGGCTGACACAGATGACAACCAGGGCACGCTGGACTTCGAGGAGTTCTGTGCCTTCTACAAGATGATGTCGACCCGGCGCGATCTGTACCTGCTGATGCTCACCTACAGCAACCACAAGGACTACCTGGACACAGATGACCTGAAACGCTTCCTGGAGACTGAGCAGAAGGTAGGCCCAAGCCAGCAGCAGAATTCCAGCTGCATGCCTTCCTGCTTGGCTTTGGAGATGAATTCCCTTTTAAAAGGGTGGGGATTTAGATGCTGTGCATGTGAAAGACAGGCAGATGTCTCTTGATTTTCATCTGTAGGCTGGCAGGACTATTTCTTGAATCTTCTTGTTCTCACTACCTTTTTTTTTCCTGTAGGCTCTTTTGTTGTGCCCCTAAATATAACCTCTAGAGCTGCTTTCTTTTTTCATGTGTTCTCTTAGAACAATTCCATCAATATCTGTCTGTTCCCAGTATTCAGTTCCTTGGAGCAAAGCTGGTGTTCCTGGCTCTGCTTGTGATCTAGTGCACAGCCCATGATGAAACACTGAATTACTTTGTCACACTATCTCAGTGTGTAAACTTCAAGATTATCTTTCAAAGAGCAGCTGAGAGAATGATTAATGTATAGGAGAGTTTTTGAAACACATTGTAGTACCTAAGAAATTGTCTCTGAGTGATTTGACTCCAGTGCTGCAGGAACAAATGCTTTGACTTATCTTTGCCCTTTTCCTCTCATGGTCTCCTCTGAAGCTTCATGCCTGTAAGTCATAAATGTCCATGAGTTTCAATCATTGCCCATGAAATGAATGAATAAAAAAGCCACCTCTCTGGCAGTTATCTTCTTAGATAAGTGGGGTGTGTTTCCATTTCATTGGTCAATCGATCCTCCAGATGGTGAGAGCAAAATGAACACTCACCACAGGACACAAATCAGTTCAGCTAATTACTGGCATGGCCAAATCCTGCCTGGGGGGCTTCTCTCCCTTGCCACCCTTTCTCATACAACACGGACAGGGAAAACATATTTACTGCATTCCAGGAAAGCCTGGTGTTCCAGAGCTTTATCTTTTGAACCCAGAAAACATATCATTGATGTTCAAATCCAGAGTTAGGGGTTTTTTTTCTTCTTCTTCTTTTACTTTTATTTATTAGGTTTTAAGTTATCCCCAGAAAAGGCATTGATCTTGTAGCAGATGTGCTGGTGGTTTCATTTTCCCCCAGGCAAAGATTCTTTGTTGCCAAATTGATGGTCACTTTATTGCACTCGGATGACAAGGGCTGTGTTTTCACACCATGAACAGCATCTAATAGAAAGGATTTTCTGGACCAGTCAGGACAGGAATATTAAATCATATCAGGATAATAGAGAATGTATCAACAGTTAATAGCAGGAGTATTAATTGTGTTAAAATTGACTTACTAAAACGCTGCATTATGTAAATGTGAAAAAGTTACAGCTCAACATTAATGGCCCTGGTTTCATAAGTGACAACATTTACAGACACATATTTCCCTTTGTAATCTTTTCTTTTTCAGTTGAGAATGCACAGCAACCTTGAAGTTAGCAGATTTCCTGAGAACATTATGTCCCGATTCTCTGTTTCCCTGCTCCTAACAGATTTTTCTGTCTGCTGCATAAAGATGAGCCATTTTCTTGGTTTATTTTAAAGTAAAAAACCCTTTGATAATGCAAACTAATCCTTTAATCCTACAAGAGAAGAAATCCCATTGGTTTGTGACAAAGCTCGTTCTGTTTGGATGCTCTGTGGTGCCTAACAACAGATCTGACCTACAAAGCAGAACTCTGTCATCAGGCAGCTGCCAATAGCACAGAAACTTTTCACAGAGCGCTCCCCTTCTGATCTGACCTGACACTGATTGACAGGAGTGAGAATCCCACTGGGGAACTGCAAATCCTGAGTCCCACTATGGATAATCTGTCCAGTTGTTGGACTGGAGACAGAGGGAAGAGAAGCTGTGATTAATAGTTAACACTGCGTTTTTGCTGCTTTTACAGATGACAAATGTGACTAAAGAACATTGCCTGGAAATCATCAGTAAATTTGAGCCGTGCCCGGAGAACAAGAAGGAGGGAGCCCTGGGAATTGATGGTAAGCTGGCTGGTGCAGCTTTTGTAGGGAAAAGGGAACTATCTCAATGCTCAGGAGAATATTGCTGCTGCTTGCAGAATATATAGTTGTAGAATCTTGTCATGTATAAAGTATGTTTCCAGTCTTTTTGCTTTTTTTTTTTTAATATCTACCATTTGCTGAGGAATCTAAAGGGAAATCAGATCTCTTTGGAGGAGTTTTGAAAGATATATATCATGATGAAACAGGAGTCATTGAAAGTCAGCTGGAAATGGAGGTGTCTTTATTTGTGCTTTTGGAAAATACAGTTGAATTTAGTTGCATCATTCCTGCAGGTATTTTTGAAAATCATTTGAGTCTTAATAAGAGGAGTGATGTGATCCAGAGTAAATGTCTGAGTGGGATGATAGATGAAATTGGTCCTGCCTTCCTGACCTTTGCTGCTGAAGCCTTCTCACGAAATATGTCAATGCTGTACCACCAGGCTGGTAGCTGTTATTCTGGGGACTGACTGTAAGTCCTTTCCCCTAAATAGTAAATCTTCAGCCAGATCTTACTGACTCCAAGAAGAGAGTACATTCCTCAGGAATTAGGTTCTGTGCAAAAGTTCTTGGACCTTTAGAAAATCAGTCTTGTCCATTTCTGTGGGTGTGCTGTCATCCTGAAAAGTGGCAGAACAGAAGTTGTTTGGTTTCCTGCAGGAAGAAGTGGGTAGTTTCTAGAACAGTGTGTAAGGTGCTTGCTTAGGATGGGTCAAGGTCTGTTCTACTTCCAGACTCAATTTTCAATTTATTTTAAAGCTTATGCTAATGCCAGTCAGGGAGCAGATGACATTCTTTTTATTTTCTGATCTTTACAGGCAGTTGCAGTCACATAAATAATGAATAAGCAAGTTCATTATCTTACCTTCCTCGTATCTGCAAAAGTAAGAGTAGACTTTTCAAACTATTGTAGGTTTCCAGAGAGAAAAACAATAAAAACAACAACAAAAAAAGTCTATACAATTGCTTTGCCTCAGAAAGGATGACAAAACATTAGAGAGTTTATGGGTTAGGATAAGAGTCCAGCATGGTGACATTCTGCTGGTGACATTCTTCTGGTGTCTGCTACAGATCTCCTCAGCAGGGGGAAGCAGAAGGTGAGGTCCTTTAGAGACAATGGGAAAGAGCTTTATGATCTTAACCCCTCCAGTAACTTGCTGGAAGTGCAGCAGAACAGGAGAGACCTAATCTAGAGCTTAATTCATGCAGGAGATTTCAGGTAACATCCGAACAGAGGTGACTGAGGAGCTGGCAGGGACACAGTGCTGGGCTGGTGCTGACAAAGGAGGAAGAACTGCTTAAAAATCATGGATCTGTGTCTGAATGTACATCATGTATGAACATGTGTGCACACACACACACAGAGGAGGTATAATTTTGTCTTTTGTGGAGTTGAGACTTGAGATGTCTCCTGTCTCCTGGAAAAAAAGTCCAGAGTTGCCTTGGGGGCTGAAGTGCAACAGCTTTGGAAGCTGAAGCTGCCTGTTTATTCCTCGGATTGGTACAGCCCAGACAGGAGCATCCTGCCCACACTTGGCTGCACTTCAGTAGTAGTGAAATAATAGTGCAGTGTTCTTTGTCCTTTCATATTCATTCACGTGCCTGTACTGCCTTGTGCTGTCCTCAGCTGTGCTGGCTTTTGCCGTGGAGCACCTTGGACCGGCCTGTGACAATTGGTTCGTTCACAGCCTTGCAAAGAAACCCTTTATCTTTGTCTGCTGATCAAAGCAACACCGTGCCAGTGCACCTTCCCCGGGTGTGAGCACTGGAGTCCTGTGGGACACACTGCTGACAAGGATCTTCCTTCATTCCTGTTCCTTCCCTGTAGGACTGATAGATCCAATTGGTGTGAACTCATTACAACAGTCGTGACATCATATTTTAACAAGAGCTTAAAGCAAACAGTAGTGTTGTTGCAGCAGCTGCCCTCCCAGTGCTGGAATTAATCTTGCAGCAGCTGATTTGTCTGCAGGAAGAACTGATTAACCTGCCACGAGTGGTTGGCTGTGTGTTTGCTGACACACTCTGCTCTATCCGTTTTCCACGGTGGCTGCTCTGCCTTGGTTCATCTTTTGTTTTCACCCTGGCTCTATCACTGATTTGCTCATTGATCATGATTTGTGCTCCAAGAGACTCCAATATTCAGCTGGGCTGAGTTGAATTCCCTGGCACGGTGTCCCAGTGTATTGTTCAAAAAGTTCTGGCTGCTATTTGTATTTATCAGCTCTTTTCCTTTGATAAAACTTTCATCAACACGGAATGTACAGCCTAGAAGAACCACCATAAAGGTGACATTTTATCTTGTCACAGTCAAAGTGTGTTAAGACCTTTGGAAGTCATGCAGGATTTTTACACGGGCACTGATTTATTTATGGAATGAGTGAAATGTCAGGAGAATCAGAGGTCTTGAAGCAGAAACCTATTGACCAAAGGCATCATTGCTGTCAGCAAAGCCAGGGTGTGAATGGGAATCTGAGCCTTTCCTTGGTGGTGAAAGGAAAATGTTTGGGGGATATCTGAAGTGCAAGTTACAGTGTTTCATGTCAGTCTGAATTGTGAAAGTGCCTGTGATATGTGCACAAATGACTGCTGGAGGTCTGAGAGCAGCAATTTCACACAAAGATAAAATCATAACTTGCTAAAACTTTGCTTCTGAACAAGAGTAGTGATCGCAATACACAGAGGGCCCAGGTAATGATGCCTGCAGGGTTTACAAGTGTCCCACTGCTCCAGAAAATAAATTCTTCTGGTAGCATCACTGAAGGCCCCACAGATATTTCATTGAATTGATATTTCAGTGTCAAGTCTGGAGTGAACTTCAGTCTCTGAAGTGACATTAGTGCAGTACTGCAGAGCTCCCCACTCCCCAGGCATGTTTGTGGTGCCACATCCAAATTAGAGAGTGTAGCATGTACAAGCCAATGTGTGCTGTCATCGTTCTGGTATTTTTGGGGCAAATACTGAAAAAGGAGAGGAGAGTATCTCCTGTTGGGCCACCAAAAACTGTCTCTAGGCAGCCCAGTACTGCAGACCTTACAACATTTCGCTGAGGAACAACACCAGGATATGACTGCAGATCTCTGGAGGCTTTTATGTGCCATGTGACCTAATGTCCCAGCAGCATCTTGTGACATAAATTATAAGCCTAAAAGGTTTGGATTAAATAGACATGTTTTTCTCAGGAAACGCAGAGAAGGAAAACATACAAAGCAGCTAGAAATTTCTTGAAAAGCAGTAATTGTGCTTGGTCATGGTGACAGTTGGGATGCAGTGGTGCTATTTCTTTATCTTAAATGTGTTGGTGAACACAGGGATGCATTTTAGGCTGCTTTTAGGAAGGTTACAGCAACAAAAAGGATGAAACTGCATTATTTATAGCGTTGTTTGTTTCCAGGTTTCACCAATTACATGCGGAGTCCATCAGGGGACATATTCAACCCAGAACATTACCAAGTGAACCAGGACATGAGCTACCCTCTGAGTCACTATTTCATTACCTCTTCACACAACACCTACCTCATGGGAGATCAGCTGATGTCCCAGTCCAGGGTGGACATGTATGCATGGGTGCTACAGTCTGGCTGTCGCTGCGTGGAAGGTAAAGAGCAAAAAGGAGCTGTCAGTGGGCTCTGTAGTCTTGTTTCTCCTCTCTAAAGAAAGATCTGTGACTTCTGCAGAAGACATGGTAATTGGGGAAAGGAAAAAGCCTGGGAAAATGGTGTCTTCCCTTCATGAAGAACAACAAAATAACGTTGTGATAGAATCGACAAATTTTCTTGAGCGTGGAAATAAGACAGATATTTGGGCAGTGGTGGTGTTGGTACTGAGGAAAAAAATTGTAAACCTCTTGTGGTAGAGAGGATGCTGATACTGGGCAGAATGCTTTGGTGCTTGTCCTGCCAAGCCAAGTGTGTGACAACCAGACTGGCAAACATGGCAGAGTCCCTGCACACCTAAGAGGAAAGTGGATGTTCCTGCTAAGGGAAATAGGGAAGTATTCTGTGAAATGGTGACAGTCTCTGCAGTGACCAGGAATCCTCTTTGTGCAATCCCTTCTGATGCTCGTGCTGCCTTTCTCAGACATTGCCTGTTTCACAATCACCTTTAATGTTTTGACCATCAAAGTGTTTCCACAGTTTTTCACAAGGCAAATATGGTTTGCTCAGGTTGCATTGTAGGTGTTCCATTGGCTGCTTCAGAGGAGTAAAACATTCCATGGAAAGATGATTATAGACAAGTATAAAGTCAGGCAAAATCCAAGGTGGGCCAGAGATGACCAGGTCTCGGCTTGGCCTGTGCTGTGAGCAGCTTGGCTGAGAGGGTCTGCTTTCCTTTTCAGGTTCAGCAGTAGCACAATGAAAGCAAGGCTCTGCTCTGTCATCTCTCTCCCTGTCATAACACTCCTCAAACAGTGGGAGCAGTCACCTGGTCCCAGCAGGAAGTCACAGCCAGCAAGTTCCTTGCAAGGGAGATAAAGATGAAGGGTGGGAATGAACCTGTGCCCTGCTCTGGGGACACGGCTGGCTGGGCTGCTGAAGGGAATTTCAGGGCCTCATGTTCCCCTCCAGATGGTGGCCCAGGTGCTCCTGGTCTGATGGGTGGTGTTGTTTGTGTCCTACAGTTGACTGCTGGGACGGGCCGGACGGTGAACCGATTGTCCACCATGGATACACCTTGACTTCCAAAATCCTCTTCAAAGATGTGATTGAAACTATCAACAAATATGCCTTTATCAAGAATGAGTATGTATCCAGCCTGCCAACCTCTGAGTCTCAGGGCTACGACTGGGAGTGTTCCCTGATATCCTTGTATAGGGAGTGAAGATCAGAGCTGTTCCTGCAGAGAGCAGAATTCCAGACAGAATTTGGAGTTGTTTTCTGGGGGGAAAACAGATCCTTCAGAAAGAAACACCAAGGCAAAGCTGAGTAGGAACATTCTGCACGGAGGTGTGGGGCTGGCTTTATTGAGCTTGTACAACACCTGAGGAACAACAGGTGTTTGTTTTGCCAGTGAAGGTTTTTAATGAAGGGCTGACAGTTGAACCACTGTATCTCTCTGGATGTGCACTCTGGTGCTGCCAGGGCTACACCTGGGTGCTCCAGGGATAGGAAACAAGTCAGGGAATAAAGAATCCAAGAGACAGTAGCCCTATTGTAGACAAAGCAGACTGTTCAGGAGAAAGAGGTTATTTTCCCTACAGGTAAAAAAAAAAAAAAATCAGTATTATTCATGGGAAGTTTCATATACCTTGGCAGTTACTGTTCTCCTCCTCCACACGCAGTCAAAATGTGTGTGCCAACCTTTGTTTTTTTTTTTTAATAGAAATTACTTTATCTCTGTAAAAATTTTCCAGTAGCTCCCCCAAAGCAGCCCGTCTGCCTTTACAAATAGAGCTAAACTTGCACTACATTTTCAGACCAGGTAAACTTCCTGTGAGCCTGAGATTTTTTGCTGCCTGAAGACAAGGTAAAAAAATCAAAGGAAAGCTGGCCAGCAGAATATAAGGCAATGCTCCTGAAACTGTTCAGTTTTTTAAACCTTTGCAAAAATGTTAACTGGGACCACATCCTCAGCTGGGGAAGTTTTGTCCTGCAGGCATCGTCTGGCAGAAAGCCTTATTTTTCCTGATGAAGAGCTAATGAGGGCCAGAATTGATTTTTAATTAAGAATCCCTGATAGTTCAGTCCTGCAAAACTCCATTATAGACTGGCTTTTGTGCTTATCTTAAAAATGCCCCATTTCTAAAGAGAATCCATCTTCAGTGTGGTTTTACACAGCACTGACCACACCAGAGTAGATGTTCCACAAATCTTACCTTCAACCCACCAGGCATTGTTGTTTCTTGGCCTCAGCCTGGAAAATCAACAATAAATGAAAACAGTAAAACAAAAACTAGAAATAGCACTTAGTGTCTTTGTAGAAGAGGCTTTGTCTGCAGGCTGATCTGTATGACACTGCTCTGTTGTTAGTTGGAAAAGTCTTCATGCTGCAAAAGCCAAATTTGCAGCTGATACTCGCCGGTCTCTGCAGGTACCCCGTGATCCTGTCAATTGAGAACCACTGCAGCATCGTGCAGCAGAAGAAGATGGCTCAGTATCTTACAGAGATCCTGGGAGACAAACTGGATCTGTCTTCTGTGCACAACGATGACTCCACAAAGCTCCCTTCACCAGCAAGTCTTAAAGGGAAGATCCTGGTTAAGGTAAACACCTGCTTCATGTGTCCTTTCCCTCCTTTTGTTTGTGATGATGATGATGATGATTTCTGCCTGGTTATCACTGTACCTCAACTTAAATCATTTCACAAAAAGCAGTCCTTAGGAAACCGCTACTTAAGGATCTGAACAAATGTCTTCTCAATCAGAAAGAACCTGGAAAGAACATGCTTTGAACAATTTGGGGTGTTTTTCAAATATGTGATAGCAAGAGCTGCATGCCCCCCTGCCTGTGTAATAAATTTATCTTCTAGGGCAAGAAACTTCCAGCCAACATCAGTGATGATGCAGAGGAAGGAGAAGTTTCTGATGAGGACAGTGCTGATGAAATTGATGATGACTGTAAACTAATGAATGGAGATGTAAGTGAAGTGCCCATTTGAATGTAAATGTTTGTCAAGGCTTCCCATCCCAGTGAGAGGAAACCTTGTAGGAGTTCTCTGGATTGTGGATGTGATCTGATCTTTGGGATTCTTCACAAGTGGTTTAGGTTCTAAACCTTCATGGGGGCAGATTGACAAAAGAGCACATGAAGCAGCACCAGTTCTAGGGGTTACATTTCAAGTTCAGAATTTTAAAGAGTAATATCTCCTGATTCTTCATTGCATCACAGTGTGCTTCCCCTCAAATGCAGAAAAAGAAATGAAAATATTCTACTTACATCAAATTGTGGTCATTGTTACAGAGATCCCTTTGCTGAATGCTGGGCTTGGTTGATTTTTACTGTAAGCAAAATCTCTCCTTCAATCTGAAAATCCCTTATTTCTTCATCCTTTTAAAAAGTTCTATTTTTTTTCACTTTAATCTTCTGGCAAGTTCCATTGCACCTTGCAGAAACAATACAAAACACAGCAAAATCATTTAATGACATAAAGCAGATTGCCTTGGAGAGAATTTGCATTCTCAGTCCTCTCTCCCTCAGGCTATTTCCTCATTTTGTGTTATGGATCTGATCCTTTTCATCTAAAAGAGAAACTTCTTTGTGAATAAGCCTGCCAACAGAGAAAAATAATTTTTTTGCTTTTTGGAAGTTATTACATGTTAGCATATCACTTTTCAGTATTTTACAGCACCATCTCTGTTACTAACAGTTCACTTTGCTGAGGTTTACTGATGCTTTAAATCTGAGATTTGCTACACCTGGTTTGATTTCCAAAATGAATTTCTGAAGAGTTCAGAAAATCAGAGCTTGTTTCATGACAAATGTAACTGGGAATTCTTGAGGCCTACTGAGAAAACACAATCTGTCACCCCTTAAAAGACCTGAGTGAAAAAGAAAACACCTGATTTTCATTTTTAGTTTTATTTCCCCACTTGCCCCCATGGGCCATGGTGCACACAGAGCAGGGAACAGGAACTCTCTTGCATTTTGCCTTTGATCTGCTGAAAAGAGGATTCTAAAGCATCTGCCATCCATCCCATCCAGTAGATCTTGCACCTATTGGAGCTGCAGGGTCAGCCTGGGCATGGCAGGGGACTCACATGAGATTTTTTTCATCACTACCTACTTAAATGATTTAATGTTTTGTTTGTAGGCATCTGCTAACAGGAAAAGAGTGGAGAATATAGCAAAGAAAAAACTTGACTCACTGATAAAAGAATCCAAAATCCGTGACTGTGAAGATCCAAACAATTTTACAGTTTCCACTCTACCATCATCAGGAAAGGCTGGGCTGAAGTCTGATAGTAAAAAGGTGAATTTATGTTTTACTGTACTTGTGTTTCATTAGTTTACTAAATATATCTTTTATGATCGACTTCAGCTTCATAGCTGAATTCATGCAGTTAATGATGATGCCAGGTGAACATCACTGTCGGATACACAAACTATTTATCTTGCTCACACGGCAATTGGAGCATGAAATGTACTCTGAAATGACTTTTCAACAGAAAAAATTTGATTTTCCATTTTAAAAACTGCTTATGAAAGTTGGGCTCTTTTTCTTCCCCAGTTCTCTATGTTCTATGCATTTTCATTGTATTTTAATTTTATATTAACTCCAATTTATAAAAATGTACTCAGCCCACAGACTACACTTCATGAAGTTGAGACATTTTCATTTTAGACTTCGTAATAAGCCACAAAAAGCTTGGGAAGATTGTTCTACGCAAATGAAAAACACTGGAGATCTGCCAATAATAAGCAGGTGCAATAACCAGGGATTAAAACTAAACTAGGGATGAGAACTAAAAATCAGCTTCCCAAAACCTTCCGTGGGGTGAGTTTTGGATGTACTTTAAACCCAATGCTTTACACGATGCACCAGAGAGTTCTTGTGAGAGCCACTACAAGGGCAAGGCTTGAAAAACCCTTTAGCAGAGGTGTTACCCAGAATAGTCAGTGTGAAAAACCCCTCCTGTTTGTGCTGATATCCGGAGACTGTCTGAGCACTCTGTTTGAGCTCCTGTATTCTCTCTTTGCTTGCTTCAGAGTAAACTTGAGGATGATGTGGAATCCGGGGAAGATTTCAGTGCCAGCAAAAGGCACAGCCGGTCACTCATGGGCAGCTTCTCCAAACGCAAGGTGAGGCCCTGGCAGGGTGAGGTCTGCACCACATCTTGGATTCTTCGAGGGTTTGGTTTGTTTTTTTTTGCACACAGTGGAGAGGAATTTCATAACTGCAACATCTGCAGCACCTTGCTCTGAGGCTGTTCACTGACAGGCTGGGGAGCTGCTTATCATTGTGCATAACAACACAGATTCAATTTATATGAGGGTCTCAGGGCATCTAAGATCTAACTGAGAACAACAAAAATTAATTTACACCTTTTATCTGAGGATTTGTTCTTCCTTTATAACAAGGCTCAGACCCTGGGCTGAGTTTTCCCCATGTGCAAATTTTGCTGCAGAACCGAGTGTTACGAAAGCTGTCATTTTCCATTTTCTCTAAGTAACACACTCATTGGCATAACAAAGCAGAATTGTAGCCAGCTGCTCAAACTTTGATCACACAGTTATGATATTATGGTTTTATTTCCTTCTGGCACAGAAAAAAGGAAGCAAATTGAAAAAGGCATCAAGTCTGGAAGAGGGTGAAGACGATTCGGATTCTCAAGGGAATTTAGCCAGGAGCTCTGTACATTACAGCAGGTTTGTTAACAAGTGATTGGACAACCTTGGTGCTAAAATATGCCTGCATAAATGCACCCACTAAATAGGTTTGCTTCTGGTCTGGATGCCAGTTTGTTGATGGCTGCAGGCATGTGACAAGAATATGGGGAGATGCAATGTCTGCCACAAAATCACCAGAATGATCTCCTGGTGCCGTTCAGACTAATTAGCAAAGCACAGTGGACCTTTTATGCATTTTGAGCTCTTACTGTCTCATATATTTCCTTACCCTGATTTATTTTTAAATGTGAAAGATAACAATTACCCCTCAATTAGTGGGAAGTTGATTTGTTTTGTCTTTCTAGGGTAAACCGACAGAAGAAGACAATGAAGCTGTCCAGGGCCCTGTCTGACCTGGTGAAATACACAAAGTCTGTTGGCATCCATGATGTTGAAACTGAAAGTAAGTTGAACCAAAAGCTTGCCGAAAATAATTGCTACACAAAGAAATGGAAATGTTTATGTTCTTACATATCCTTTTATTAAAAGAAGACTTCTTATTGAAATTCAGGTCATCATCATATTCAACTTCATTTTCCCAACCATAACTGCTCCAACAAGCACAGCATCTGCTGTAATTTAAGGAAAACGTTGTTCCTTCTGAGTGGCATGCACTGAAATGGTGCTTGATAGTTAAAAGGGACTAGTGCTATGTACTTTTGAAAGCTTTATCTAGATAATAAATAAATGAATAAGGATATTACCTCTAATCTCCTCCTCTCTCCTCTGTAGTCTCTTCCAGCTGGCAGGTTTCATCTTTCAGTGAAACCAAAGCCCACCAGATCCTGCAGCAGAAGCCAGCACAGTACCTACGCTTCAACCAGCACCAGCTGTCCCGCATCTACCCCTCCTCCTATCGAGTGGACTCCAGCAACTACAACCCCCAGCCTTTCTGGAATGCTGGCTGCCAACTTGGTGAGCAGAAAGGAAACTAATTTTTGTTCTGTTTTGGGAGGGATGTTTTAATCGGAGTGCTGGAATCACTCCTTAGGACACACTGAGTTCTCTGCTTATCCAACTTTGCTGACCACTGAGTCCTTCTTGTTACTGTCCCTGGACTGATTACCTTGAACATGTCTTAGATGCAAGGAGTTGTCTGGTAAATGGAAATAAATGAACTTCTCAAATGCAAAAGGGCTTCAGAGTTCAGCTCTTTTGGAGAGCTTCTCTCCCTAAAGCTGTAATATAAGAGAATTATTTTCTGTAAGATATCTGATTTTTTGCATCTAAAAAGTCAAATTTGAATCTGATTTCCTTTTTTTAAATAGTTGCACTAAACTACCAGTCAGAGGGGAGAATGCTGCAACTCAACCGGGCCAAATTTAGTGCCAATGGGAACTGTGGCTATGTCCTCAAACCAAACTGCATGTGTCAAGGTAAGGAAAACCAGCAAAATCAGTGGATCACTGACTGTGTGACAGGATTGGGTGTGGGGCCTTGTTACAGTTTGTTTAAAGATGCATTTCTGAGGCTAGAAGCAAACGAGTCAGAAGGTATCTGTAAATAAAGTCATGTTACATTTCTTTCACATCCTATGGCTCTTCATTCTTACAGGTGTCTTTAATCCAAATTCTGAAGACCCACTCCCTGGTCAGTTGAAGAAACAGCTGGTTCTAAGAATTATCAGTGGTCAACAACTTCCCAAACCACGGGATTCCATGCTGGGGGACAGAGGAGAGGTATGGGACAGCTGGTGATTGTTCGTGTGTTGCAGAAGGTTTCTTTCCATACTGGCTGGGCTAAGGATGAGGATTTCACAACCTGCAGTTATTTGTCAGGAGACACAGAACACAAATAACTTGGGTCATGAGCATCCTACGTCTTCAGGTGGTTTTCTTCTCTTTTAAGCATCACTGCAGTGGTTTGACGATTGTCCTCCATTTGCCAACACAGTACTTCCAGGAGAAGCAAAAAAAGGGGAAGAGATCTTATCAATATAATAATCCACTCCATATGGCTCAGGAGCCATAATTACTCAGCCATTCATGTACAGTTCCCATATTGTAAAAGCCATTTGCTTGGATTTCATCTTTTTCGCTCTTTCTTTCCAATATTTGTTGCTTTTTGTTTTTCAGATCATAGATCCATTTGTTGAAGTAGAAGTTATAGGCTTACCTGTTGATTGCTTCAAAGAACAAACTAGAGTAGTTGATGATAATGGTAAGCTTATCTGGGATTTATATTTTTTGTGGCTGAAACATCCTCTTGCAGGCAAGTTTTGCTCATAAGGACATGAGTAGATAAGATTTGGTGCCTGTTATGACAAAGCACTGAAAATCGGATTTAAGCTTTTTTAATGTTAATAAGACCTGAATCTTGAATTGTTTGACTGACTTGGCATAAATGTGCCATGTCTTGGTGTAAAACAAGATATTTGTCTTCTCATTGAGTAAGAGAAAAGGCCATTTTGAGTTTGCTGTGGTCAGGCAGGTTGGCTAAAACCCTGCTGAAAACAGGGCCAAATTTAGGTAAGACCCAACTCTGTTCCTTGCAAATCCTTGTGCTGTTGTGTCTCTTGTGGGAGTACTGGATTTTCCAAGAATCTGTTAGTAAAACTAGAATGACGTTGCAGTTTAGGCATTCCTTATGTAGGCAGACTTCTTGTTTCTTGTGGATGAGATACCTAAAGGCTGATTCCCTCCTTGCAAGGTTTTAACCCCATGTGGGAGGAGACGTTGGTGTTCACAGTCCACATGCCAGAGATTGCCCTGATCCGGTTCCTCGTGTGGGATCACGACCCCATTGGAAGGGATTTCATTGGCCAGAGGACAATAGCCTTCAGCAGTATGATGCCAGGTGAGAGAAAGGTGACATCCCAAATTAGTGGGCTGGGATTTCTCCTGTGATAAAGGAAAATTGATGTATCTGCTGCAGAAATTTCTAGTTAGAACAAGAGACTGGAGTTTGGGCCCTGAGTTCCCTGCTTTAGTCAGCTGACTTATATGGTGATGAAGACTAAAGCAATTAACTCTAGACTTTTGGGACTAGATTTGGAAAAAATGGGTAAGATTGTTAAGCAGGATGGGTAAACACTGTGGGCTTGGCAGGCTACTATACAGAATCTTTACTCCTTTTCTGCTTTTTCCTCCATTTCTTCACACCAGTTTTTAAAAAAACACTAGAGTTTTGCTTGGCCTTACGACTATGAGTAGAAGTTTAAGAGAGAACAGAAAGTCACCTGTTCTAATGATGGGATCCATGTTATTAAATGCCATTTTCTGACAGTTTCCTATTTCTGTTTTCAGTTCTGTCTTCTTTTGCCCTAAAGCTTCTTCTGTGTATATTTTTCTTTCCTTTCAAAGTAAAGAAAAAAGGTTGTGTTTAAGATTGAAAACAAACATTCAGTCTCAATAAACTGACCTTGGATGAAGGGTTTGTAGTCTTAATAATGGACTGCAACTCCAGAGGAGAGACTGTGGCCAAGTTTAAATCATGGATTGACAGCAGCAATAACAGACCCTGGATGAAACAGGACATGGCTGTTTTATAAAACCATGACAAAAATGGGGGTGAAGTTTTTAAGTGGTGTGGCTCAGGTACCTGAGTGTGGCAAGGTGATGCTGGAGCCTGGATGCAAACTGTGAGGAGGAGCTGGGAGAAACCTGCTTGATCTCTTCTGCTGCTCACAGAAGGAAAATCTCCAGCTGCTCCTCCTGTGACCTGTCCCAGCCCTGTGCCAGCTCTGCTCCCTCTGTTTCAGGTTACAGACACGTGTACTTGGAAGGCATAGAAGAGGCTTCCATCTTTGTGCATGTGGCTATTAATGACATCTGTGGTAAGGTGAGTGTCTCTGTGGTGTGCAGCACACCCACAGGAGCTGCCAGGATCTTGTATCACCCCAGGGAAGCCCACTGGGTGAAGGTCCAGGCTGACATTTTTGTTCACTTAGAGTAAAATTTATCTCTGTGCTTGTCATGGTGGCCCGAGATCTTTCTGAATATCCATGGAGATAAAAGCAAATCATAGGGAAAGTTATAAAAGAGATTCTTGCAGTTTCTTTTTGAGGAAGCCGTAGGGGAAGGTTATTTCATTGCAGCACAGATTTATACAAATAATATGTGATTGTGTCCAGTCCTGTGAGTGCACCTTGCTGAACCAAAGGTTACACACCTTAACCCTGAGCACTTGTTCCCTGCAAAGCTGATGCTATAAAGGCTCTGCCTGATGCTTTGGCATTTTAAATTCAATTAAATTCTTCGAGCTTATTTGCTTTGGATTTTTTTGCCATAATAACACTCTAAAATGCAGAGGAAAGGTGGCTCTAGTCATAGTTGGACATATTTACACACCTTATCTGTTGTTAAGAGTGTGTTTGCTTCACATGCAGGAAATAAACAACCCTCGGGGTGCCGCATCTCAAAAATTTCCACGAAAGCAAAGCCCTAATTTCAAACTTTTCCTAGGCCAGCTAAAAACGAGACAGCTCCTGTCCTCTCAGTGCACTGTTTTGTGCCGTTAATGTCAGTGAAATTCAGGTACAAAGCACCTTGCAGAGCCTTGAGGATCTCCGTTTGTCCCGCAGCGAGGAGCCTCCTGCAGTAGCTCGGTGCAATATCGGCATCGCGACAGCAGGAGGAGGCATCCAGCGGGCTGGGAATTCCCAGTTCCCCCTCGGGAGGGCAATTCGAGCCATTCCTGAACAGGAAACCAGTTTTTTAAACTGCTAGACTTTAATCACCGCTTAGTTACTTAACTCCATCAGCTTCCAAGTCCCAGCCCTTGCCAGCAGTGCTTGATGGAAGGGACAATGTTCGTCCTCTGTGAATATTTGAAGTATTTTCAATTCAAACCTCCTTTGGCAATATTCTCTCTCCTTTTAGCCTTAATTTCCTAGTGATAGTTTACAGAAGGGCAACCTGTCCGGTTAAACTTTGGCAGTTTTTTGAGGACAGAGATTTTCTTGGTGTTCCCTGATTGCTTCTCATTGTCACTGCAGTCTCTCTGGCTTTGCTGGTGTTAGGGAGTGTTTCTGTGCACTGATAAAATATAAAGATTTGGAAGGAAAGCCTGTGTGTATTGTGGTTTTGTTTTGGTTTGTTTTGATTTTTTAATTTATGATTTTTAATAAAAACTACTGAAAATGTGGAACAAATATTACATGTCCCTTTCTGGTTTGGTCTCTCTGAATTACTTTCTGCTTTGATTTTCTGTTAACAGAGTGCTGTCCAAATCAGAAATTTTTCTGTTTCCCCTCTCTTAATTATGGGCAAAAAATCTCTCCAGTTTTTATTGGCCTTTTACCCATTCTTTATTAATCCAGAGATTCTAATGCAAACATTAACATTTTGGGATTTTTTTTTGTAAATGGAGATATTCCACCTGCTCAGTAGCTTGATATTACTAAAACAGTCTTAGATTTATTTTTTTTCACCTTAACTTGTGTGTGAAATCTCTTTCAGATTGCTCTGTTTCCTGGAAAGGCTTTTCTTTCTTTCTGTCTCTTCTGTGGTCTGCTCATGTATTGCAGAATTTCTTGTGGTTTTTCTAGATGTGCCTATCTCTGGGTTCCTCCCTCACTGTTATTCTGCCTTTACTCTGTCTGTTTGTGATTTCAGTGGGCTTCTCTATGTCAAAAAAGTCTCCTTTTAGAAGCAGAGCGTTTTTAGACGCCTTGAAGGTACCCCTCCTGTCTCAGGGAGGTGCAGTGACACCACCACACACCTGCATGCCTTGAGCTGGTAGCTTCATTAGCATCAATGTTTCTTTGTCAGCATTTTCGAGCTCTTCAACTCATGGAACATGAATTGTGACATTTGACTTGGTCACTCCTGTTGGGTCATTGACAGCCAGAGAGCCCTCCCCGTGTGAAGCAGATCCAGGATAAAAGTCCTGCCGTTCTCCCCCTTCTCTGAGTCTCTCCCTCTCGTGCCTTTTCTCTTGAGGGCTATAATTCAAACCCCTTCTTTCACACGGAAAAGAACATTGACAGTGAATCACTTGCTAAATTGTGAGAAAGCCTCTTGTGCTGTTTTTCAAGTCTGCTTTAGAGAATGAAACAGCCCTGTAAAAGCTGGGCTGGAAGCTGAAAGCACAATGTCCTGGATCTCCCTCAAAACTGCTCTCTTTTAATTTTTTCCTTCTTTTAAAACTTTTTTTTCCCCCCCAAGTTAACCAAACCTGCCTTTGGGTTCTTGAATCACTCCATTGATTCAAGCAACAGTGTCCAGCTTAACAAAGCTGCACCAAACAAGCCAGAATGACACCTGGGGCCCTGCACTGCGTGTCACCCATTCCATCAGTGCTTCCCTTTTCTTTTTGGTGGATATTATTTGTGTGTGTTGTTTGTATGACAAATTTTCCTGGGTTTTGCAAATATTTATATTGTCTAATTTTTATAGCAATAAAGTCATGTACTTGCCAACTTGTCTCCCAGTACTCCAAGCAGACTGTTCAATAGCCTGGCTCTCACAGAAGATTTACCAATATTTAATATTTGCCTTGCATGGGGAAAATCAATCTCTACTATCTTTATCTTATCCTAAAGGTAATTTTTGATAATGCCCAACTCACACTGGAAATTGATGTGTGGTAACTAAACTTTAGTCAATTATAATTGACTAAATATGATATTAAAAATTATATAAAAATAATAATAAATAAAATTATATTTACATATTTTTATATATTATAATATAAATAATTTATATATAAATAATATATTAAAAAATAATATTGTGAACACTTTTATTGTCCTTGTGTCAGCCAAATAAACCTTGATGCCCCATGGCAGCTTGGGCAGGACACTCGGGGTAAAAGCAGCTCTCAGCCCAGGCTCAGTGCACAGGGCAGCCAATATCTGTCCATTAAGTCCTGCACAGCAGAATTGGAAATGCATGAGCATGCACTCAAATATTTATTTGGGGGTGAAAGACCATTGTGATTTAAATGAGGCACTTCTGTGCTATTGTTTGGCAGTGCAGAAATGTGACCTCACATGACATCACAGGGCAGAACTGGAACTGACAGCGAGTGCCAGAGAGCGTGGCTGCTGCTCAGGCTCTGTCACGGGCTTCTTAAATGTGCTTCAGTCATGGTGTACCCTGGGTTTATTCATTCTTGATGCTACAGCTGCTCAAGAGTCTGTTCTAGCTGGGAAATAAAGAGGACAAAGGGGGAGAAGTAGATTAAGAGAGAAATACCTTTCTGTGCTTTAGGTGATCTGTGTGCTCGAGGCTCTGTGCACAGAGCAAACCAACACTGTCTCAGGCATCAGCCTGCTGCTTGAAAAGTTGGCAAGTACACCTGGAATGTTTGCAGGAATGCTGGAACTCTGTTTCATTGAAATGTAAATCAGTTGTATGGTGGTGGGAGATTTATGATGGTGAATTTATGTGTTTAATGCTTAAATAACTACTGAAGACTATGGAGAACTGTATCATGACACTGACTAACTTCCCTTGTTTATAGTGTGTTTCCTCAGTGCTGAAAACATACACGAGTGTCTTGGGATAAGTGTTGTATGGTAGGAAAAATTACCAAAATGTAATCACACAGGTAGAAATTGAAATACTCAATGATCTGTTGTGTGTGTATAATTAACTGCTATTCATGACAGTGCTCAATTCAACTGAGGTATAGATCTCCTTTATACTGAAAAAATATTCTATTTTATAGCCAGTGTTTATTTCCCAGCAGTTCCTAGAGAATGCATTTACAGCAGGGACTTTAAATACATCTGCTTTGGGTGAAACTGAGAAACTCTTCAGCTTTCAGAATGAAATCCTTGTAGACAGAAATATTTCCTTTCTTTTTGTCTTTTCAATAGCTCTAATGTTTATGTAGATGCTGTAAGTAGCTACATGCTAGAAAGAAAATGATGACAAATACAGAGATAAGTGTGGCTGGAAAATGTTATCTAAAAACATAGCTGAGAAAAAAAAAAAAAGAGGTGTTATTTTGCAAAGCTGCTGTTAGTGATTTTTTTCATTTTTAATGCCTGTCCTATTTCTGGGTTAGTTCTCATGCTGATGGTAGGGATATAGCAGGAGACTCTATGTGTGAATGATCACTTGTTCATGAATTCCTGTACCCAGAGGAAGAGCCTTGCGTTTCCTGTTAGGGACTTTTTATATTTTTATTCTTTTTTTTTATTTCTTTTGCAGGCCAAACAAGCTCTAGGTCTAAAAGGGCTGTTTCTCAGAAATCCAAAGCAGGCCTCTCTGGACAGTCATGCTGCTGGGCAGCTCCATCGCAAACATTCCTTTAGCAGCCACATCCTGAGACGGACAGCCAGTGCACCCACCAAGAGCCAGAAGAAGAACAAGAAGGGCTTTCCTGAGATTGCTTTTGACACAAAGGACAGCAGCTCTGCAGGGGCTGCAGAAGAGCAGGAAGTGGAAGCTGCCTCCCAGCCTCGCTTTGTGCAAGAGCCAGAAAGTGCTTCCCCTGCCCCAGCTCCCCGAGACGGTGCCGGTGGGGAGGCACCTGGCAAGGGCTTGAAAGGTAAGGCCCAGGGCTCTCCCAAAGGGCCACGGCAGAGCTGTGCCCACCCCGGGGCTCCTTTCAGCGAGCCCTTGCCCAGGGCACACAGGGTGAGGCTGCAGGAGCCCCAGGGCGAGAAGCAAAGCGTCTTCGCCCGCTGTGCCATCAACAGCTCGGGCAGGATCGGAGTGGCCACCAACTGCATGAAATGCATGATTGGCTCCAAAGAGAGCCCTGACCCAGAGGGCCCGTGGAGTGACCACCCTGGCAGGCCCATTGCTAGAGATCCCCTGCACCCTGAGCAGGGCAGCAGTGCAGAGGAGAGGGTAGAGCTCAGGACCTGGGTTGTCAGAGGGCAGCCCAGGCCACACTCAGATTTGCAGCCTTGCAGCAGCCCTGGAACTGCAGATGATCTGACAAGGAGCACTCAGTCTTTTGTGACCCCAGGGAAGAAAAGTGTTGACTCTAAGTGTCATGGAATAAAGGCTCATTCCCGGCAGCGGTGGCAGTGCCAATCAGGTGGCAAGTATGGAAGCACTGTCAACTTGGTTGCAGCCAGCAATGGCTCTATATCCTCCAACTCCAGCAGTCTAGAAAGCCTTGGAAGCCCAGAATTCCCCAAGCACTGGTCTGAACCTTCTCGAAGGCAAGTGGGCACCCTACAGAGGGAAATGAATGCCTTGTTCGTTCAAAAAATGGAGGAAATTCGAAGTAAATCCCCTATATTCTTTACTGGTAAGACCAGATTTTCTTCACCCTTCTCCACTGTAGACCACATCATTGTCTCAGCTTCTGCGTAGCGTCCTGACTTAGAAGCTCCTCTATGTTGTTTGGCTGTCAAGAGCTCTTTTTCTTTTTTTAATTTTGTCAATGACAAGAAAAAAAATCTCCATAAATATTTTTATTTTCTTTTTTGTAGACGTGTCTGGTTTAGATTAGTCCTTGCCGTGCCTAGTTAACCATCTGCAGTAGTGACACTGTCAGTAGTCCATGAATGTTTGGGTTGTTTGTTCAGGGTTTTTTTGTTTCCTTAGTTTTCTTAGTGAATGTGGTATGATACTAAGTAAATTTTAAGATCCAAACCAGAGCATTAAGTGAGATTGAATATGGAAAACCCACATCAACAAACAATATTTCCATTATCAGCCTTTGTGTTTCATCAGGGATGATGTCTAATGTGCTCTCTGATATCAAATAAACCAGTTCCCTCCTCAAAGATCTTGCAAAATCACTGCTGTCAGTCCAGGAATTACTGGATGGAATTCTCTGCTCTGGGGTGTTCAGGAGATCATATTTTATAAACACAGCAGCCCATTCTGGCCCTAAATGTGTATGCAAACATTGATAGTGTGCTGTAATGCTGCACACATGCTCTGGCTGTGGCCTGAGGGCAGAGTGCACAGCACAGAGCAGCAGAGTGTGTGATCTGATGCTCCCTGACATCAGCCAGGCTGGGACACTCCCGGCATTCCCCATTGCAAAGCAAACTGTGCCCACTTAGAGGAAAGCTGCAAAAGCTGCAGCATTTTGTGGTTGTTTCAAGCCAGAAACAGGAGTGTGGTCACTGGCACCGTGTGACTGCACCTGTACCACGAACTGGGGGTGTGTAAAGATGGGAAACAGAGGCAGAGGCAATCAAAGGATATCTTTTAATAAGAAAAATGGCATTTTCCCTCCTGATTTGGCAGGCATGGGAGAGAAGGAAGGAGGTTTTGACAAGAATTTTCTGTTTCACAGAATACTAAGGAGAAAATATGAAATACAGCTTTTGGCTGTGACTGCAAGAGCTCCTCTTCCCATCCCTTGCCCTCCTCCTTAATTGTCAAAGGAATTTGGACACTGGTGGTTACATTTTCAGGAACAGTGACGTGACTTTGGTGCTTTTCTTAAGATCTTATTTAGTAATAGATTCTGACAGCCCATTTATAATGGGCTTCTTTGAAAGCCTCGTACAGAAATTTGAGATATTTTATTTGTTTGACCAGTTTCATGTGGTTGGGTATCTGCAATTTACCTTATATTTTTTTAATACCTTTTTTTGGTTTTAAAATATATTTTTCCAATCTCTGCTTTGGGCTTTTAGGAAAATACCAGGACAATGGGAGGGGAGAAGTTTGCTGGTTCCCGTGACTTGCAGTTAATCCAAAGCAGCAGAACTCTTTCTATGCCTAAATTACTGGCATTGGGCTTTTCACAAACTCTGAGTACTGTGACATATGAAACCATTTCCCATTATCAGTGCCAGCTCCCCTGCCAGCCCCCCAAGTCACTAAACAAATATTGTGATACGCTTGAAATTTGATTAAATCCATCTGACTTCCCAAGCATGGAATCAGCAAACCCTAAAAATGGTGAAATGGTGCCTTGGACTGGCTGCTGCTGGTCCAGTGACAGCCCCTCTGTTTGCACAAACAGCTCCCTTTCCCATCCTCCTGCAAGGCCATGCCTCGGGCCAGGAAACCAGGGAAACCAGCTCCATGGCTGCACTTGGGAATTGGCATTCTGCTGGGGGAAGTGCCCCGGGATGAGACAGGAAACTATAGCCTCTAGCTGGCCCTTCATGGCACCAGCCTTACATTTTCCAGTGATTTCCCTTCCAAGTGTGCTCCAGCCTGTGCTGGTGGATGGGGAGAAGGAGGGTTCATCAGTCTGATCAGCTCTGGGCTCTTCCTGACACTCCTCCAGATATGAGAGTGTGGGAATGTTGGATTTGGCTCACGGGCACACGTGCCTGCTTCCCCTCCACCAGGGAACAGCTGCTCCCATCCCTGAGCTCCTTCCCTGGGCTGGAATTCCTGGTGCCAAACGAAAGGCCTGGTATTCCCTGGGCAGGTTCTAGGAGTGCAGGTGATGTTTTCCATCAAGAGAGGGCTTTGGAAAAGAGGAGGCCAGCTTCCTCTGCACAGCCTGCCTTTGTTGGGGCACTTGAAACTTGATGATTTTTAAGGTCCTTTCCATCACAAGCCACTCTGTGATTCCGTGATTCCATGATTCTGTGATTCCATTCCCCCATCCAGTGGATTGTGCTTCTTCAACACTAACAAATACTGCTTTTCATTCTTCTGTGATAAAAAAAAGCAACTTAATATCTGTCCATGTGTGGATTCCATTGAGTGCTCTGGTTGGTCAGAAATTCTTAGGATCCTACAACCATGTGTGAATATTCCTGTATGTCTCCTTTCCCTCCCTCAGCACTAATTTATCCTGTTATCTGCACCTGCCTTCCCTACATTAACTGGATTTTTCCTCTGTTCTGTCCTATTATTCTACATGCACACTCTCTCTCTCTAGTTAAGAACTGAAAGGACAAGCAAGTCAAAGGTAACTGTCTGCTGAGTGTCCCTGATTTGAGCACCCTGTTGCCTGTAGTCCTGGTTTTTGCTTGTTTGCTGCCCTGTAATTACCTGCTCCTGTATCCTTAAGGTTGTGGTCTGGCTCAGTGGTGCTTTGTTAGTTCTGGAATGCATGTCTGCACTGTGCTTTGGAGATATGGGAAATAATCTTTTTGGCATGATTGCTTTGGCTCCCAGGGTGCAGGTGATAAACATTGCAGTGAATGGAGCATTTTCTCCAGGTAATTGGTGGCTGCAGTGATTCTCCAGGGCTGCACTCTCAGCCTGCTGTTCATGACCCATCTGTCTGCAGAGATTTTTTAAAATAGAAATTACCAAGTTTTTTTAAGAAGAACAAAGTCTGTTTAAAGCTTTTGTTTTGTTTTTAAAAGTCCCATTGCCAGCATTCCACTGTCTGCACCCAGATAATTTGTAATCTGCTCCACAAGTCCTGTGCTGCTTCTCTTCTGAGTGGTTGGTCACTGGGATCACATTTGCTGGTCAAACTGGTGTTTTGATTATTGAACATGGTCTGGTTGTGCTCTGATACCCTGACCTGTTTGAGTGCTGGAAGGAAGGAAAACTGCAAATCAAGTGGTGCTGGATGGTGGAGGAAACAAAGTTGGTTTACAAAAGGGGACACAAAGGGCACGAATTGCTGGGTACTGTTGTTGTTTGATAAGAAAACCAGAACAGTCACATGGTGCTGCTGTGCATGGACTGAGATTTCTTGAAGCAACAGGGCTTTGTGCAGCTAAAACTGAATGAGCAAAATGTTTTGCTGCCTTTGACCAGGCATTTGAAATCACAAGTTACTTTTAAAATCATGGTTAACATAGGAAACTAGTACCTTGAGAACAAAATGGTAACACATAAGGAACGAATCTTAGACTAAACTGTAATTTGTAAGAGATAACTAACCCTGTATCTCTGTTTTTCTTGTTTCTTTCTTTCTCTTTTCATGCCTCCCAAGCAGACGTCTGCCACTTCTCAATCCAGAGGTCAGTCACTTCTTTATGCAGCCTAGAAACGATCACAGAAGAGCCTGTCCTTGCCAGTGAGAACCATCACTGCAGCCTTCTCTTCCCTCTGCCTGTTACCCCTTACAGTGATTCTGAGGAAGGGTCTGGGTCTGACCACTCCACCGAAGCTCGATCAGAGGGAAGCAGCACACCCAACCAGCCTCAAGAGTCCCTACCCTCCAGGGAACAAAGAACAAATCTGGCTGCAGAAGACCAAGGGCAGGATGTCCCAAGAGCAGCTGACACAAGTTTAGTAGCCCCAGAAGATGAGAGGACAAGCGTGGCAGGATGTCTCATAGAAGGAAATGGCTGGACACAGACGGGCAGTAAAGCTGAAGATCAGGGTGGGTCAGCAGCACATCCCCAAAAAGCCAGGCTGGTAGAGGCAGCAGATCACGGCGCTGGCCAACCTGTAGGAAACTGCCAGAAGCAAAACAACCAACCAGGTCAGGTATTAACAGACATGAAAAGCACCTCCGAATCCAAAGGGCAAAACCTGGGTGCAGCAGCTGTTCCACCCCAGCAAAACAATGTCATTAACAGCACACAGGCAGACTCTCCCCAGAAAGCCCGGGCCGCACAGGCTCTCCCTGGGTCTGTTTCTCAGACGAGCTCTTACGTGTTGGCGAGAAGGGCAAAGAGTGAAGGACTGAAGATGTCAGACTCCTCAGCCTTAATAAAAATTCCAAGCAGCCTGTCTCCAGCAGCAGAAGTGTACTTTGATGCCACTGTCAATGACCGGATCTGGAGCAAGCTAGACTGCAGCAGCCACCGTGACAGCATGTCCTCCTCGTCCAGCATGTCCTCCAACGACACCGTCATCGACCTCTCTCTCCCCAACCTGGCTCGCAAAAGCCTTCCGGACCTGGGCATCCGCCAGGACAGCCTGGAGCCCCTGGCCATCAGGAAGGGGATGCGCCCACGCTCCGCCACCACCTGCAGCAACGAGATGCCAATGGTCAGCAAGAGCAAGTCCAACCCCAACCTGAGGTCTGGCCAGCTGCCAGCCGATGAGCTGTGCCCCCGGCCCCTGGCCAGGAGCCCTCAGGACGTGTTCTCGTCCATTCCTAGAAGGCACACCTGGAGCAGGCTCTACATGGAGAGTCTCAGGCAGTCCTCCAACAAATCCAAAGCGCATGACACGGTTGGGAATAACCAGACAAAGTCCAAAAGCCTCGGGGACCTTACCTCTGACGACATTGTGTGCACTTTTGAAAGCAAATACCGCAGCATCAGCAGGAGCTTCGTCACCCGCTCCATGCGGGAGCAGCGCCGCTCCTCGGGCCTGAGGCCCTCGGCCAAATCCCGGGACGAACTGACTGAGCAGCTGAAGAAGCTGACGGCCTTTCAGCAGGAAAACGACATCACCTCCCCCATCAGCCTCGACCCCAGTGAGTCGGAGGAGGAGTGGGAGAGCGCAGGGCTGCTGCGCCGGTCGTCGTCGCGCAGCCAGAGCCGCGTGCGCTACATCGCCAACAGGGCCCGGCAGGCCCAGGAGAGGCAGCGCCTGCAGGGCCGGGCACAGCTCGGGGGGAGCCCCATCGAGGAGAGGGGCAACCCCGAGGGGGCCTGCAGCGTGGGCAGGGCCGGCTGCGCTGACCCCGCCGCCCACAGCGCCCTGCCCTCCTCGCCCAAAGCCCAGAGCGACTGCGGGGTGGACACAGAGGTGTTCTTCATGCTCAAGCTGTGACCCTGGCAGTGCTGGGCACTGTTTACACTCCTGTCACAGCAAAACACAGCGACCTGAGAGGCACAAAACATCCTCCCACCACTCGGTGCTTCCTGGCCTTCCCTTGAGCCCAAGGGTGCTGAATATCAGGACTCCAAAAGAATAGATGAGGATTCATTTTTAATTGCGCTTTGCCCCGCCTCCGATTTGGCCTCCTTTGTGTGTGACCACTTCTTGCATTTGCAGTTTGCTCTTGGTCTTTACTAATTTCAATAATTCTTCTGACAATAGGTAACATTAATGTTTAATAGCTAAATGTGATGCTAATGACAGCTGAGGTAAATTTTGCTCTTACAAATTGTGGATCCATGTAAGGAGGCTGGACTTAAAACCACATTTTATTTTCTGGAAGAGTTTGAGGCCTCTGAGGGTGTGAATGAATAATTCAGTAGATACAGTCCCTCTTCCATCGTGGACCTGCTTATTTCAGTGAAAGTCCATATTTTCTCTTTGAAGAAGAGCTCTCTTGTTCCAAAGCAATGCTTTTATAAACCCAGCCTGTTTATATATCTATATATATATATCTATATATACACCTGTGTGTATGCAAAGATATGTCTGCACATGTATGTACACATGCACACCCTGAAACTGAACTGTGACTGTTCCTTGTCTCAAGGCATTGTCTGAGGGAATTGAGACAGGAGAGAGAAGGGAATGGCTAAAAATAGACAGGAAATATCTTCTGACTTTACTTCAGAAATGGCTAAGAAGCATGTTAGTCTTTTCTTGAAACAGCACTGTCCCTTCTTATGGTACTTTAACAATGCTGCTGTACATAGCACTTTTTGGATGAATTTTACTATTTCTGTATTGCACTGCCATGCAAAATTTTCAATGATATGTTTAAAAAAGAGAGATATTTAATTTTTTTAGATGGACATATTTAGAATTAAATAACAACCTTAAACAGAGTAATAATTTTTCCTCCCCCCTTTTTTTTACTTTTTATTTTTAGGGATGTTGTCATGTGTCGTTTCCCCCCCCCTCTCCTGCCTCCTTCTTACTTTTTTCTTTTCT
>VZRV01003173.1:554798-586505 GCA_013398115.1 Falcunculus frontatus
CCCCCCCATTACGATGTCATTTATTATAGATGTACATTTTATCAGTGATGCAGAAGAATGTTTACTGAGATGCATTTTAAAGAGAAACAGAGGTTTAATTTTATTTCAGGCTGCATAGATTCCCTATTATTGAGAGGATATTTTGCCTTTGTAATGATTTTTTTGTGTATATTGCAAAATTTAAGAATCTGTTTGTAAAACCACCTTACACTACTAAAATAAACATATTTAACCTTCCAGCTGGTGACTCTTTAGCTGCAACACAACGCTGGGATCTGTGATACACAAACATGGTTCATTCTATCTCCTTTGTTTTTCAACTTCCTTTGTGGATAACATTTAACTTTACTCTTTTTCAGAGTGGTAGCCAGCGGAGACCCAGCTCAGATTTTCTCAGGTCCTCCAGAACATGTGCAAGGATTGGCAGAGACTGACATTCTGTGGTGTGAGACACAGCACAGGGACTGGGGCAGGGGCCTGGCTGGGAGGATGAAAATTCTGGGGCAACTGGTGTAATTAGTAGCCAAACAGACAGAAGGAGCTGATCCATTCTGGAGCAGCTGTACCAGTAACACAGATGGCCCTGTTTCATCACTGAGGGGGTTTAAAGTCTGGCTGAAAATGCTGCAGCACAATTTTGCTCTTCACCTGTCACTTGACTGAAAAATCACTTCTATTCCTGTCCCAGCAAAGTGCACAGTGAAAGTGCATTTCACTTCCTTCACACTCCTCCTGGAAGGGTTGTCACTTGTGGAGCTGGAAGGGGGTTCTTGGTTCTAATTTTAGTATCACTTGGCCACGAGAATTTCAACTCTGAGATACCAAAACAGTAACCAAATTTAAACTCTGAGATATGGAAGGCTGACAGCGTTATCACTGTAACACAGCGATGGGGCTGGAGGGGTTAAATTTTCTGATGAATTCTTTTCAAATGCTCTTCAGCATGTTTTGTCTGAAAATATCCCCCCAGTTTCCCAGCCTGGCTCAGATCTTCACGGTTTGTCTGCAGGTTTCAGATCCTGCAGATCCCAGGAGAGCTTTGTGCAGCAGAGGTTTGGGACGTGCACTGAGGTGACCCAACAGCATCACTGCAGCCTCTGAGGGAAAGGAGGTGAAGCTGCAGCAGAACGTGGCATCTGCCAAGAGGAGCCTCCCACTGTGCCCCAGCACAAAGCAAATTTCATTAACATTCTCTGGACGAAAAATTGTTCTTGTAATACTTTAATTTCGGGCTGAAAAGCTGCAGGGAGTTGCTGCTTTTGTAACTTTAATGCTTTTTAAACTTTAATATCAAGTACATGCAACTTGACAGCTTTGGAAAGTTAATGCTTAAAAGGCCTATTTGTGTCTTCTCAAAGACTAAGTCTCACAATCAGATTATTTTCATCTTTAATTGATTAAGCAATACTCGTTAAATTAATGCACCTCACAGGAGGCAGCATCGTGTAGCACTTCAAAACATTTATCTTTGTTCAGTTTTTTAACCAACAATGTCCGGATTTAACTCATTAGGGTACGTGGGAATTTTACACTCTTCCTTCCAAATCAGTAGCAGCCACGTTTAAAGCTTGTTTTGTGACTCTACATAAGACCATTCATCATGTTTATATTAATTCCTATGAGTGCAATTTATTCCAGCATTTAAGAATTACTTGGAATTTAAATCAGCAGAAGGTCACAGTTTTGCTCTTCATTCATTTACTCTCCCTGTGCATCCCCAGACTCCTGTACGTGGATTTCAGTTCATTAAAGTGTGAGATCCGAAATCCAAAGTCTCCAGACCACAAGCAGAGTATCGGGCACGGCTGGACATGGCATTTACGGTCTGTATTCCTCCAGCTTGGCATTCGTTATCACACTGCCAATGAACATTTGATTGCATCTTTCAAAGCTGATTTTGCCGCGTGATCAACAGGCAGGAAAATGGGCACAGCTGCCCGGGACAGTTCCAAAGGGAGGAATTTTACAGGAACTCCACGGGCCAACAATAGAATTTTGTGAGCCTTGATGCAGCACCCAGCTGCTGGATTAAGCTGCTCCCAAAGCCCGTCCTTCGGTGGGGTCTCCTCCTTCCCCAAAGCCGCAGGTGCCCCCGCTCCGAGCTGGCACGTTCAGAGGCCACTCCTCCTCCTCCTCCTCTCTCGGGTATTTAACCCAGCGCCGGATGCCTGAGCCTGGGGGATTCCTCCTGTGCCGGGCATCCCGAGCTGCTCCTGCACAGAGCCACGGACGGGACAGACGGAGCCGCTGTAAGTGAGGAACTGCCTTCAATTCGTGCTCTGCTTCTGGCAAGGGGCGAAGCCTGGTGCCACAGGCTCCTTCCTGGCTTTTTTACCCAGATTTACACCCTGTTTGTGCTCTTAGATAATCAAGCAGTGCGTTTGACAAATTTCTTTTCAAGGTGATGCCAGCAGTGTACTACGAACTCTGATTAGTTTGGGGTTTTTTTTTAAAGGAGGCTACTTAAAACAAAGATGATTTTGTTGCATTGTAAGGGAAAAGGAGCAGGAATTTACAGGTTAAACCTACCAGGAAAAGTGCAGCTCCTCCCTGGCTCAGCCTGAAGGCTGCTGCCTCTTTTCCTTTATTTTCCCCGGTGGGTGATGAAGCTGCTCGGGTTTTGTGCTGCTCTGGCAACAGCTAAGAGCAGCAACCACTTTGTCTAAAAAGTAGTTGTAAGAACAAAGTCAGCGTTGGCTGATCCACGGCTCAGATCTCAGCCCTCTCCTCTGGTCCTTTCACAAGGATCAAAATATTCCCATTTGGAAGCATTTTTTTAACAGCAGCAACAACAAAATCAGCATTGAAATTTAACCTGGAAAGAATCTTCTGTGGAGGTTTTAGTTATTTCTCTCATTAGGTGGAAAATACAGGGAAAATGAGTGAGGGAAAGTACTGAGCTGTAATGCCAAGAGTTTTCATAGGATGCAGGACTGGGGAAATTTCCTAAAGCTGATGAGGTAAGATAACTAAATCCAGTGTTTTCTGAGCATCAGTCAGCAGTGAGTAATGCCATGTGTAGTATATTTTTGTCTACACTCTCACATAAATGGTAAGATTTCTTGGACATTTTTAATTTTTTTTTTTAAGTTTCTGGTGTAGTACTGTCCTGAATCTTGTTTGACACTTGGACAACAAATACAATTTAAAATATTGCTGCTGCTTCCTCTCTTCCCCTTTCCCTGGGGGCTGGAAAACCACAGAGAGAGAAACAGCCCAACCACCAGTGGGTAAATCCCCTTTTTTAGGTTTGTCACATCCTTTTTGCTGCAGTGGGGACTTCAGCAGAGCCTTTCATTAGTATTTGTTCTGGCTGAGCTCAGCAGTGACTGTTTTCATCTGGACACTTTGTTTGGAATCGTGGCTCTACAGAAAAAAGGTGCATAAAATCCAGGACAAGCTGAGCTCACCCAGTGATGAGGATTTGTAAAACCAGGTTTAACTGCTTGCCTTTCGCCTCCAGCAGGAAGGTTCCTTTAGAACAGCAGGAATTTCTGCTCCAATGGATAAAGGTCTTCACTTCACGATCTGTGTGGTTACAACCGTGCTGCTCCTGAGGGACTCAAGCCAGGCAGGTGAGGAAAAGGATCCAGAAGTGTTGGCTGCACCCAAATCTGGTTTTGTTCTTCTTCAGAACATTAATTCCTTCTGTTTTTACCTGCCACTGCTTGAGGGATTTTGTCTTAATCTCAGAATTTGCTTTCAAGTGGGTTATTAAGAGAATCCTCAGGGCTCAGCTTGTGACTGACTTTGTGAGTGCTGCTACCAGGTGTCTCTGATGTCACCAGGTGTCTCTGATGTCACCAAGTGGCTTTGCTGCTCCAGTTGCAAACCAGATGACAGAGATGGGGAAAGATGAAAAAGCCAAGAGAAGGGTGGGTTTAGGTGTGGTTATTGTGGTTAAAGCTGCACTTCCTTGAGTTTATGGTCCCTTGAGCTGCAGCAAGATGTGCTGAGGATGGGGGAGAAAACTGAGGTGAGGTGGCCAGTCCTGACCAGTGCCAGGAGCCTTTTCCCCAGGAGCTCAGCAGGAGCAAAGAAGGGCAAACTCAGAGTAGCAGGAGCAAAGAAAAAGCTGATTTTCTCAGCCACAGTCGCTCCCTGCAGCCACCAACCAACAGGGAAGGGAGGGATGAGCCCTTCCCTTTGTCCTGTGCTCCCGCAGCCTCTCAGGAGGATCCCCAGGAGGATTCCCAGGACAAGGCCTGGCTGCTGGGAAGTGTCCCTGCCATGACCTGGGGTTGGTGCTGCAGCCCCATCGCCCCTGGGCCTTTCAGGAGGGTTCACAAAGGGGCTTTGAGCTGGGAGCTGCAGCCCTCAAAACGCTCTGCTGCCTTCCAAGGAACCCCACAGGCCCTCAGAAAGGGGCCTCCAAAAGCTGCTGCTGGCTTCAAAGGGTTTCTAAAGGGAGACAAGAGAACTCCTTTGTGAAGATTTCCAGCCCCCACGGAGAACTGTGGTGGAGAGGGAAAAAACAGGTTTTGTTTTGCTATAATGTGGAGTTCAGCACAAGGCCAGAAGATGCAGCACCAAAGAAGGAATAATAAATCCATAATGAATGAATATGCTGTTATATTTAGTGAAAAACTCACAGCTTTTGCTTGAAAGAGTGAAAACACCCTGCATTTTTTGGTTAGCCTTGAGGGATTTTGGGCTTCTGCACTGTGAATGCTCTGATTCCAAGGAGCAGTGCTAAGCAGATTCTAGAAAAATCATTCTGGGCAATTAATGAGCAATATATTGACGAAATTGTGGTTTTAATTTTGCATCTCAGGTGGAGAACCTGTCAGCAGCAGGGGAAAGGAAGAGTAAGAAAAAACAGTGTCTGGGAAGTGGGTGGTGAGGAACTTTTGGCTGTTCAGGGGGCTTCTCCTCAGGGGAAAATGGGGCTCGGAAGGGATGGGGGCAGATCTTGGCTGTGTGAGGAAGCAGCAGAGCTGGTGCTGCCCCTCCTCAGGGGAGTGATGGATTGGCTGTGCAGGATCCATCCCTCAGAGGGTGAGGGACATGAAGGGACATCACTAAGTGACATTAGAACCTCCTGCAGCCCCACTCCGTGCCTGCCTCTGCCTCCCTTCGTGCTCCGGGGGAGGAAACAAAGGGACTTTGGGAATCGAGGGTGATCGTTCTGATTATTTCAGTGCACTGTGAAATGAGGGCATCAAATGCCACTTTTGAGGAGCTGTAAACACAAGCCCCACACAAATCTGATTTTGTTGTTGTATTTTTCCAGGAGCTGGGAGGAATGATGATGCTGTGAGTAAGGTATGTTTGAGTTCATTAGTGCATGAAGGCAGAGGGCAGGTGATCTTACATTTTAAATTCAGAAATAGTGGTCAGGGTGTGCAATGATTTTAATCTGTGAAGAGTTATTATTTTAAGTACACTGTTCATGGCTGGCTGTGTGTTTGTGCTTTCTTTGTTTTTTTGTTTTTGTGGGGTTTGTAACTGATTTTTTTTGTCCAGTGCTCAGAATTCAATGGTGCCCCAGGGAAGAACCTGCCAGTAGCCCTCTCTTCATGACTGGTAGAGGTGGGGAACTTGTGGTCACAGCTTCCAAGACAAAGCTCGTCCTCAAACCCTTCCACTGCACAGAGAGAATGAAACCAAGGTCATTTGGCTCCTGGAAGGGCTGGAGCTTCTTTTGCAGATCTTGTACTGGATAAATATATTTATACATTCACACACACATATACACATCCTCTCTGCCTAGAAAAAATCACCCTGTAATTTTACAATAAGCAGATACGTTTAAGACCAACGAACCTCGCAGAATTTGACACTTCACTGGCAAAAGCTTAAATTGCCCTGAAGTGACTCCGATGACTCTGTAAAATCGGAAGATGCATCTTTAATTCACAGAAGTGAATCCACGTTTTCCTCTCCTCCTTCTCTCAGGTTTCCAACTGTTCTGTGTCTCCTGGAATTGCTCTCTAATGAGACCTTAATTGGCTGCTAATTCTTTTGTCTGCAGCACGAACTGGTCTCTTGGGAAGGCTGTACCCACCATCTGAGGAACTGCGGCAACGTTTGAAGCGATTTTTGTTTGCACCAGGCAATAAAGTGAAAGGCTGTGATTTATTAATTAGTTAGGCAACAGCAGCAGTCCCTGCAGCTCACGGGGCAGGTTTAGGGCTGGTTTAACACAGGCACAACCCCCTACACCTCCCCGCTTAGCCCAAGGTAAGGCCCAGCCTGGTGGGGCCGTGCCTGGGACTTCGAAATCCAACTGTTCCTTCATTTTCTGGTTTGCAGGGCACAGACTCACGGGGAGCAGCCGAGGGTCTTCCAACCCTGACCGTCACAACCATCCTGGTAAGACTGTGACGGTGGCAGGGAACTGCACTTTGCTTTTATATCCCACCCCTTTATGTGCAGGTGGTGTTTTGGACGGGCTTTGACAGCGATGTCCCTGCTCCTTGCAGTGTTTTGGGGGCTGGCTCAGGGGCAGAGAGGTGCCAGCTGTCTGTAGTGGGCACTGGGAGGATTTGGGGGCTGTCACTGGGGGCACGGGGCTGTGCTGGTGCTCTGGGGAGGGAGCCAGGACTCTCTGTGCTAAGCTACACCTGAGGGGCTCAGTTCCCTGGTGTTGTTTCTGCCCTGAACTGGGAACAATGTAAAGGTCACAAGGGACAAAACCAGGCTACAAAATCCCCCAAATGCATCACCAGGTGCTCCAGACAAGCAGGACTTTCGGGAGAAGCTGCAGCAGTGAATTTTCTGATCCTGATGTTGAGCCCTGCCCAGCCTGTGCTCCTCACCTGAGGCTTTGAGGGGCCAAATGAAAAGCATTTAGCTTTTAGGCTGAGAAGAGATTTTCACTCATTCCTGTGGTACCTGTGACCTGCAGGATACAGCTGCCCTGGTGGTGGTTATGACTCCAGGGAATATCTTCCCAGTCTGGAGATGCTGGAGAGGAAGAACGGGGAGGGTTTGCCAAGGCCGGGTTTGACTCCCCTGGGTGTCACTGCCCTGGGGGAGGCTGCAGCTGTGTCCGTGTCCCTCTGTCTCAGGAGGATCCGTACGTGATGGTGCGGGGAGCGGAGCTGGAGGGATACTGCATGGACCTGCTGGGAGCCCTGGCGGGAATGCTGCGCTTCCAGTACCGGGTGAAGGTGGTGGGGGATGGCCAGTACGGGGCCGTGGCTGCCGGCGGCAACTGGACCGGGATGATCGGGGAAATCCTCAGACGGGTAACTCCCAGTTTGTGTTCCTGACCAACTCTGCAGGGACAGGACAGAGGGAGCAGCTCTTGGGCTTCCTCAGGGTTTGCTCAGGGACTGAGAACTCGGGGTTCTCCTGCCTGGAGTGTTGAGGTGATGGGCAGCAAGAATTGGAGGTGGGTTTGGCCTACAGAGATGGAAATAAGGCACAGGGAGACAGCGGCCACAGCAGGAACCCCCTGTTACAGCCAGGCACTCCCAGGGCAGCACTCGTCTGTCTCAGAGGCTGCCCCGTGTTTCTCTGTAGCCTGTGAGACTGTGCAGACACCTTGGCAAAACTTATCCTGAGCTTAACCCCTGGGTGAGTCTCACTTCATTCAGGATGGCAATGCCCAGACTCTTCAAGAGGTGCTTGAATGCACATTTCACCCCATCAGGTGCATTCCCTGTGGCTGATGTTCTGCCATTTGTGGGGAACGCTTCAATTAAAGCTCTTTGCCCCTCTGAGCTCAGTCTGTGCCCAGCTCTCAGCTGGACTCAGGCAGGAGCAGCCTTTTGTTCTGGGTGAGCAAGCCCAGCCCAACTTCCGCAGCAGAAGGAAACCAGAAGCCCCAGATACCAACCAGCACCTCACTGTGAATGATTCCATTGGGTGGAATTGCATTTCCGTGATTTCCATAGGAAACCTGTCCTATTCCTTGGGGCTCACATCGCAGTGCTGTTGGCTTGGAGAAATGATGCCATTTCAACACCTGCCCACCCAGCCAGGGAAGCACCTGCCTGAGGGACAGAAATGTCTGAGGGACAGAAATGTTCCCTGGGCTGGGTGGCTGATTGGTTTTTATCTCCTTGGCAGGAAGCTGACATTGCAGTGGCTCCACTGACCGTCACCTCAGCCAGGGAAGAGGTGGTGTCCTTCACCACACCCTTCCTGCAGACTGGGATTGGGATCCTGCTCCGGAAGGACACAACCTCCCAGGACATGTCCTTCTTCCACTTCCTGTCTCCTTTCAGCAAGGAGACCTGGACAGCCCTTTTATTCGCTTATCTGCTCACGTGCTTCTGCCTCTTTCTTGTCGCCAGGTACAAATGCGTTTGTTTCACAGGTTGTGTTCAAGTCAGTGGCTTTCTCACTTATGAAGAGATTAGAAAGTCCCAGGGAGCATTTTGCTTTGAGGAACCTCCAGTACAGCTCTAGTAAAAGGGCTAAGAAAGCTGAAGTCCTGTCAGATTCAGCCAGAATTATGAGTGGGATCTTCCCACGAGGAACACCAGATCTCTTGATGGGGATTATTTTTTTCCCTCTGAATGTCTGGTTTTATCCTGTCATTTCCCCACAGGCTGAGCCCCTGTGAATGGAATGAGCCAAAGAATGAAGAGAACCACTTCACCTTCCTGAACAGCCTCTGGTTTGGAGCAGGAGCACTGGCCCTGCAAGGTGAGCTGGGAGGATGCCCCAGAGCAGCTCTGGGAGCAGCGGGGTTTTTAGGCTGCTGGTACATCCAGCTCCTTCTGTGACTCTGGGGTGATGTGCTCTTGGGGGAAAAGGTGTCTCAGTAGGGACACTTGGAGCACTAAACCAGTTTGGAGAGGTGTGGTGACAGACCTGCTGGGGTTGTAGCTGTGATTGCCTCTGGCTGGGGAATGTTTCTGCTGTAACCATTGCTCTGGGCAATGCCCAGCTGACCAGAGGAGCTGTGAACAGAGTTGTTTGTGTAGCTCTGGGCCACTGCTGCTGCTCCAGCCCTGCACTGCAGCCTCGGTGCTGCTCCCACCTGCACAGTGGGGCTCTCCAGGCTCAGGCTCTGCGTAGCTGCAGGGCAGGGTCTGCAGTTTGCCTTTATTTAAAGGGAAGTCTCTAACTCAGGCTGGTGGATCTGCAGTTCTTGGTGTGTCTCTGGCCACTCATCTCCTCTCCTGGGGTTTATTGTGGTTTATTGTGGTTTATTGTGGTTTATTGTGGTTTATTGTGGTTTATTGTGGTTTATTGTGGTTTATTGTGGTTTATTGTGGTTTATTGTGGTTTATTGTGGTTTATTGTGGTTTATTGTGGTTTATGGTTTCCCCGTGGTGCAGGTGCCACCCCCCGGCCCCAGGCGCTCTCGGTTCGGGTCATTGCCGTGGTCTGGTGGCTCTTCACCCTGGCCCTGCTGGCCGCCTACATCGCCAACTTCACAGCCCTGCTGAGCTCCGGCAGCGAGCAGCTCCCCATCCAGACCTTCGAGGACCTGGTCAAGCAGAGGAATCTGGAGTTTGGGACACTGGAGGGCTCCTCGACTTTCTACTACTTCAAGGTGCAGAGAATCTCGCGGTGCCCACACACAGGGGCTGTGGAACTGCTGAGCTGGGGCTGAGTCACCCAGCTCAGGCCTTGTAACCCCTACAACACCCTCGTCACTGTTGACTCTCTCAGTTTTAGTGTAATACTTCAAATAACATGGTTATTGTCCTGCTCATCCCCTCCTCCACCTCTTCTCACAGGAAGGCAGGCACAGAACTCTGGTTTTATTCTGTATTCTCCTTTTAAAATCTCTCTACTCCTCAGGGGCTGCCCTTGTGTACCTCGAGCAGCAGGTGCCATCTGTGACACTTGTACCCCGTGTGCTGCCTGTCCCCGGTGTTGGGGACAATCTGTGCCTGCAGGGGTTCACACATGGTTTAAGTGCTTTTCTTCTCCAAATTGTTTTACACCCCTTGCGCGTACAGGCAGATTTTTATTTTTTTGGTGGTTGTCTCACGCTTGAGTTTGACACTTGAAAAATCTGGGCTGCAGAACTCCAAGAACCCCATCCACCAGATGATCTATGAGTACATGGAGAAGAGGCGGGAGCACGTTCTGGTCAAGACCTACCAGGAGGCCGTGCAGCGCGTGATGGACTCCAACTACGCCTTCATCGGCGAGTCCATCTCACAGGACCTGGCGGCCGCCCGCCACTGCAACCTCATCAGGGCCCCCGAGGTCATCGGGGCCCGGGGCTTCGGCATCGCCACCACCCAGGGTGAGTCCCTGTGCCCCTCTTCTGTCCCACTCCCTGCTGGGATGGCAGGGGGCTGCAGGAGCAGGGCCAGAGACAACACTGCTGTCAAGGGTGACCAGAGTGAAAATGCTGCAGGGTCACTGTTCTGTGGGGAATTATCACTGCCACTCACTGGCTCTCACTCTGAACTCTAATCCACAAATATTCCATCTCCCAGGGGTGTCCTTGGCCCCAGGAATGCAGATCCCATAAGGCAATGAGCAGGGGATGGTTTGCTCATGTTCTTCCCAGAGTACCTTTGCTCTGCCCTTATCCCACAGGTGTTACCACCCCTCTGTGGGCAGGACAGGGGCGTTGTTAGCCAGGAAAAGCCCTCGGCTGGGGGTGTTGTGTTCAGTGACCCCTCTGACCCCACACCCATTAACAACACGTAACCAAACCACGGCTGGGAGCTCTCCCATCCTCCTCTCTCTCCCTCTCCCGCTGCCCAGCATCCCCCTGGACCAAGCCTCTGTCCATCGCCGTCCTCAAGCTGCGTGAGTCGGGTGACCTCGATTACCTGCGCAACAAATGGTGGGAGAGCAGCTGCCTGCGGCAGAGCCGGGACCGCTGGGGGCCCCTGGAGCCGCCGGCGCTGGGGGGGCTCTTCCTCACCCTGGGCATCGGCCTCGCCCTCGGCGTCCTCGCAGCCCTGGCCGAGCTCTCCAGCAGCAGCCGCCGCACGGCCGCGCACGCCAAGGTGGGCCCTGGCTCCTGTCCTGCCTCCCCTCATCCCTCCTTCCACCACGGTGGGCCCCAGCTCCTGTCCTGCCTCCCTCCATCCCTCCTTCCACCAAGGTGGGCCCCAGCTCCTGTCCTGCCTCCCTGTGTCCCTCCTGTCACCAAGGTGGGCCCCAGCTCCTGTCCTGCCTCCCTCCTGCACCAGCCAGGGCCCAGCATTTCCACCCTGACCTCGGTTTTCCTAAGGAAAGCTGTGCAGGGGGCAGGGGAGGCTGTGCAGTTACTCTGTAAAGCACCAAAATTTCATAGCTTGGGCTGTGGGATGGGTTTGTAGCCTGAACAGCATAAATATCATAAAAGTAAAATAAACCCCTAGCACCCTCCCCAGGAAAAAGAAAAAAAAAATTAAGTAACATTCCCTGTAATCTCAAGGCAGCCAAACTGCATTGCACTAGTCTGGGTATTAGAGAGGAGAGTGAATGACCCATAACAAGTTTATTCTCAGTGGTGGCTGTTCTTTAGTCATTAGACAAGGAAAACACACAATAAAACTGCCCCAGTGTCCGAGGGTGCCCCTTGGTGCTCCTGCTCTCCAGCCCTCCCAATGCTGTGCACAGGAAAAAGGTGATCTACGGAACAACCCATCCACAGCCTTCTCTCCCCCTTTCTCTTGCAGAAATCTTGTTGCTCTGTTTTCACAGAAGAAATCTGCACTCGTCTACGCATAAAAGGAACGGCCAGACAAAGCCAGGAGACGTCAGGGAAGGCAAATGCTTAAGGAGTTTTTGCTGCAGGAATGGGCCTGAGTTAGGGCTGTACCACGTCCTAGGAGCTGTAGCAGTGTAGGAAGATGTTTTTCTGCTAGGCTAGAGTGTTAGTTTGCTAATTACACACACACAGAGCACTTCTGGAGTGGTGGTGGAGCTGCAGACAGAAGGAAATGAAGTGGCTTGGAAGAATCTAAATTGATAAGTGGTAGAGTGGAACTGTGACAAATTGATAAACTGGAGCTGAGCTGGCCAGGACGGTGGATCCATGTTTAGGTTAGAAGTTCACCCTGTAAGTCCAGGAAGGCCGGTAGGAGGAAGTGACTGGGGACAGGTTAATGTGAAGCCTCTGCTAATTCCTGTGTGAGGAACAGTCGTGGAACATTAAAGCTCTTGTCTGTCTGTGGTAATCAGGAACAGCAGCTTAAGCATTGCAGCTATAAATAGCCTCATCCTGCCCTGCCTGAGCAGGGGGTGCTGGTCCCTGGGAAGGTAATTCCTGAAGCAGAACTGACAGTGCTGCTGTTTTACCCCAAAACAGGACCTCCCTGCACCCCAAACCCGAGAAAGGGAGCCCCTGGCACCAAGGAACCACCGGAGCTAAGGAATGTCAGGCAGGGCTTGTCCTTTGTCCCTTCCCATCACAGGATAATCCATCACTGTTTGGTGACAGAGTTGAGGAGTGACAGTGGAAATCCATCAGTACCAGAGCAGGGAGGGTGGGGATGAGTCAAAGACAGCACAGCCCCACTCCCCTGCAAGGGGAGATGTGAGGGAGTTTTGCATCACTCTCCTGCTCTCACAGAATGCTGAAGTTCAGGGGAACAGTTTTCTCAGCTGCATGTTAAACACTTTCCTCATTAAGCTGTTTTTCCTTTCAGAGCTGGATGACTGAGGCATGTAATGTTAAGGCAAATTGGTGGTTAGATCACTCCATTTATGTACTGTACAGCTGAAGGGGGGGAAAAAGCAAATTGGGTTCCTTGGGAATGGCTGTAATTGCATTGCAGGAACAAAGACACCAATCCTTGTCAGTCCCAGCAGGGAGAACTGAAGGCAACACAAACCAGGGGGCCTCAGGCTGGGAAATTACTGGGTACTCCTGAATCCAGCACTGCAAATTCCCCGTGAGGGCAACTTAGTGAGACTCAGCTTCCAACTGCTGTGAAGGAATTGAGTGTAGCTGCAGGACTCCTGCTAATGGGAACAAACACAGGGTAAGGGATTCCAAGGGCTGGGAAACCAGGGCTGGTCCTTATCTCAGACTGCAGCAGCTCTGCTCAGACACAGCCTGAGCAACGTTTGTGGGGTGAGAAGGTGGATCAGCCCTCCCATCAACTGAGCTGCACAGAGCAGGAGAGATTTAGGTAAGTCTAAAAGCTGAAAATGCAACATCAGGTTCACTTAGCACTTAAAAACTGTTTGGTGCCGTGTCACTGCTGGCAGAGTAGGCAGAGATGTATAAAAAAGGTTTCATTGACATTTAAATATATTTCTATATGAATGTCTCACAGAACAAAAAAATAAAGTCTTTTCATCACAAATACTGCAGCATCAAAATAAACACTTACCAAAATAAACAATGAGTGATATACATATATATATTTGAGTGTGTAGACTATAGAGTGAATCATATTGTCGCTTTTTAAGTCACAAAAGCACAATATAAATACGGAATTTCCTGTGAACTCTTTTCCCTGTTGTAATAAAAATACATTCTTTACAGTTAAAGTAAAACTAGTGCAAGTCCATCGGCCGTGCCAGCTCCATCATTTACAGGGCACTTCGTACTTGAAGATGACGCTGAAGATTTTGCCCCCGAGGCGGTCGGCGAGCCACGAGTTCTTGATGACGGCCAGCTTGAGGCTCTCACACCTGAGCACGGCGTAGTAGTTGGTGTGGATGGCCCTGCCCATGCCCTCGATGACCACCAGGTCTGTCTGCCGCTCCCGCACCAGCACGGCCAGGCCCTGGTCCAGGCGGCTGCAACACAGCGAGGTCAGAACGGTCAGAACGGCCACAGCCACGGCCACACCATGGCCACAGCTCAGCCCCAGCTTGGCCACAATCACAGCCACACCTTGGCCACAGCACGGCCACACCTCAGCCCCGGCTTGGCCACAACCACGGCCACACCTTGGCCACAGCACGGCCACACCATGGCCACAACCACGGCCCCAGCACGGCCACACCATGGCCACAGCTCAGCCCCAGCTTGGCCACAACCACGGCGACACCTCGGCCACAGCACGGCCACACCATGGCCACAACCACAGCCACACCTCGGCCCCAGCCTGGCCACAGCATGGCCACAGCACGGCCACAGCTTGGCCACAACCATGGCCCCAGCTTGGCCCCAGCTTGGCCACAGCCTGGCCACAACCATAGCCACAACCATGGCCACAACCATGGCCACAACCATGGCCACAACCACAGCCACACCTCGGCCCCAGCCTGGCCACAGCATGGCCACAGCACGGCCACAGCTTGGCCACACCATGGCCACACCATGGCCACACCAGGGCCACAACCCAGCCCCAGCCTGGCCACACCACGGCCACAGCACGGCCACAGCTTGGCCACACCATGGCCACAACCACAGCCACACCTCGGCCACACCTTGGCTACAGCTTGGCCACACCATGGCCACAACCACAGCCACACCTCGGCCCCAGCCTGGCCACAACCACAGCCACAGCTTGGCCACAGCATGGCCACAACCACGGCCACAGCTTGGCCACAGCATGGCCACAACCACAGCCACAGTTCAGCCCCAGCTTGGCCACACCATGGCCCCAGGTTGGCCACACCACAGCCACAGTTGCAGCCACACCTGCACCTCTACCTGCAGCCACAGGCACAGCTGCACCCCAGGGCTGCCCCAAGCTGCAGCTGGGATTCTGCATGAAGTTACTGGTGCCCACAAACAAAGGCACCTGAAAGCCAAGGAGATTGATTGAAATGTTGTTTTAAATGCACCCAATTTGGGGTTTTAAGTTCTGTGTCCAAGAGCAGAACTGAGCAGAAGGAAATAGGTTAAATAAGGTGAAACAATGCTTCCGACCCAGGGGGTTTTGGTCACCTGCCAAAACCAGGATCTGACATGAGCCATAACCTGACCTGCTCCTGACCCAGCTGTGTCCTGAACACTGACACCTCACTAAGGGCCAAAAGCTGTAAGGCCTGAGCAGTGTCACAGGTCTGTAAATCCACAGGGAGAACTCCTAATGGGCGTGCAGAACTGATTCCCAGTGGGAAGGGTGGCTGGGATGCTCCACAGCCAAACCTTTGACCATCCTGCAGCTGAGGGGCACAAATAACAAAGTGGCACTTTGCCCACGTACCTCAGATCCAGGCACGGAGAACTGGAGCCTGTCTGAACCAACAGCAGCTTCTCATCCCTCAGTGCAGAGCTGTTCAAAAAGACAAAAATATTAAACAGCTGCTTCAGCAGGGCGTTCACATCTGGGAATGAGCCGCAGAAGCAGGAATATTGAAGCCAGTTTTGCAAAGGCTTCCTTTGCTGCAGGGACTCCACCAGGAAACAGTGTTTCCTTGAGCACAAGCATCGCTCAGTCAGCCCTGCATCCTCTCTCAGGGACACTCTGTGTGTGACACACACGGATTTGCCTCTATTAGCATAGAGAATTCCTGGTGGAGCAGCTCGAGTGCTTGTCAGGGAAGACACAACACGAAATATAACTACGGGTGTGCCAGAAAGACCCAATTCCTGTATTTTTCACTTTAATGAAAGTAAAGCTCTGCCTTGGGCTGAGGCTGCAGGTTACAGATGCTACTGAACAGTGAAATACAAAGCCAGGCTGTGCCCAGGAGCTGTGCCAGACTGGTGCTTACTGGATCACAGGGTCCATGGCCGCGATGCGCTCGGTCACGATCAGGGACTCGCTGTAGGTGACGTCGTTGAGGGCAGGGCCAGAGTTACAGGCCAAAATCACCTGGGGGAAGGTGCCAGGAGAGAGGTCACACAGTCAGGCTCTGGCATTCCAGGCGTTTGGATTATTCCCAGTTTGGCAGAGAAGTGTCCTGCTGGTGGGCAGTGACACCTTCCAGCAGTTACCAAAACTCCACAGGGATTCACAAGGAAAGCACTCACCTCTGTCCCTCTAGAAAGGAGCTCTCGGACAAAAGGAAAGACTCCTAAAATTATGTCTATCCCACTGTTATCTGCGAAAATTAAGGCACATTTATGAGGGGGACCCTCCTGCAAGAGAAAACCAATGCATTCAGGATGGAGCACCACTCACCTCAGGGAACAGTTTTGTTATTCACAACCACTCCTCCAAAACCCCACATTTTATACCCTCCAACACTTGAGCCTTTGGGTCTGGATTGCAGCAAACTCTCAGCACACACCAGTGACAAACAGGAGAAATGGGGCTCCCTGATGGTGTCTTTGCACAGGGGTTTAAAACAGCCTCGAGTTCCTGTGCTGTGTTTGAGACAGGGCTCTCAAACTCCAGCAATAAAACCTCCACCTGCCAGCTCAAGCCAGGCCTAACTCCAGAGTCAGGCTGTGATCCTGAACACGCTGGGTGCCAGCTGGACCTACCTTGGAGGGTGTTTTAAGCCAGCCTGGTGCTGGCTGAACAGGATTCCCTTCTGCCAGGAAAGGGCAGGATGGACTGTGGGGGCAGTGACATCCTAAAATGAAAAGATAGTGCCTATTCTCCATTAACCTCCTCATCTGTCCTCAACCTGATGTCATGAAACTTAGTTCACTCCAGTTCATACCAGCAAAAATAGTGAAAAAGGCTAAATTCCTAATAAAAACTGACAGGACAGTGCTTGTGGTTCCCCAGTTATCCCTGTTACACAAGATTAGCTGGTGCTTTGTTTTAGGATGGAGCATGTAATGATTTGCCATAGTCTGCTCATCCCCACCCTTGAGGCTGCCATTTCCAACAGAGAGATTTACACAAAGACACAAAAGCTTTTCAATTAATCTTAATTAAACGGTAAAAGAGATCACATGGGGAAAAAAAAAAAAGCAGCTTTGCTAATTGATAAGTTAATTACTTCCAGCAAGCTCCTACATTAAGACCAGTTTTAGGTTGGCTAGTCAGGGGGAGGAACAACTCAAACACTACATTTGGCCCCAGGTTTTGAAAATTCAGGGGTCTGGGTGTATGGAAATAAGTGCCCTGATAAGGAGGGGAGGCTCTGGAGCAGCAGGGCTCCAGTGGGAATTCAGGGAAGCAGCTTGGGAAGTAACCAAGTGTTAGACTAATTCCTTTATTCTCTTCTTTATAGGGAATTACTGGGATTTGTTTTGGGCTGTCTGAAGAGAGTTCTGTTCAACCCCCACGATTACCAAGGTGGTTTGATGATTAAGGTGTTTAATTAGTGGGTTTAGGGCCACCCATGGCCATACCTTCAGTCGCTCCAGCCACTGGCTGTAGGAATCTTCCAACCAGGGACGTTCTGTGGCACAGACAGAGCAGTGTCAGCATTTCTTATCAACAGCCACTAACTCTTATCAGCAGTCATTCTGCACATGACACAAGCAGGAGGTTCATGCTACACACACCAAAGCATTGAAGCATTTGAGCTCAGGTTTGGAAGGTTAAATGTGTAGGTTCACAGAGTTCCTGAGCTCTCAGTTATGGGAATGGCTCCAGGAGAGCAGGACTGAAGTGGAATTTTCACACTAAAGCTCTGCAGTGGTGTGAGCTCAGTCCTGGGCTGGGGGTGCTGGAGCCCCCAGGACACTGCTCCCTGGCAGGGACACAGCAGTGAGTGACCACCTCTGTGTTTAAGGAGAGACTCTGCAGGTTTAATTCCTTTGGAGCATTCCACCCAAATTCTAGATTACATTCAGATGACCCTAACAAGCCCTAATGACTCCTTGTCCCCTGGGCAGCAGAACCCCCACAAACATTCCCACTCCACTCCCTCATCAACCTCCAGCTCCAGCCCCCAGCACAGATCTCCCCTCACCTTGGAGCTTTGACTTGGCTTCTTCAAACCCAAACTGTGGCTCAGACTCCAGAACACTGCAATAGGAGAGAAACAAAGGGGACAGTTCAACACCTCCCTCTCACCAAGTGGAACTGAAACATTTCTTTAGCAGGTGCCCAGCAATTTTACTGCTTAACCTGGGGGTGTCTGTGGTCCCAGGACTGGGAAATGTATTTTGTGCTCATGTTAAAAACAAAAGGCTCATCAGGGCATTAAATCAGAGTTCTGATGCTAACAGAAAACAGCCTCAGCAATGGACAGATGCTTGCAGACAGCAGGCTACAGGTAAAAAAGACATTTTTGGGTCTGCAAACCACCATGAAATGTCATTACTTAAACCAGCTGCAGGGTGTAACAGTGCTGTACAAAGGCTGATAGGGAGTTGGGGAACTTTATTTCTTAGAAAAAACCCACAACTGGACATTCTGTAGCTTACAGGGTGCTGTTAAAGGATGCAACACCTACTCTGAGACTGCCTTTGCTCCCCAGTCAAAGACATTCCCTGCCAGAAGTCCTTTCACCAGTGCAAACTGCCTCTCCTCCCAGCCCAGGGAATCCAGGGACTCGATCACACTCTGGAAACACTTTAAGGCTATTCCATTTTCTTTCTGCTTTACCTGTAAGACAGACAGGAAACATTGGATTTACAGACCAACATTTCTTACCCATCCTTGGCCATCTCAGTCCCAAGGCTACGTTCAAGCATCTCCTCTGTGTTCATGGCCTCTCATGGACCAACCAATTACTGCTGTCAGCGTGCTTAGGACCAAGAAAAAACTTTCCTGGATTCCAATAAAAAGCTTCCTGAGTCCCAGGATATGATCACCCAAGATTTACTTTTCTTAGCAAGTTAGAGGTGCAATAGATCTTGAGCAGGTTGGGGAATGGGAGAGTGGACACACAAAAACCTTGTAGCAGTAACATGATGCATCAACCCCAGGAAATCACCACCAGTAGTGCCACAAAATCTGAAGGGTGGGTTTTGTTTTTTTTTTTTTGCACCATCCCAAATTCTCAGCAGTTTTTTTCTCTTTTCTGTCTCCAGTGAGATCAGTGTTACAGGGTGAGTTCTCTTAGAAAATTTAAAATTATTCAGGGTACCAAAATCTTGTCTTGGCAGTAACTTGTCTGAGTTACCAGAGGGAAACCATAACCAAAGGACACCTCACATGTGTTTTACCCCTTTTTCAGAGTGAAGACAGTGCAGCCAGGGAGAACTTTCTCTGTATTTTGCAGAAATATGTCAATAATCAGGAAAAAAGTCCCAGATCAGCCACTGGCACTGTTGTTATTCATAAGTCACACAAACAAGAGCTGAGGAATGGACCTACAGAAAGTTGTTTTCCAGAAACACTGACTCAAATGTCCTCCCCCCAACCATTTCATGTCACAGAAGAAAACACAGAGAAAACAGCTGCACAGTGGCAATGAATGGTTTTAAGAGCAGGAGGTTGTGCATTGTGTCCAAGTGCTGAGCATCTCACAAGTGACAAAGGCAGCCACAGAGGAGAGAATTAGAGCAGTGTCTGGTGACAGCCTGGTGACAGCCACCACACACTGCTCAGGAGCACAGCTGGCACCAAGACTGGCTCCTCAGGGCTATCAGGCAACTGAAGCTGAGGATATTTTTGGTCATCATCCTCACCAGGAGCCTGTTCAGGTGAAGGGATTTATTCCCCAGTGCTGTTTCTCCTCCCCCAGCTGCTCTCAACCAGTGCAGGAACTGGTTCCTCATGCCTCCCCTCTGAGCCATCACTTGTACAGTTTCAGAGTATTGGAAAAGTGTCTTGAACTCACCTTGGAATAGGGATCTGGAAAATTGAACTCATTCAAACAGTGTTCCCTTGTATCCAAGAGACTTCTGACTGTTAAGGTACCATATGCACTTTAAAAAGGGAGAAGGGGGAAAACCAAATCAATTACTTCGAACAGAAAAAGTTATTTTTGCCTCTGTGTCCTCACACAAGCACTAAGGCTGAAAGTCACAGGTGCTAAACACTGGCTCTAAGGGGTAAATCTACAATAAGATTATTTAAATACAGGGAGGGAGAATGTTCACAATTAACTTGCTGCTATTTTTAATAACCATATACAAATTTTTAATAACAAATTTTCTGCCAAGATATAATTTCTCTGTTCAACTCCAACACATGAAATCCAAAAGCTCTGTGCAGAGGATCTGATGTTTGGCACAGCAACTTGCTTGAGCCTTCAGCCTGTTTGGCTTTGTTTGCTCTGCTTCACAACCTGGTCAGCTTTTGGTGGGCTTTCATTGTGCTCTGCTCAACAGCAAGTGATGCAAAATGGAAAATAAAAACACTTACAAGGGCTGCTGCCTGAGTGTCTGGAGCTTATTCCAGTATTTCTGCCGGAATTTCTCAGCTCTCTCCACTGCATCCACAGAGTCTGGCTGACTGGCTGCAGCTCGCTTTGCCACCTGGCAGAGAAATAAGGCAACACTGGAGTTACCAAATTAACTCTTCCTCCTTGTACCTGATGTGAAGTTCAGTCTGAGCAGTAACCCCTCCATCTGCCTCCCCGTTCTGTGCCTGCAGCCCGGCTGCTCCCTCCCACACAGCACCTCCCAGCCTCCCTTCATTCCAAGCAGTAAACAACAATTTTAATGTCTCTCTTCATCTCAGAAGATTTAAAGTTTGTTTTCCAGACTGTACTTTCAGAAATTAAGCACAAGCTCTAAGTGCTTAGAGGAGGGGAAAAAAAATAACAATGCACATACACTAAAGGAGAAACAGGCAGAAATTTAATGGTGCACATCGACCCCTTGTGTTCTCTCTCTGTTTACTCCTCAATCAGCTTCAGTGCAGAAAAAATAACTTGTGTCTGATTCAATTGTGCTCTTCCCATGGAAAAGTGTCTGTGAGGCAGCAGGACTGCTCCCAGAAGAGGAACAACCCAAGGATCTCTGGCCTTTGGTTGTGTAATTGTCCTGCTTGCAGCTCTGTACAGAGAGGTCCAAGTGCCATTAAAGGGAGAAAATGCTTTGAAAACACCTTTCAGAAGCTAAAAAAAAGCACCACAGAAGAACATTTCTACCTTTGAAGGGGCCAAGCCCTTCCTTAAGAGACTGGGACAAAGTCAGGTGCCTCTGTTACAGTGAAAGAGGGGCTGCACTTCCAGAGGGGTGACACAGCAGGAATATTTTACAGGACAAACATGCTGCTTCCCAGAAGATCTGTTTGCCAAATACCTGTGTCACCCACACAGGACTGGTTTGTGACACTCACCCCATCCAGTGCCTCCTCAAAGCAGGTGAGCCAGTATTTTCTGGCCATGGCATCGTCTGTGAGGTCAACAGTGTCTGGGATATAGGTGGAGGGGTCTTTCAGCAGTGGCAGGTTAACGAGTGGTCTCTCCAATCTGTCCATTTCCAGCATGTCAAACTAGGGGAAAAAGGAAAGAGAGGGATTAGAACTCACTCAGAAATTAATTCACAATGAATTAAATTAGCACAAGGGCTGCAGAAGTCCAGCCAAAGTTAAGACTGACAGATTTGCAGACAATTATAGGTCATCATAAATAATCCAGTTCCCTCTGTGGATTATTTTATCCATGCCCACCCTATGGACAGAAATTATCCAGTGTGAAAATAATCCACTGTGAAATCAGAACTGCTGCACTGTCAGTGACTTTAAGAGATGACTGGGCTTGTGCTCTTCTGTCCAATCTTGTATTTCTCTTCTCATAGGAAGCAAATTAACGGTGGATGATGGTGGAACGTGAAATTCTAAATTCTGAGCTACTGCAGCAAAATCCAGCTGCTCCAGAGGAAAGGTAAGACACAAACATTCCCCCCACTTTGGCGAAGGAGAGTAAGACAAAGCAGCAGCCAGTTTGTTTTATGAGACATTCCATCCAACACCACACAGGACACGAGACCACACCACACCAGACACCAGACTGGTCACTTCTCTGGGCACAAGGGAGTCCCAGGGGCAAGAAGCAACCAGCTGGAGAATAATCACCTATTTCCAGGTCAGCACTGCTAAGAGAACACACACAGGTCTAGAAAAGACAGCACATACTGTACCACTCCGTGTTCTCTGCATGGGGTAAACATCAGGGGATGTGCTCATAAGCCCAGAACTCCCAGCATAATTCTCTCCCCAGCTGTACTGGTTTGGATCTAGAAAAGAGAAAGACACAGACACACATAATCTGAAAATAAAACTGAAAATACTCCTGTGAGTGAGTCTAGAGCCAGCATCTCTCTGAGCAGCTGCTGCACTACACAAGCCAGCTCCCCTTGTCTTTAAAAGCGAACAGAATTTTTCCCTCTAACCCCCAAAAGAAAGGTTTCAACCACTCAGTGAATTACCTGCTCCAAAGAGCTTCAACCTGAATGAGACAAGAGACAATTTAAGTTCTGAAATCATTCTTTTTAACCCCATTTCCTTGTCATTAATCAGCATGCCTTCAAAGCACTATCACTGAGCATTTCTTATTTCTAAATCTAGATCCATTATTAACAAAATAGAACTACAGAACTCTCAAAGCCCAATGTAAGTTTCAGAGAAACACTAAAGTTATTTCTAGATTTGCCTTGTTTGAGAAAAGTTTAATGAGCTCAGATGTACAGTACATGCTGCAGAAGCAATGTCTTTAATTCCTCAGTAGCTGGTTCCTTGCCCATCTCTATCAAACGGGCAGGAAAGGAATTCCACATCCATTTTTTGGAGGTGTATTTGATACTTACTGAACTAAGTACCATTAGCAGCCTGTGGCTGTGCCACCAATGTACTGCCTGGTTTGCCAGTACATCAACAGGGGAAAAGGAAAACTAAATGGGCAGAATTCCACCAAAGCACCCTGGATCCAAGGGATCTGGACAGAAAGGTCTCCTCTGTGAGGCTTTTCACTCTCAAACAAACACAGTTTGGAGATGCTGGTCTTCCTCAGTACATTAAAGGAATTCAGAAGTGGCCACTTAAAGAGGGGAAAACCAAACCCACGTTTTCCCCTGGATTTAGAGCTGTGACTGCTCTTTGCAGAAGTGCAGAGAAAAGAAGAGCCCAGTCCTGCTGCCTTCTCAAAGGAGAGCAGGAAATCCAGTGAGAAATTAAGATGTCCCTGCCAGAATGTATAAAACCAAAGCCCAGCATCTGTATTTATTAGTGCCAAATGGATTTATTTAGGCAACAGCTTACATGCAGCCTCTTAAGAGAAACTTGGACAGTACACTGACATTTCAGAACACAGCATATACAGAACAGAGCAGTGCTGTACTTACTGTCTTGTTCAGCTCCTTTTAAAAATGCCCCAATGGCTCCCAGGTAGCCTTCATGTCTCAGGAACAATGCCTGAACCTCTCCCTGCCACAATATGAAACATTGCAATTGGATGGTCCCTGAGGGCTAACAGGCACTTCTTTGTCACTAGAGTCACACTTTAATTTAATAGAAACAACTAGAAGATGGCAATAGTCATTTGTGCTACATTCTCACACATTCAGCAACTTTAATGGTGCTTCTGGAACAGCTCGGGGAGGAACTGCTCACACACATCATTCCCCAGTTATCAAACAGCTGGAAAACACCCATGCACCAGTGGTGTGTGCTCTAAGGCCTTCCCTGGAAAACACCACTGCATCATTCCATGAATATTCAACTCCTCTTGCTTCAACAGGCTGGAAATACAAGGTCATGTGATTCCTGAGTGAAGTGTGTGCCCCTTCAGCCAACACGTTTGGGACATTGCTCATTGTCTTTATTTCATCCCACGGCTCTTCAACACCACTCAGACACTGTGCATTACCCCCAGGCGAGCATTGCCCCATCCAAATAATTCAGTTATTAATGTAAAATACAGGAATGCTGTGGAGAAGAACCCCCCCCCTCACAGCAGGGCCCCTCAGCTTTCCTAAGCTGGGTGAGACATGGCCTTTTCCAAGGAATTCAGCAGTGACTGTGGGAACAGCTCACCCTGAGGAGAGCCACAGTGAAACAGCAGCTGCAGCTCACAGGGACATTTGGATTTGAATCCCCAGCAAAGTGTCTCTTACAACAACCTAAAGCTGCAGTTTTGCAATTGCTTTCCTGGAACTCAATGAAGTTTTACAGAGAGGGACAACAATGGTGAAATAAAGAGGGGAAAAGGCAACACACAGGAGTCTCTTGCATGAAGCACTGAGATGAGAAAAAATGGTGTCATCTAGTCTATAAAATTCCAAAAGTGCAGGACTAATCTACCTGTAACAACCATTAATGAGCTTGTGGACTGGACCTTTTTCCTAGTCAAAAATCTTCAGTATTTTCCACAGCTTCAAAACCTGCAAAGAACTTCAGCTTGGTTGATCTGGGGTTTGATTTTCTCTTAAATAACAAAACCCCACTGATGCCAACTGTCTCAGCAGAACAACCCCACATTGCATGGCCTGGGGGTGGAAAGATGCAAATCAGCAAGAGGAATTGAATAATGATGGTGACTATCTAAGAACACAGTGAAAACTCATTACTTGGAGCTACAAGACAGACTGTCAATCAAAAAATAATAATAAAAAGAGAGAGAGAGAGGGAGGTAGGGAGAGAGCAAAAGGGCCAGACACAACTCCCAGGCATTTCACATTGATTTCACCCCTCCCACAACACATCTCTGCCTTACCTACCTAAGGAGCAGCCTTCTAAGCTTATTTCATGTACAAATTCATTTATTAAGGTATCCCAACAGCCTAGAGAAATAACTAAAATGTGACTTTGCTGTAGGGAACCCTGTGTTTTCCTTACCTTGGAGAAGAAGTTGATGCTGTAGGTTATTGTGCGCATGGTGACGGGGTGGCCCCGGATAAAGAACCCTCCAAAATAGATTTTATCCAGGTTGTGCAGTTTGGCATAGAGGCAGGCCAGCTGACCAATGTCATTGCTGATCATGTGGAGCAAACTTTTGGCCATATCTTCTTTGGAAAACTCTGAAAGGGATGAAGGAGTAAAGTAAATTACACACAGCTGAGGAAGCTGCAATGGATTGTGCTTTTCTAACTGAATCTGCAGCTGGGGAAAGGAAAAATCCAGGGTTTGAGCAGCTTTCTTTATGTGTGGAGGTGAAAACTGTTTCCCCCTGCAAAAATCTCATCTATAAAATGTACTTCTAACAAGGAGGAGTGTGATTTGATTGAAGATATCAGGAAAAAAAAACCCCTCACTAAGCCTGTATGAAACATTTCTTGAAAAAAACACTTCCTGGATGGCAGGAATCCATTTCTTCTCTCTAGGAACCACGGGTGAGGGTTCATCCATCCCTCTTGGCCCGAGATGCACTGCAAGCACTTCATTAAGATACTGCAAATTGTAGTAAATCACTGCCAAAGGGCCTTTCTGGAGCCCAGAAAGCCACATTTATTTCCCACAGGAATGAATTAACCCTGGGCTAACCAGACAGCTATTTTTTAATTTTCCTTAAGCTTAGGCAATCCCAAACTGAAAATTTAAATGTCTGCTTGTAAAGCAATACTGGATAATATTTTAATCAATATTCTGCAGGCAAAACACAAGATCATGAAAGAAGCTGGTGATTATTTTCAGCCCTACTTGTTAGATCAGTATAAAGTTGATTCCCAAGGGCCAGAGGAGATGTTTGGGTGGATCTTTTTTATCCCAGTACCTTTGTCTGCTGTGGTGGACTTCCCAAAGCTGCTGGCAATGAGATTCCCACTGAGCCCCAGGGTCTGGTAGGCACCTCCATACACGTCCTTCACCAGCATGTCCACGTTGGTGTGCTGTCCCTTTGAGGCCAGCTGCAGCAATTCATCAAATTTCTGAGGGTGAGAAGCACAGTTACTACAGCTGACCTGGGCCAGAGTTCTGCAGCACCTTTACTGACCAAAACCAGTCTTAGAATTAACCCTGCCAGCCAAAACCAGGTTATTTCTGATTACGAGGATGTACCCAGAGTCCCATCTGATCAAACAGATCTTTAATGGAGCTCCTTTAATGATGAACACCACAATCCATCCCTTTCTTATCTGCAGATATTTTGTTGAATTCCCCCATAAGACTAGGGTGGGTCAGCACACATAAAACAGTCAGAAGCCTCATGGCATCCTTTATCTTGGAAACACAGGAACTAAGAGAAAACAGAATTATGTCTTCCTGAAGCACAATAGAAGAGGAGTTTGAGAAAAAAGTCTCAGTGTGCCTTTACTGTTGCAGGACGTGTCAATGTCCCTGAAATTAAACTTGTAGGCAAGCTGCATTATCCCAATACTTAATTTATAACTCTGCTAACTCGAATTTCTTCTACAAAACCAAGAGAGAATTAAGAGCAAGCACTGTCATGTTCTGAGATTTCTTCTTTAGGAGCATCCAACAAAAAGCACAACCCAGGTTGTGCCCTCCCTTTGACATTTTCTTATCTGGTTCACATGTAACTGTAGCTTTTCCTACACTGCTGACATTTAGGACACTCATTTAAGCCACATGGCTCTTTGGGAAACCCAGCATGACACAAGAGCTGGGCTGGGCTGAGCTGGACTAAGTCAGGCCTTATTCTGGCAAATCATCAGCCCAGGATTTAAACTCACGTTGGCAACCAAGGAACCAACCATGAGCCAAAATTCCTCCTCTCTGCTCCCAAGCATTTTGCAGCAATTGTGTGCTCCCTGCTTTCTTCTGCAGACAATATTGCAGGAACTGGGCTGGCATTTCAAGTTGAAATGAGAATAAAAAATTACCAGGCCACTTTGAGGAGACTCTTGTCCATCCCTTGTCCTTGAGCCCCAAGCAGGATTGCATTTGGTCACAATAAGCACCTTCTAATTCTTGTCCCTGTATTCCATTAGTACCTTTTTACATGTAAAGCTTCCTTTCATGCATCAGAAGTGTCAAAAATATGAACACAAGTCCAGGACTCAGCCTTGTTACCTAACATTCCAACATTTCAGGCTTCTTTCCAGCATTTTATTTGATCCCACCCCCCTTAAAAGAGACATTGGGTACCTTTGTTTTGGTGAGCAGAGCTCCAAGACCCCAGAAGGTTCCACCTCCAATTGAGCTGCCCCCAATCCATTCAAATTTGTCTTCTGTTTCTACCTGTCAATCACACATGGCAGATTTATTTAAAAAGTCCTGTTACAATGTTTAACACACATTTAAACGTCAGAGTGTGCAGGGGTTTGGAGCAGTGGAATCAGTGGAGGTGGAAAGCTTTCATTGTGGAAGTGGCAGGTGAGAAGGGCACATTGCACACACCATAAGCAGTTTTGGAAATCTTTGTATTTAATTCTTGGCCAATAATGCTAAATATAGACATTCAACTTGGTCTGTTCAACAGTGTGACAAAACAAACAAACATCAAAAATCACTTTGATCTGACAGCCTTTGTCCTCATCAGGTAATGTAACCACTTCTCCAAACACCAAATTAAATATGATTTAAAATAAATTATGGTAGGGAATGGAAAAGCATTTATAACTCTGTAATAAATAGAAATATTTTTTCTTAAAGTGCTATTTTCTTTTTAAACATTGCTTTACCCAAGAAGAAACAGGTACAACTCTGAACCAGGGAGAGGTTTCAGATCACCTTTATCAAATCTCCAATAAAGCATTTTAGCCACCACTCACCTTCACTATGGAGACCCCCGAGCCAATGTTCACCAGCAAATAAGGGAAAATGTTGGGGTGGTTTGTCTGGAACCGGAATTCTGTGTCTGAATCCTTCTGGTACACAAACACCTCGTGGGGGATGTTCCTCAGCACGAAGTTGCACCCCTTAATTAAGCAGGTCATTACATCTTCCTTATCAACTCTGAGGGGGAGGAAAAAGCCTTAAATAAGCATCCCAGCCCTCCTGATAAGGCAGTTTGCTTTTGGAGCAGCAGTTTACACAGACTTTGCAGACCGGAATTTTCACACCACGTGGCACAAGCCCAGCTCCCTGGAAACATGAAACCTCCATCTGCACATGGTCTGGTGCTCCCCTCCCATGCCAGAACTCCAGTCTGGAGATCTGTTACACAGTCACTTTAATCATGTTGTCATTCCAAATAATCCTGTTTGCTTGTTTACACTGCTCTTTCCTGCCCTGCTCCTTTCATGGTCTGTGCACCCCTGCCATAAAGTAGGCCAGGAAGCTCAGCTGGAAATGAACCTCAGAAAACAATTTCCCAACATGGAATAATTGTCTGCTGCTCTTCCCCTGCCTCCTAATAAAGCATAAAAGGCCCCCTCGGCATTTCAGCACTTGTTTATGACAGATTCAAGGGACTGGGAGGAGCCTACAACTGGGATTAGCAAACACAGAAAAAGAGATTTCTCACAAGAGTAGCAGGATTCACAACAGGGCATATCCCCAGTGTGGAGTCTGGGAATGTGGTACAAAACTTAGATAAGATGATTGATAAGTCAGCTAACACACACTGACTTCTGTGAACTTCTGTGTCTCTGTGCTGTTATTGATTTATGGAAATTCTTACAGGAAATATCCTGAGGCTTGTGGGAAACACATAAACAAGGCACAAACTCATCTCAGCTACTACAGGATGATTTGTGTGTGCCAGGAAGGAGGAGCTGCTCTGCTTTGGACCTGGGGACCAACTGAGTATGTCAGAACCAATTAAAAACCAAAACCAGGTGCACCACATGAGATAAGAGGGGAATTTGCCTCCTTGTCTTGATTAGTTGATCGTTAGTAACAGCCAATAAGGTACTAAAGGGGGCTGGTGTGAAAAAAACCAGATAACAGAGTCCAGCTTATCAGGAGAATTAAGTAATTTGCAAAGACAGTGTAAAAGATGAGCACAGGCCCTCAGGGGCTGAGGAATGTACTGCACAGATCACAGCAGGAGAGAGGCCTGGAAACTCTCCCCAGTGATGTTTAATATTGGGGTAAATTAATGTTCTTCTACACTTACAGCATAGAAGGTGTAAATTTATAGGCACCACCATCTGTGGCTTTGATGGCTTTTGTCTCTGTATTGATAAGATGGCCTTTGATGAAATCTAGGTAGGTTTCAGTGTAAGCTTTTTAGTATTTGGTGTTTGAACAGTAAATTTATGAGGCTGTAAATTCATGGGGCTGCCCTTTGTTCTCCTGCAAGCCTTCACATGAAGGAGGTAGGAGCTATACAATAAGTGACTGTCACATTAATTACCTCTGAGCATGCCCAGGAAAATGATAAAAGCTTTTGGAGTAGGTGTAAGTTAATTCTTTACATAAAAAAACCAATTCCACTTACTTCAACCCCAGTTTCTTCTCAATAAGGTCTTTGAATTTATAGGCACCACCACCCGTGGCTTTGATGACTTTTGTCTCTGTATTGACAAGATGGTCTTTGATGAAATCTAGGCAGGTTTCAATGTAAGTGTTTTCAAATTTAATGAAGTGAAGTCGAGCTGTAATCTCCTCCTGAACAGATATTTCATACAAAGGTTCATTTTCTATGTCCTTTGAAAGAGAAAAGGATTTCTTAGAGAACATTCTTGGAGATACAAGGTCAAATGCTGAACTACTGAACATCAATACTTGTACTTTTTTCCCCCTTGAAACTGTGTTAATGCCATTAAACATAACACCTCAAGCTATGTCAAAGAAGAATAGAGTTTCACAGGTCTTAATTCTCCTTAAGCTGAGATAATCAATTCTCCCATGCAGCAGACATGCAGGAAATCCCTCTGCATGAGGAAAAGTTCTGTCTGCATAGGAGCAGGGCTTTTTTTACAGAAGTACCACACTTACTGTCTGGAAAATAAATATTTCAAACAGTACCTGGCAAAACAAACCCTTCCCAAGAAGTTTTATATTGAACAGGTTATTAGATGGGTTTGGATACAATTTCTGTTCTACCCAGTCCAGAACCTCACTCCTGTGAGTCAATCACATGCAGCTGATCCCTGATGGAATTCTCACCTTTCCAGAATGATCAAAGGATCTCACTCTTGCCACTTTGTGCTGTACAGTTGAGTAATAAGCCAACTTGGTTAATGAACCACCTGTTCATAAAGAGATGAAAAGTTATGATTAATGCCTCACCTTGGGGCAAACAATAGAACTTATGTCAGCTCCTGGTTCTCAAGGTCTCCTCAGTTAAAGCCAGGCAGAATTAAGGGAAATGCAGAAAGAACCTTTGTTGAGAAACTGCTTGGCCTGGTTAAGCCCCAGAGCACCACGGGAGGGAAAAGCTCCATAAATTCAGCTTGTGGCCAGCTGATGTGGGATGAAGATGAGCAGTGGAAATTATTAATTAGCCAGATCAGTATTTATAACATTGTTATTTCCCTTGTTTGGAAGCTTTATGGAACCCCCTAGATCTGTACCAGGATTTTCTCAGCTGCTTTGCCACCCCTGAGCAATGCCCCCCATGAGCACAAAGTGTTTCAGCAGCAACACCTCAATAATATTCTCACCCTGCTTTTAGGGACAAGTCTGCAAGCTCATGGCTGGTTAGAAAATGACCCTCTGTACTCTGTACTGAGTAATTATTTTGCAAGATTGGTCTTGGCTTTGGGGTAAAGAATGCTCAGAATGATATTTCTCAAGCACACAGCAGCTGGAGATATTACCAATGTGCAAGTCTGAGCACAGCAGCCTCATCACCCTCTTCAGGCCTCCAGTCTGCTCATGGCAATAAAACTTTCAACTCTCCCCTTGAAACAGGACTCAACCCCTTGCCCTGTTTTTGCATCTGACCTGCAAAAGTGAATTTCTGGGGTTACACTGAATAACTTCACTGTTTTCCACTACACTGCTCAGTGCTCCAGGTCTGAAGGTAACTTTGACCCACTACTGGGTTAACATTAAAGTCCTGAAACTAAATAAAAACCTGGCAACGTTAGATCCTAAACAATGGCTAAATTCAGTGGCACTGCCCTTTGCTGCCTTATAATAACCAAGAAATGAAGCAGCAGAGGTGAAATAATCCCTAGAGTGGGTAGTTTTGCCTTCATAACAACACTGTCAGCTCTTCCACAGTGCTCAAATCTTTTTGTTAGGAAAATATTTGCAACCTGTAGGAGAAAAACAGGCAGTTTACTCCAGGAAAATTTAAGTGAGGCCAACGTAGAGTGACCATGGACAGACACTTAGAGTAACAAAAGCAATAAAGCTTCCCTGACCTTGGATCTGATTTATGTGTCCCAGCCAGTGAAGTTTCTGGTAAATAAAACCCACAGTCTGTTCTGCTAAAAGGTGAGGGTTTGGTGCTTAGAGGTGAGGGGTTGCACAGCTTTTTATGGAAAAGCTTCCCTCCACACCCCCACACTGAGGAATCACAAAGCCCGTGTTGGAATGTCAAGTTCTTTACACTGACAACGACACAGGTGCTGCAGGAATTTATCACCATATCCAGGGTATGTAGAGCCATGCTTTATGCATTATCCCCTTCCTCTCACAGTTTTTAAAGACTTAAATCCATTCAGAACACCAGCTGAGACATGTAACTAGGTTTTATAACTAATCCCACGACTCTAATTCCGTGCTGACCCGCACAAAGGGCCAGTTCCGGCTGTTATTTTAACAGGCGTGGAACCAGCAATTTCTGAGGGGCTGAAGTAACTGGTGACACGACAAGATTCTCTGTTATTGTGCAGGTTTTCCTCCCACTGCCCCCGAGTTTCCACCACACAGAGCAATGTTCACCGGAGGAGTAACGGCTTGGTTTTCTTTTTCCTGGCTTTTCTCCTAAAAAGTTCCACTGATCTTGTGACCGTAAAGCGGAGGGAAAACGCGTGGAATGGCACTTTTGGCTTAGGGGGTGTCCACACAACGACTGCTGATCCCTGCAGGGGTGCAGCTGGGAACAGGCTCAGCCTGTCCCTGCACAATTCCCGGCTGGAGCGCGAAGGTGTCACCCTGACGTGTGTCAGCCGGTCCCTGGGCTCGGGATGTGGGAAATCGGGAATGTTGGGTGCCCGGCCGTATGCACAGGGCAGCGGGTGCTTTTGGGGGTGACTGAGGCAGCAGTCACAGCCCCCGACCCACGCCAAGCCCTGCAGCGGCCCAGCCCTGCCCGGGCAGTGCCACAGCCGCCGTCCCCGGCCCTTTTTGCTTCTTCCAGGCCGAAGGAGCGCCCGCAGCATCCCGCGGGCCGCGGCCTGGGGCGGGGGGCGGCCGGGGGGCTCCGCGCTCGGGCCTGGAGCACTGGGGCCGGGCC
>VZRV01003173.1:587119-664269 GCA_013398115.1 Falcunculus frontatus
CCCGGGGAGAGACCCCGGGGAGAGACCCCGGGGAGAGATCCCGGGGAGAGACCCCGGGGAGGGGTCGGTGAGACCCCAGAGGTGGGGACTGGAGCGGGGGAAATGGGGAGAGAAACCCCTGGGGAGGGCAGAGAGATCCCCCGGGAAAACTGGGGGGGGAACGGGCGGAGAGACCCCCGAGGGAAATTGAAGGGGAGGGGGCGGTGAGACCCCTCGAAGGCAGCGTGAGGGGACGGGGGGAGACCCCCCGGGAGAGACCCTGGGAGGAGCGAGGCGGGGGGACAAGGACAGACCCCTGGAGGAGTGGATGAGACCCTGGGGGAAGAACTTCGGGGAGAACGGGGAGAGAGACCCCCGGGGAGGGAAGAGAGACCCCCGGGGGGAATTGGGGGAGAACAGGGAGAGAGACCCCCGGGGGAGGGAAGAGAGACCCCGGGGGAAATTGGGGGAGAACAGGGAGAGAGACCCCCAGAGGGAAGAGAGACCCCGGGGGAATTGGGGAGAAGGGGGAGAGAGACCCCTGGGGAGGGAAGAGAGACCCCAGAGGGAATTGGGGAGGAGGTGGAGAGAGACCCCGGTAGCTCACGGGGGGCCGGGGGTCCAGGACACCGATGCACACGCACAGCTTTGGAGCAGCCCCACGCGTGATTCCTGTAGCCAAACCCCTGAATTTTAACCCCCTGCGTGTTTCCAAGTGTTTTGTGAGCCGGGCACATCCCCAGGAATGTGAAATGTGCCATGAGGTGCCTTGGTAAACTTTATGTCTTAATCAAAAGTACTTTCTGTGTTTGTGTCCCTGCCTGTGACAAGGGGTCAGAATTAGATGATCTTGAAGGTCACTCCCAACCAAACCATTCCATGATTTTTTTCACCCTTGCAGTGACCTTTCTTGGCTCTGAATTCCCAGAGAATTGGCTGCTGGGGCGCGCTGTTATTTTTGTCTCACATTGAGAGAGCTGGGGTTTGATATTCCCGAGCTATGGAAAACATCATTGCAGGGGGTTCTGATGGACACAGAACTGGCCGGGAAATTCTGTGTCAATTCTGAATATCTCTGCTTTCACTGAAATCTGTCTCGTGTCCATTCACCACAGGGAAACCAGCTGTAAAAACTACTTTAAAAAAAGAACAACTTTGGATTTATTGACCAGATTTTTATTTATTTTTGACCGCTAAAAGTTTCTGCAACTTCTGATGTTCAAGATAATTCTGGCACAGGTCATACATTGGTGCAGCTTGCACAGAACACATCATAACATCCCCCAAGGACAGTAAGAAATTCCCATTTTCCCCTGGCAAAAGGGTACCAAAAAGTAAATAGAATTTATACACCTGCCTTTCATGAAAGACTTTGATAAATATTTCTTGTAAAATCGACAGCACAGCCGTAACTTTCAATCCTATAAGGACATAAAAACGACCTCTTGCCTTTATAAAAGGCACACACGCATCCTGAACCTCACAAACAGCCCTGGCTCGTGAGCAAGACATCCCGAGGAATTTCCTCTACATAGTTTGGGATATGGTTTAACCATTCTCAGAGCATGCTCAGTACAGACTATAAATATTATAGAACCCCTTATGGCACCGTGGGAAGGCCAGATTCCCCCAAACGCGTCCAAGTCAGACCCCAGAGCATTCCAGGTGTGGATACCCTGGGACCCCGAGGAGTCAGAGGAAAAGGCTCCTCCCGCAGGGACACTTTTGGGAATTCTGAGCGTCCCAGGGGTTACAGCTTTCCCAGCAGAGGTACAAGGACAACCTCGCAGAGGTTAAGAACAGCCGTCGTTCCCCTCCGAACGACCCCTGCAGCCCTCCCAGCAGGAGGATACAGCTCACATTCCCTCAGAACAACTTTCTCTCCACGCGGTGGGATCGTTCCAGTCCTTCTGGGAGAAAGGGAGCTCACATCCAAGCAGAGCAACGCCCTGCAAAGGGGAAACATTCTTCCCTACTGGTGAGAGGAGTGGGGGCGACTTGGACAGCAAGTCACGGTCTCCTCTGGAATACGGGCAAATGTCCGGGAATCACAGAACCGTGAACTGCCAAGGCCTCCGGAGGCTTTGGAATCGCTTCGGTGCTGCCGGTTTTGCAGGAGGCTGCTGGCTGGAGGTGGGTGCAGAGGAAGAAGCAGAGTCCCCAGGTGCCACCTGTGAGCTCCGGGAGCGGCAGCTCAGCTTTCCCCGCGTTCCTGTGCCCGTGCAACGGAGGGACGGGAATTGCAGAGGCGCTCTGGGGCACTGCCCGTCAGGATAATCCCGCTGCGGGCTCTTGGCACGGGCTGCAAAAGCTGGGAGGGCAGGAGAGGAGAAAAGTGTTACACGGGGAAGCGCCGGCTGGAGTTTGTCCCAAAGGAAAAGGCGGTGAGAGGGATGGGGAATGTGATGGGGAGCACTCACCTCGCCCGGATCCCGGGTCGCTCACAGCCATCCCCAGGATGTCGCCTTTCCCCAGCTCGGAGCTGGGCTGGTGCCTCTGAAATCCCTTCACCAGGAGCAGTTCCAGCTGCTATAAATCCGATCTGGGATTCCCGGAGCTGTAACACAGAAGGGGAAGAAGGGAAGGTGAGCAGAGAGGCTCTGACTGCCCGAAAGGGTCCGGCCCTTCCCGGCTCTCCGGCAGATACTCACTCTGTGCTTCCCTCCGGGCGATGGGATGTCCAGGGAGAGAGCACCATTATCCCAAGGGCTGCTTTCAGCTCGGAGTGGAGAAGGGAGCCGGGACATGCCCTATTTATAGGCAGAGGCCGCATACAAAAAGTCTGAGTCCGGAGCGACTCGGAGTTTCCCACAGTCGCCAGCCAATCCATGCGTGCCCGGGACAATGGGAAAGCATCCATTACAGCATGGCAAATTGACTGTGAATTGCCTGGGGATAATACCCCGCTCCCAAAGGAGCAGGTGGGCTGGGGAGTGTGTGACACAATAGGGTTTGGCATCGCGGCGCTGGGCAGGGAACGTGGGAAAGCGTTCGCCGTCATTATCATCCAGCTTCTGCCTGATGTTGGGAACGTCAACATCTCAATGTGCTGCCTTTTCCCAGGCTGTGTTGAAATTAAGCACAGAAGACTGATCCCAGGAAGAGATAATGCTCTGCGCCCCAAAGAGAGGTTGAAAAGGGAAAGATGCAGAATTAGAGGGACTAAACCCTTTCATTGACATTAAACCGTGCTTAGATGAATACAGTACCAGATAATTTTCAGGCAATGAGAGACTAAAATCGAGGGAAGAGCCCTTCAAACAGTTAGCTTGAAATATTTTCCTCGCCATTGTTTCAAGTCTCTCTGTAAGTTTTATCCAGAGCTCTTCCTTGCTTTTGTTCGGGTAATCTGGGCTTTCCTTCGGCAGCCCGTGACATGTAATGATTGTGATGTCTTTCCCAAACACGTCCTGTTTAATTTCATGCCACTTTATAAACGCCTCACTGTTCCCGAGTCTCCACCTAAATATATTTACCATTTACAGACAACTGAGAGGGAGTGAAAAGTCAATTCTTGCTACTCCTTTGCTGTATCCTTCCCTTTGCAGGATGTCCCACAGGTGTGAGGCCCTCCTGTGACTCTGCTCAGCCTTGGGATTTCTCACCTCTGTGCCACAGGTGATGAAGGGGAAAGGACCAGACAAGATCCTGGATTGGAGCTGCCTTGTAGCAATATATTTTTTCCAGGCTGCTTTAAGTTGCCTGCTCAGGTCTGCTGCCCCCTCCCAGCACAACCCAGTACAAAGCCAGTCACGTTTAGGGTCTGTCAGTCAGGCATGGGAGGCCTCATGCAGTTTTTAAATACCTGTTCCTTAGCACTACAACATTGATGAAAACCCTGCTTATTTCTTGTGTCTGCCTTTCAAAATCAGACAGGAAACCTCTCATTTCCCTGTCAGCTGCAGGCAGCCAGTTCCACCTGCCCTCAGCATCCCTCTCAGGGCCAAACCTGTGTCCGTGGTACCTGGACAGCAAAGTGTTCCAGCACAGAGAGGGCTGGTGAATAAAAGGATGTAATTCTGCAAAGGATTACCCTGTAACCTGTTACTAACCTGAAGATTTTAAAGCCCTTTTCACTGCCTGGATCCTCACGGATTTCCACGAGCCAGGTGTATTCCCTTCCCACCCCAAAGACATTTTATGTTTTGATGGATCACTTAGGATACAACAATTTTAATTCTCGCTGGTTGTCAAAAACTATAACTGAACAAGGACTATGAGTCCTATTCAAAATCAATTTGCAGAATTATTTTGTCAGCTTGTAATCTGCAGTATTCCTTGGAGCTGGGGCAATCCCTGTTAGTGCAGAGGGAAGCGAAGCACGGGATTTTCTGGATCCCTCCCGGCATCACGTGGGATGAAGGGACAGCAGGTCCTGCCACGCACCGTATGGGAAGGAGGATGCTGGCGGCAGCCGCGGGCACGGGGAGAGGGGAGGGAAGCTCTGACCCAATTTTCAGCTCTGAAAATATGAAATGAGCGCTTTTAAATAATGCCACGCTGTCCGCAGCACAATGCCCCGGCTTCCAAAGGGCTAAACCAGCTCGCACTGATTAAAGCCTGATCCCTTCCTTGAAGGGCCGGGCAGATGGTGCCGCAGGCGTGGGCTCTCGCCGGGACCCTCCCAGGCACACTTCTTTTGTCGGCAGTTTAACACCGTGAATGGGAAATCCTGGGAGCTGCGGGCTCGCACCATCTGATGGGAATGGTGAAGCAGGCACCCTGCCCCGCTGCCAGCGCACACAACAGCCCCCAGCTCCCAAACTCCCGGCTCCCTTGGAAAGGGATCACAAATCTTCCATTCCCCCGTGCCTGCCTCATCCGCCCTCTGGATGCTGCTGCTGGGTCAGAGGAGCAAATATTCCCCCTGGCTGGTTTGGTTGTTGAAAACTTAATGGCAACAGCATTTCCCAGCTGATGCTTGTGAATAATAAATGGTCTAGACTTGGGTTGTCCCTACAGTATATTCCTTATGGAGTGCAGAGTGTACTTCCCTCAAGGATTTCAGCACGGAAAAGTCATCCTCTGCAGTTAGTCTTTGTTAGAAGTCTGGGATTAGTTTGCTCACTTTTGGCTGTTTTAAAAATCCCACAGTCAGTGCAGCATTCTGTCCCCCTGAAACGTGTTTGTGACCCAAATCCTTGTCCAGGTGCTCCACATCCATGGGGGGAGTTTGTGCCTTGGACTGCTGCCGCCGAGACAGAAAGTTGGGCTGTCTGAGGCTCAGAGACACGATTTTCTCTGTTTTGGGAATGAAGGACTAAAAGAGACAAATCCCCAAAATTGCCAAACACGGAGTTGACTGAATGATGGGACACAACAATTCCCTTCTTTGCAGGGGGGTGTGAGACCTGGAGATGCTGTGGGGCAGAGGCTGCTCCTCTGTAAATCCCACCAAATCCCGAGTTGCACCATGAAGATGCTGTTTCCAAAATCACAGCCTGCCAGGGGCTGTCCCTGTCTGTACTTACAGCCCTGGAATGCCAGGCAGGAGCCCTGGCTTTTCCCATGTTCATCATCTCCAACTGGAGCTGCTCCCTGAGCTGTGGTGGGAACCTCTGGGATTGCTGAGAGTTCAGCAACAACCACAGGGGATCCAGGAAAGGATCCAGCCACCCCAAGATTGTCATTATAGGTTGATGTCCACGACAATCCATCAATCAGAACAGCTGGAGGACCTCTTCCCTGAGGAATTGCTGCTGGGCCTTTCTGCTCCTGGTTTACGGGTGGTGGTTTCAGCTCAGGTGTAGATTTACCACACACACAGTTTTCACAAAAGCTGCTACTGAGCGTAACACCAACTGGCAGCTTTCTTAGCCCATCTGATCCATAATTCTCCATGGAAGGGAACTCAGTGTGCTGCCATGGAGCAACAGGTCTGCAGGAGGGTGGACTATCAGCAAGGAGTGTGGAAACCCAGAATTTCCTTGTCTGTGTCATGCAGATTTAAAAAGCAATGCCCTGTACCTCTGTGGCTGTGCTTCCAGCACACAACTCAATGGCTTGCACCAATTTTAGAGCATTTTTATTTCAGACCATTTCCTACATTCCTGCCAGCCTGTCTCCCAGATGCCATTGATGGCGTTTTTAAAGAAATAATTACGATTTTTTTAGTTTAGTTTTTTTTTTTTTTCCCTGTGCCTTCCTTAAATGGTTTAAAATCTTTCTGACAACCCCTCTTGAGACACCTATTTAGTGTCAAAGAGCATAACGTTCCCAAGTTTTAAAAGGGCCCTCGCATAATACTGATCGATCAATGTGCTCCTTGGGAAAATAGCTCTCCAGATGGTCCATCGGGACAGGAATTGCTGGTCGTCACAATGCGGAGCCAAAAAGCGTCACTAATGTGGGCTGTTGTGAGGCACGCTTCCTTTGTGGGCCTCTGAATGCCCTAAATAGGGAAGAAAGTGTGGGAAACTCCGAGAAACTCAGGCCCACACTCTGAGGTTAATAGGGGCTTTGTCAGAAGAGTATTCCTGAGCTGTGGGATCAGCATAATAAACAACATCTTCCCTAAGGGTGGGAATGTGTTGGGAGCAGGGGAGAGTCACCTCAGGGGCCGGAGGAGCCATAAGAAGCTTTGCGTTCAATTATGAGAAGTGATAATAATTAATAAATTGTAAACATAACCTTTGCTGTGCGGGGGCCGGGCAGGCCGGAGGTCTGGCTTTTAGCTCTGGGGTAATTGGTAAATTAAAGCCCAGAGGGGCAACTCTGTGCTTGATGAAAAGCAGAAGGGGAGCACTTGCACCAGGGTGGATCTGACTCCTCGAAGCAAAAAAAAGCAGCTTTTCCAGTGGGGTTTGGTCCCTTCCCATTGCCCAGGGAGGAGGCACTCACTGTTGCTCTCCCTTACACACTTTTGTACACAACCTGCAGAGGTGCTGCCAGCTGTGACCCTCAAATGTGGTTTCCTTGGGTGGAATCCCCTCCCCAGAAGAGCAGCAGCCTGCTCCGTGCCACGTGTGACTCCGTTCCCAGCGGTGCACATCAGGCTGGGGTGGGCTTTGGGGCACATGGCACTCCAGCTGAGCCTGAGCTGCCCCAAACTGCCCTAATTAGGCTTGATTTAAAACCCCACAGGCATGGACAACAGCTGGAGTTCTGCTGGGATTCAGAAGCTTGTGCTAATTGACAAGGACAAGTTGAGCACAGCGAGGTTGAAGTGGCTTCTTCAAGCTCGCTAAGCAACCATAAAACCTAAAAATATCTCTTGTGAATTATTTAGCAGTTCATTAGGAAGAACAAATCTGGGGCACTGATAGAGACCTGGACCAAACCCCTCCTCGCACTGCACTGGCTGAGAGGTGAAGAGCACTCAACCAGGCTGTGTACAAATAATACCCAAAATGATCCCTGACCCAGCTGTTTGGCTTTGGGGGCCTTTCTGTGTGGTTAACAGAGGATTTCACCCCAAACCAAGCGAGGACTGGGCAGGTTCAGTGTTGGGTGCAGTTTGATCTGTCAGCTGAGCAGATCTCAGGTTGCTCCGTGCTTTGGACAAGATCAGGTGTTCAGTGTTTCCTTTTGTTTGGGAGCAAACCCTGTGTGCTTGAAATGCAGCTTTTCAAGGCCACCTCTCCCAGGGAACCTGAGGAGAGTTGAATTGTTGACCAAATGTGTTTTGTGCTGTTCCTATATCTCTGGAAGAAGGAGAGGGTTCCCTTTCATAAACCCAAATCAGTGAATTACTGTGGTTAGAGATTAGTTTTGTGAAATGATTATTTGTGCAGATTTATTTTGAAGAGAAGGTAAAATAAAAGGAAATAATTTAGCAGAGGAAATGCTTCCTCAGTCTCTCCTATCTAATTATACTTTTAGCCATATGTGGGCCAATTTCACTTCAGTAAAGGGAGCAATTCTGTTATTGCCTAATAGAATTTGTGCCATAAAATTAAGACAACAAAAATTGGTTCACCCCACTGCAGGTAGTTTCAAAGATCCCCAAGCTGAGGCAGGTGCCAAACTCTTCGGAAATTATTGGGAAATTTGCACAATACTCCCTCCCAAACAGGCAGAAAGCACAAGGCTGAGCTCAGGTGGGAAAATTAGTGGGGGAAACGAAGTGGCTGTGGAATGAGTGATTTGTTGAAGGTTGCTGTTAAATCTGAAAGGTTGACACCTCTCAGCACCTCACTTCAACTTCACTTCCATTTTGATTTTTGATAATTTTTCCAGAGGTTGCTTCCTTACAGGATCTGAAATCCTGCTCTGCCAAAGGGATTTTACAGACATAATTCATGTACTGGAGTGAAGGGCTCAGAACTGACAGCTCCTGATGGCTTCCCCACCACAGGAGAGTCTGCATGCACCCAGTCCAGCAGCATCAGCCCTTTTAATCATTCCAAAGCAAAGGATTAATGACTAAAACCATTTTTATTGTATTGTACAGTGAAGACACGCAAGTTGAACATCACACAGGATGAATACATCACAACTTTATAAAAGCTTTTTAAGCTCCTTAGCAAGCTCGGTGAATGATTATAAAGTACTTATTGCCTCCCTTCCTCCCCCTTTTCCTTAAGGTATAGCACAGGTATTTCCTTTACAAAAGGCATCAATTATCCCTCAAATGAGAGCAGCACAAAGTGACATGAAGAGAATTGTCCCTAGAGCTCTCTGTGATCATCACAACTTTCTGTAAGAAGGATACTAAAAATAGCAGAGGAGCTTCAGAAGAATCAGCATTTCTTGAATAACATCTTTCACTCAAAAAGGAAAGGCTCAATCCTCTCTTTATGATACAAAATACATTCTCCAAAGGGCTCCTTCTTGAGGAAGGTCAATACATTATCTAGAGACAATGGAGCACTTGAACCAGTGACCCAGGCAGTCAGCAGAAAGATTTCCACTGACAGCCACAGGCTCAGCAGCCTGTGATGGAAACTGCAGGGCATTTGCTCTCTAAATCACCACAGAACTTGGTCCTGTCTTTGGCCAGGAGCCACCAATAAAAGCAACAAATTTGCTGCAAGATACACCCACAGTCCTTCACTATGAAGGGAAACCACCCGGCGACCCTCATTTCTGGTGACAGAAAAACAATAACTGCCCCCTCCCACCTTTGGAAAGCAATGTTTCCTACTTCAAAGAGGAACTAATAAACCACAGGTCCCTCTAGTTTTTGTAGCAAAACGTGGGAATAAAGTTCAGCACGTCTACCAGGGTCTCCAGATGGTCGGAGCAGCAGCCACGCTCTTCTGGGCAGGCTGTTTTCTGGGAAACACGCAGGGAGACAGAGGGGAGCCACGCAGAGCTGGAGAGTACGAGGCATCTGTGCCCAGCTGAGCCTTGCAGAAGTGCTTGATGAGCTGGACCTGGGTCTCCTTCTTGGGCTCGTAGTAGGACAGAAAGTGCATCGCTTCCTTGAGGCACCGCAGGTACCCGCTGTTAAAGTCCTGCTCTGGGTTCTTGTGGATGAATGCTGGAAGAGAAAGAAAAGCAAATGCAGCGGGTTAAAATCATGACCGAAACATGGGGGCAGTGATGATTTGTGCAGTGACTTTCATGTGTCTGGGGCTGGGGTGCTCCAGCCCCCGCTCGCCCCTGGGGTGTCTGGGAGGGCACAGCCCTGGGAGCAGGTCCAGGTGTGCAATACCTGCTCTGCACTCACTTTTTTGGTCCTGCAGCTGGCTCTGCTGCTTCAGGTAGCTGACAGCCACTTCCAGGATGTCGGCTTTCTCCAGCTTGGAGTTGGGCTGGTGCCTCTGGAACTCCTTCTCCAGGAGCAGTTTCAGCTGCTCGATGCTGCTGTTAATCCGGTCCCGGCGCATTTTCTCCACCACCGGCTTCCTCAGCTGTGGGAGACGGAGCAGATCATCAGGGATTTTGTGAGGCCTGATGCAATTTCCCCTCTGATGCCCTGATACACCCAAGTTCAAAGATGCTTTTTTTTTGGCAGGAGACCTGTGTAATGCTGCCTACCCATTCCCCACTCATTTTAATTTTTAAAAATCTATATAATCTCCTTTATCTCTCTTTAACATATTTGCTTTCCCCCAGGCCACTTCTCCCTCTTCTCCCATGTCACATTTATTTACTAGGGGCAGGCCAGCCTTTCCAATCCTCTCAGGGGCTTTACTTACTTTATTCTTTTCCTTTGGCAGCAGCTTCTCCTCCATGTGCATCATGAGAGCGTTGCTGGGAGCCATTCCGAGCGCTCAGCCCTGGGCACAGACCCCACCCAGCTGCTGTGGCGAGCGTGAGGCGATGCTTTGGCAGCTCCCAACTGCCTCTATTTATACCCGGGGAGCTGGGGCAGATACGTGAGTGTCGGGATCGCCGGTGTTTCCCACAGCCCCGCAGCCAATCCAGGCCCGCAGCGGGACAATAGAGGAAGCATCCATTAGTGCATGGTACATTGATTGCCAATGCCCCGGGGAGAATAACCTTCTGCCCACGCTGCTGGTGGAGTGTGCGGCGTGGGGAGCTGGGAAAGCACTGACCCTCCAGCTGGTTGGGCTGGGATCAATGGCATTCCCGAGGCCCCGCATGTGCCAGGCACAGTCCTGGCGTGGAGGAGGCACGCTTCTGGGGGAAGGAGGGAAAGGGAGGGCAGCCCTGCTAGGGTTCGAATCAACAGCCCCGGGGACATCTCTGCCCTTCCCAGAGCCTGGGGGATGTGTGTGTGTCCGTCCAGTCGTTGCACTTTAGTGGGCAACCTGAAGTGACCACAGGTTTCTTTGCAGGACATTTCTAAATGGATGTTGGATCAACAGGGAGGATAACTAGGGAATGGTAACCTCACTTTTTCTCTTCCCCATAACACACTAGGGTCTGTGAGCCCAATGCACCAGTGTTCCCATTGTCCCCATTAAGGACAGCCCACGGTGTTCAGCAGAGCTGGGCCGTGCAGAGTCACCCCTGTAGCTCTTGCTTTTCCTTTGTCTCATCTATCTCTTTCACACAGACATTTTCAGGAATGATGGTTAAGATGGGCTAAAGGATAGCATCGGGCTCGACCCAGAATCCTGGGAAGCCTTGGGAAACTAGAGGTGGGTCACGAATGGGATTTAGCAGCCGAGGCCCATCTTTGGCCCTCAGCAAGGAGGTCAGTTCTGCTTCTTGCCGAGCTTTCAGGTGTGCTCGGTTCTGACCTGGCCTCACTGCAGCCTGGCCCTGCTGAGGGTTCTGGATGTCAGGTCTCAGACACCACGTACCTGCCTCACTGTTTAACCCTCAGCAGGTCATCCCCACTCCATTTTTTAATCTGGAAAATGCGCTGCTTGCTTGCTTCTGCATGGAAACGCCGGGATGAATTAAGCAACCATTTCTTTTGCGATAAAGGCAAGAAAAAGAACAAAACTGTGAGGGCACTGGAGGTCAGTTCTGATTTTGTGTTATGAGAAAAATCTCTGCCTGAGTACAGCCCTTGAGGCAGCACCAAAAAAACCCAGAAGCTACCTGGGGAAAGCTGTGCTGCATCCTGCCATGTGTGGGTTTAGCCCGGCGTGCCCCAGGCAGAGGTGTGCTCCTCCTCTGAGCATCTGGGCATGGCAAGGGAGGAGGGAAGTGTGCAGTGAGGTAAGAAAGCTGAAGAATTTCTTGCTTGGAAATGCTGCAATGAAGCCCGAGGGTAATGGGCAGTTGACAGGAAGGAGGGAGGTGTCACTGGAATAGGCAGCGACGTGGGACTCATTGTAGCGGCCTGAATGGACTCAGCTCTTTGTGAAGGGCAGATGTTGTCCTTGGAGCCCTTTATTCCCTGCGTTGTGGGAAAGCCAGGAGACAAGACATCTCATGAGCACTTTGAAGCAGTCAAAGGATTATGATACAAAATAAGACACAGCTCAGAGACCATGCCCCAGCTTCTGCCAGCTTTAATGAGGTGTCGCCTGTTTTCCTGTGTTCTTTGGCTGGCCTTCCTCCAGGAGCTGCTATCCTGGGTTATCCCTTTCCTAGCAAGGGAGCCGTGCTGGCAGACCTTGCAGCCAGGAGCTGACAGGTAGGCATGGACCAAGCTGGTCGAAGACTCTTCAGTGTCAAAAACCATCTTTTTCCCAACTCCTGAGAAGCCCTGACCTTTATTGCTGTATTAGAACTGATAGCCAGATGGTCTTTTGGGAGTTGGATTCTTTCCCTTTAAATCATTCAGGCTCAAGCACCGTCACTAATGTCGGGAGTAGTTGCAAGGCACACTTCTATTGTCCCAGCAAGAAATGTTATCAATGGGGGAAGAGTATGGGAAAGGCAGAGAAATCCAAACCCACACAGCCTGGCGCTAATAACTCCTTTGTGGAGCTGCGCTTCTGTCGGGGCGCCATGAACTCCGTGGCTTTTATACCCGGGACGGCTGAAACGGGCACGTTTCACCATCCTGGGGCTTCTCTGGGATCTGTGTGCACTGGGAGAAAGGGGTGACAAGGGGAAGGGACACCGGTTCACACATGGGTGGCTGCAGGAGCACCAAGCTGAGCTGCAGCTCAGGCTATCCCGGGGCTGCTGGTTTGTTCCACCGTGCCTCACTTTACTCTTCTGGGAAATGGAAGAGTGGTGCTGAGCTCTTCCACAGAGCCCTCTTGGAACTGGGAGCTGACCTGTGCCTGTGGTGGGAGGCAGGGACGGGGCTCACGTGGCCCTTGTGCTTTTCTGGCATCACCTGGGAATACCTCAGGTAGCAGAGTGGATGAGCAGCAGTGCTGGGAGTGCTGAGGGGAGCTCTTCTCCCTGCCTTGCAGAGGAGTTTCTTCCTGTCCATTGGGAGCAGTGCTGGGAAGGCTTTTTTATCCAGGGAAATGGAGGGAGGTCAGGATCAAGCCAGCTCTGATCTCAGTTTAATGGGGAATGTGCTGCTGGCAGCACCACTGAGGGACACGGCAGCAATAACACTGCCAGTGTCCCAGGCCGACACACCTGAGTGGGAATTATTATCTTCAAATGCTACTAAAAATGATGAACCTTGAAGAATTATTAGGTCTGTGTGTGACTGCTGGGTGGACCTGTCCTAATGGTTAAGGTTCATGGATTTCAGCACCACAAACTGCTGCAGTACAGCCAAATCCCTTGACCACCCTCATGTACTCACAATTTCATCCCAGGAGGTTCTTGGCCAAGGTGTGAAAATACAAGGAACTACCTGTTTGAGCTGACCCCTAATGATCCTCTGACACTTCTTAATTGAGGAGCCACTGCCTCTTTTGGTGTCTCAGATGAGGATCCCTTCTCCCAGCCCTGCCCCTTGCCCCTGCCCCTGCCCCTGCCCCTGCCCCTGCCCCTAACCCTAACCCTGCCTATCATGCTCTGCTCAGGGTCTTTCAGTGACATGACACAGAAAATAGTTTAAAAATTGTTTGGCTGGAAGGCAATACATAAAGAAATAACCATGTAAAACTTGCTATCCGGGATTGGCTTCTGTTCCCACAAGGGAATCATAACTCTGCATGTGAACCAATGGAGTGGGAGTCGAGGGAAATCTGCCTCTTCCAGGGGAAAAGGTTATGTTGTTATTAGACCTATTGTATGAAATATTCCATTAAATGTCATTAACATGGCATTATCTTGCCTCCTTGAGACATCAGAACCCCCTCAGAAAGGGGTCTTAATACTGTAAAGTACATTCTTCACAGATTTAACCTTTTTTAATTAGTTTTTCTTCAGATCCAGAATGTTTAATATCCTGCCATTCCCAGGTGCATGAGTGAAGGAAAGTGGACTTTGATCATTAAGAAACATCTGAGGCAATTTGATCTGCATTTTTAGGGTTGTTAGAGGCAAAGCAATTTCTATAGCTGCTTGTGTGGTGACCCCCAAGTAGTCATGCCTCAATGACATAGTCCTTCTACAGTGAGCATAACAAATAATTAAAAATTAAGGAGAATTTATTATTTTTCTGCTCAGCTGAAATTCCCACAAGTCACCTCTCGGCATATTCAAGAGTGCACAAGAGGGATTTATTATTTCCTGGTATATTGACTCTGAAAGGTCTGGGGATTACAGCTGCTTTGCACATGAATAGCTGGAGTGTGTTGTACAAAAGGCATGGTCTGTGGGATAATGGGGTTGGATGTGGGAAAGCGCTGACCCTGGGGGAGAGCAGGCTGGTGCCTGATGGCAGGAATCAATTATGTCTCAAAGGAACACATTGCCCTGGGAGCAGGCTTGGCGGGAGCCACCATGTTCTGTGTTTACCACCCTCCTCCTTCCAAACCCGGATAAAACAACCACGGGATATATCCTGTCCTTCTGCTCCTTCCCGGGGCTCACGGCGCTCAGTGCTGAGTTACCGGGGGTTTTGGAAATGCTGCTGTTGCCCGTCTCTGGAATCTGGGGCTGGGGGATCTCCCACGTGCTGCCAGCTGGGTTTAAGGTTTCTCCCAAGCACCCTGGATAGTGCTGAGCTCACTGGGAGCTCCTTGAATATCCTCTGGAACTCCCCATCAGTCACCTCCCCTGCCCTGGCCAAGGAAGGGAACAGCCTGTCAGTGACAATGCAGTGGGGGCAGCAAACAGAAGCTGCTGGGTTCATGCACTTCCTTCATTGTTTGGTTTTGGGGGGTTTTTTTGGGAGACAGTGGCATTCAGCTCTTACAATGGGCTCCGCACCTCTGAGGCTCCTGCAGTGCTGCCTTTCAAATGTCAAAATCTGGGCTTTGAGAAACCAAGAAACAGGCAGAGCATCACAGGGGTGTAACAAAAACAATTTGATGTTTCTAATAAAAATAAAAGGATTTTGATGGAATTTTTTTTTAACTGAGAATTTGGACTTCAGATCGATACAATTAATTTTCTCTCTTATAGAATTATGAAGCTTGGAAGTGAAGTCCTGCTGAAGGCCCTAAGTATTATGAGTCTCCTGATAAAAGTCACAAGACTCAGCAAACAGTGCTGCCAAGCTTTTGGCAGGGAGCAGGTATCCTGCAGAGAGGATATTTCAGCGGAGCAGGTTGGGAATAGGGAATGTGGCTCCTGAGGTCTGGCCCCAGCAACCACTTACTGTCATTAACGAGAGGGGAATGGTGTGTCCGTGCCAGACAGGAGGGCAGGAACCTCTCCCCTGACAGGAGCAGCAATTAATCCCATCTGCATGGGGCAGATATTTAATCACCCAGAGGCCAGCGAGGGCAGCAGTGGGAGATAAGAGCCACAGGCTTCCTGGGTGTCCCCTGAGCCTCACGTGATTGTCCCTGCCTTGGGAACAAGTCTATAACCTGAAGCATACTCTCCCTTGTGCCCCAGTGGATTTCTCCCCTTCCCTTGAGCTCAGCCTGAGTTTTGGGGGGAGTTTTGGGGTGAGTTTTGGGGGGAGTTTTGGGGTGAGTTTTGGGGTGTAAGTTCCCAATGGAACCCATTTTCTTGTGCTTGGCAGCTGTCCGTCACCAGCTGTGGAGGATAACAGACTTGTGTCTGGGGAAAGTGTGCCAGGGCTCCTGTGAGGCCCTGCCCTGCCAGGCAGGTGGGTTTTGGAGACATCTTTGCCATGCTCAGCAGGCAGCAGAATGAAGAGATGGTGTCTGATAAAAGCAAGAAGGGTTTTTCAGAAGGTGGATAACCTGGTCCTGAGCCAAGCAAAGGACTGGCAGAGGGGCACACACAAGAGCTGCCAGGCCATGGGCAGGGTTGGGTGCCCTCATCTCCATCCACAGGGCAAGGCACATTGTCAAATTCTCTCAAATTCCCTCAGGAGTCCGTGCAATTCAGGGCACACTGCATCCCCTCCCCTGAGGGGTTCCAGTCCCAGGATAACCGTACCTGCTGGGAAGCAGCTGAGCAGAATTCCATGGTGCTGACAGACAGACTTGCTCAGGGACTAAGCACAGCTGCAGGTCTGTAGGAGTATGCATAAGCAAATTAAAACTTAGTTTACTTTCTGGAGAGATGGAGTTATTTTCTGTCGAACACATCAGTAAGTATTTCCTGACCGGGGATTTGAGTGCATCTTCCTTTTCCAGCCATTTCATGGGCTTAGAAAAATTATACTAAATAACATTTTCAAACCCCACTGCTGAACTTGAGGGCAGAGGAGACCTTTGGGGTCTGCTTATCTGGGTGGTGCATGGCTGTGAGTGTGGTCCAGCCTGGAAATCCAAGTCCTCCCACAAGCAAGGGAGCTGGCCCCATTCAGAGATGCCAAAGCTAATTAAAACAAAAGTGGGTGCTGAGCATTTTTGCAAACCAGATGTCTCGAACAGGCTCTTGGCCATAGAAGCCTGCGACCTGTAGGCTGTTTGAAATCTTGAAATCTTGGTTTTCTCCTCTCAGCCTCATTTTCCCGCCTTTGTAAAACATTGCTAATAATACATCCTCACCCACGGAGGAGGTTGCTGAGAATTCATTAGCTGGTATTTGTAAAGCACTTTGAAAATGCAAAGCCAGTGCATTATTCCTACTCTTCTGGATGCTTTCCATGTTATTAAAATCAGGATTTCAGAAAGGCTTATCTGGGATCAAAACAGCATCCCAAACTTGAAAGGAAGCAAGACTGTTAAACCATCAACTGTCGCCTCCCCCTCCAGCCAGATGTTAAGCCCTAAAGAACTGAAGTGGCACAAGGAATTACTTTCCCAAGTTCCCCCAGCTGGGCTGACAGGCCTTGATCAATGGTTTTCTCCACGGTGAGGGCTATGCAGATGGTCTGCCCAGAGCAAGGTTTCTGTGGAGTACAAAGGGAAGTCAAACACCATTTCTAATTCAGCTTGTAGCATGGCACACTTCCTTTATCCTGCGCCTGAATGCCCTGAATGGGAGAGCGGTGTGGGAAACTGGAGGGAACTCCACACTCACCACGGCTGCGGGGCTCCGAGACACCCCTGTCCTCACACCACATCTGCCTGTGACAGGCACAGGGGAAAGGAGTGACAGATCGAAAAATCAGATTATGAAACCTGCATGGAGGGAAAGTAAACCACAAGGAAAAGGGGAAAAAAAAAAGGGAAGGAAGCTGTGTAGGAAGAGGGAAATTGCACCAGGACAGGGAAGGACAGGGAGGAAATGCAGGGAAGGGCTGGGAGGAAATGACAGAGGAGGGAGCTGCAGAACAGAATCTTGCTCTTCCACCAGTCAGGCCAAAGACAATTACCCCACTGGAGGTGGCAGAAGTGGGTTAGATTGCACTGAGACTTCTGAGCCACATGCCCTGTTTGCCTCTTCAATTCCCCAGTCTGTTCAATATGTCCCAGGAAACACAGCAATTCCTGTGGACCACGGGGGTATTGTGAGAGTTTTGTACAGCCCATGTGGAGCTATGGGAACTGAGCCTGGCTTTTAAGAAAACTCAGTCAGGTTATATGCCAGCAATACCAGGGGGATTAAAGGAATGGGAAACAACAGACCCGATTCTCGTTTTGGTATCTGGAAGGAGAACATTGGAATTTTGATTAGGTTTTGATAAATTCTGCTGTAGGTGTCGAGGTAATTTGTATTTGCAAGTTAACAGAGATTAGGAAATAGTTCCAGAGGTACAAAATCTGCAGAGCAAATCTTGGAGTCCAAATTCTCTGTTGGCCTCAGTGGGGATCCCAGTAAGGCCTTTGGGATGGGACCCATTTCATTTTCCACCTCAGGATGCTCCTCAGGACTCGGCACCAACCAAATATCCCACATTTTGCTGTCTTTCCTGCTCCCAGTTCACCTCTGCCCCTGCTCCCCTTTCTGAATGACTTACTAACATACGGCTGTGGAAGTTTGCGTACTTCAGAGTTTCCCACACCATTCCTTAACTATATTCCCTCCTGTCACAAAGGAAGTGTGCCCGACTACAAACCACATTAGCAACGGTGCTTGGCTCTGCTTTGTGTTCAGTGGGAAACCCTGCTCCCAAAAGGCCATCTGGGCAGCACGGACTGGGAGGGAAGCAGTGGGAGCAGGGAGCATCTCTCTAGATTTGGGAAAGCAGCAGCATCCTTAAGGCTTTCTAAAGGGCTAACATCTGGCAGGGATTCTGGGACAAGGCTGTTGTTGATGCCCTGTTTCAAACATCCAGATCCAGTATTTGGGGATCCTAATGAGCTTTCTGTCCAGTAGTGTGTGTGTGTTTGGAATAGGAGGTGTGTAATTCCAAATTCATTCTTCTTAAAGTCCACAGACTCTGCAAATTTTATAATAGGGAGGAATTTTTGTTATCACTTTCTTTAGGATTTCCAGCCAAAGCAGAGCATCTATTTTGGGCAACTGAGCATCTAATTTGAGTAACTCTTCCAACTCGGTCAGTAATCGGCTAATTTTTCCCCTCACAGGAAAACAAGCCAATTACTGGTTCCCTTGTGCACCCAAAGAGAAAAAAAAAGCTGTTTTAAATACATGTTTTTATTCCAGATTCTTTAAAATTTGTGCGTGACACAGAGGGAGGACATAGAAACCTCAGAGGATTTCCCACCCAAGGGAGACTTTGCTACGTTCACCTCCCAGTAACACGTTGAATATTGTAATTCTTATTATCACACCCAATTTAAATATGTAGGGCCTCCAGCCTCTCTAGAAAAAGTGGAATGCCACAGAAGATTATTTTGCATTCAGCCTCCTCAGGTGCCAGCTCTGGGCCAGTTTGGATGCTGGTGGAGAGGAAATTCTGAGCACTGACCTCTTGACTGTGCCAGTGCACAACCACTCCCAAGAGCAAGGAGGGTGAGGTTGGTATGACTATGGAATGAATGTAGTTTTTATCTGGATGCTGAGTGGAGAATAAGAGGAAAGCAGCAAGAGGAAAACAGCAATTGTCTCTAGCAAAACTGCTCTGCCTGTCACAGGACTGGCACTTTTCTTCTTCGTGTGCTCAATTAACGAGCTGGAGAAACGAGTCCCAACTCTGGAGTTTCTGTTTCAGGGAATCTCCCAGAGAGGGATGAGCAGAGGGCGAGATTGGTTTCAGAGGTGGCATTACATGGGCTCAGAGATAATCCACAGGCTTTGAGGAGAACATGTGAAACTGTGCCACAAAAGCTTTCCCACAACTTGACATAAAAGACCCGGAGCTCAACAGCTGCTGCTCTGTGCCGAGAGAAGGGAGCCCATTCAGGGCAGCACAATAGGGATGGAAAAGCAGAGCCTGGAAGAGGTCATTGAAGCCCTACCTGGTGCTCCAATAATGAGCTGCAGAGTGAGAGAGAAATGTGGCCCTGTGCTCTGGGTGTGTTCACATTAAAGGCCGTGTGTGACCACACACACACATTATTGTAAAGGTGAACACACCTACACATTTATTTATAGTATTTATACAACTGGTATTTACTCACTACAGTAAGAACTCCCCCGAACATAAGCCCTGACATTACTTGATGGATAAAATGCTGGCAGATCTGGTTCAAGTTTTCCAGCAGGAATCCCTGGCTGTGTTTTTATCAGAGACTGTCAGCTCTCCCAGCTGCAGGCACCTCCTGAGCACAGGCTGTGCATCCAACACAGAAACTGGCCCAGGGGAGAATAATGAGGAATCAGGAATTTGATTTCTAATAAGTTTATGAGGATATAAATCTCTTCTGCACCCAGTTTTCCTCCGTGTATAGACTAAATGAAAATAATTAGAGTAAAATGTGTTTTGGGGAGGAAGTGAGAAGCAGCATGTGATACTGAACTGATCCCTAAACACTCCCGAGACCCTTCTCCACAAGTATTTGTCTTGCAGGTATTTGGAAACAGAAACATAAAGTGCTTATCACTTAGCTTGAGAGTTTTCCAAAGGCCTGCATAAGGTACTGAGGGAAGGGAACAAAGATCAAACCAGAAAATGTTTTCAATACTTGTGTGTACTTAAAATGAAACGTTTTTATTTGCAGTCAGTCAAAGTGGGAAAGCCATCTTCTGCTTCCCATGGGCAAAGCTGGTGCCGGAGTCACCTGTGGGAGAAACACAAGTGGCTCACTGTGGAAACCAGGTGAGTGGATTCGAGGAATTTCTGGACGCCAGGAGCTGCTGGCGTGTGCGTGTGCCTTGTGCCTGCTCCAGCGTGTGCCTGGGCGCGCTCCCGGGAGCAGCATTCCCGCCATCGGCAGCTGACCTCCTCCTTCCTCCTCCTCCTCCTCCTTCCTCCCGCCTGTGAACCCCGGGCTGCCCCTGGAATGCTATTGATCGGCGGCATTAGTCAGCAGCCTTTCCCATTGAAGGGCAGCTCTTTCCCAGCTCCTGACACGTAACTCTGATCCCAGCCTTTCACGGAGCACACACTCCCCACCTGCTCATCTGGGAGAAGGTCATTATCCGCGGGCTATTCACTGGCACTGGAGCATGCAAGAATAGCTGCTTCTCCCATTGTGCTGCCCGCGGCCCGGATTGGCTGGCGACTGTGGGAAACGCCACCGAGCCGCAGACCCACACACTCGCCCCGAGCTCGGACGGTATAAATATCGGGCACAGGCGGCTTCCAGCTACACGTTTCTCCTGGATTCCACTCCAAGACCTCTCTGCTCAGGACAGATGGCTCCCAGCACCGTTTTCTTGGAGCCCGACAACCTGCTGACACCAAAGGAGAAAAACAAAGTAAGTGCAGGCACAGCGCAGCAGAGCGATTTACACCAGCTGAGACCTTGCCTCAAGCTGTTTAGGAGCAGTGGTGGGCAACAAACAGCCCTACGAAGTGTCAGGGGGAGCATCCTTCGATAACAGGTCTCTTTTCCTTTGCTTTTTACAGCTGAGGAAGCCGGTGGTGGAGAAAATGCGCCGGGACCGGATTAACAGCAGCATCGAGCAGCTGAAACTGCTCCTGGAGAAGGAGTTCCAGAGGCACCAGCCCAACTCCAAGCTGGAGAAAGCCGACATCCTGGAAGTGGCTGTCAGCTACCTGAAGCAGCAGAGCCAGCTGCAGATGAAGAGTAAGTATTGAGTTTTCTTTCAGTCTCCATTTTACTTCAAATCTGTGACTGTTGTATGAATCTGGAGCCATGAACAACCGCTCTAAACTATTCTTTCTTCCCTCTCCCTCTTTCCTTCCCTTCTCTAGCTGCAGGATCCTTCCATAAAAGCTCCCAGTTTGACTTCAGAGAGGGCTATTCCAGGTGTCTGCAAGAAGCTTTCCATTTCCTCTCTCTCCACAAAGTCCGAACTGAAACACAGACCAAACTTTTAAGCCACTTCCAGAAGAGCCAGTCAGCTGCTCCAGAGGTCTCCCTCTCCCCCGGGAACACTGGTGCCCTGAAGCAAGTGTCTCCAAAAGACAGCAGCCCTCTCTGGAGGCCCTGGTAGTCGAGGGAGTCCTCACTGCACGGACCTGTGACAGTCCAGAGGAAGGATCTGACTGCATCTGATAGTCCAGCTCTGATCCTCTCTCCTGTAGGGAATTTTATTTCCCCCCGTGTTTTATTTATGTATGAGAGAATGCCATGCTTTTGACTTTTTTGGGGTCCTCTGGCAAAAGCTGAGGCGTTCTCTTTAGTGTTGAAGCTGTGTAGGCACTGCTGCAGTGCTGCCCGGGCAGGGGCAACGTCTTCAGAATGAAGGAGGGTGTTTGTAAATGTTACAGTTGTGATGGGCAGGAATTGCTGTAGGAGATTTTCTCTAATATTCCCAGTAAGAACCATCAGCTTTGCTCTGGCTTGACCGGTGACTCTGGTTGCCTCAGTCACTCCGGAGGATAAATTTATTTCCTTTGGTTCATGCACATTTGGTTAAAATCAATTTCCCTCTGTCTGCTTATCAGTTGTGCAGCATCAAAAACGGGTTTGGTTTTGGTTTGGATTTCTCCCCCATGGCCCTTTCACAGTCCTGTATATACAGTGTGAGGGATGACCAGGAGTTAGGAAACTATGTGGAATATTTCTACTATTTGATGCTTTTTTCAATTTAGAAAAAGAGTATGTTATTGCTTTATGTTAAAGAAAAGTAGTGGGTAACAGGCTTGATTTGTCAATGTTATACATTTTGGGTGTAAGCTATGCTTTTTTAGCATTTTCATTATAATAATGATTTTTATCTGTATTGAGTGGTTGAATTCCTGGTGGATGATGTTTCTCCCAGTGCTGGGACTGCCCTATGGCTCACCTGCATACTGTGTATGCGTCTCTGTGTGTGTAGAGAGCAATAAAATGCATTTGTGTGCAACTTCTGTGTGGGTCTCTCCATCCGAAGGACGTGCAGCCGCTTGCACCCCTGAGAAAGGTTAATGTCATTCTGAAGAAATGGATTTTTTTTGTAAAGCTCAAGGAACTCCCATTCGTGTTTGCTCTGTATATTCTTGTGAATCCCACCATGTGAGCCACCCCGAACCCCAAGGAGTGCTCCTGGCACACAGATTCCCTCAGCTGAATCCTACTGAGCGTTTCCTCGGTCACTGCCGCTCCTGTCCCAAAACCCCTCACCTGAGCAGCAATGTCCTACACCTGCCTAAAACCCAAGTCCTCCTTCCACACCATTTGTTCACAAACTTGGCACCCTAAGCTGGGTGTTGAGGGGTTCATTTGTGCCAGGTTTAGAAGGGTTTGTACCAGGATTTGAAGGCTTGGTTTGCCAGGTTTTGAGGGGTGGGTTTGTGCCAGGTTTTGAGGAGTTGGCTTGCCAGGATTCGAGGGGTTTGTCAGGTTTTGAGGGGGGTGCTACGATTTAAGGGGTTTGCCATAATTTGAGGGGTTTGTCAGTCTTTGAGGGCTTTGCCATAATTTGAGGGGTTTGTCAGGCTTTGAGGGGTTTGACACGATTTGAGGAGCTTGTCAGCTTTTGAAGGATTTGTCAGGTTTTGAGGGGTTTGACACGATTTGAGGAGTTTGTCAGGCTTTGAGGGGTTGGTTTGCCAGGATCTGAGGGGTTTCTCAGGCTTTGAGGGGCTGCTTTGGCACCATTTGAGATATTTTACTGACTTTGGGCACAGCTCTCTCCCTACCAAAGCCTTCCCCGCTGTGCTCGGCCGGGAGGGCGGGAAGCGCTGAGGGAACCCGAGACGCACAGCCCGGCGGCTTCCCGTCCCCTTCCCGTCCCCTTCCCATCCCCTTCCCGTCCCCTTCCCGTTCCGTCCCCTTCCTCCACGCCTTCTTTCGCTTTCGCTTTGGCGTCCTGCGGGGACCCCTGCCGGGGTACCATGAGGATGGCGAGTGGGGCCGGGGGGAGACCAGGGACCATGAGGGAACGGCCTGAGGGGCCGTGAGGGGCCGTGAGGGACCCGCCTGAGGGAACGGCCTCAGGGGCCGTGAGGGACCCGCCGTGGTGGCCGTGAGGGGAAACCACCTCACAGGGGTGGTGAGGGACTGGCCTCAGGAACCCGGTTCTTGCGGTGTAACCCGGTCCTTGTGTTGCCCCGAGATCCGTGGTGTCTGTCACACAGTCGGAGCCCTGTGCCCCGTGGGCACCGAGCGTGATGTGGTCAAGAACGCTTTATGCTTCTTCCTTTCGTGCAAAGGCAGAATTGTGTGAGCTGCTGCCTGTGGTTAAGGGTCTCTGCAGGAATCACTGGGTCATAAAGACTATGCTGAACTGTCCTCAGCCAGAGATGCAGAGAGAAATCCTGTGGGTTTCTCCCTTCTAGGCACAAAACCCAAGGGCAACGCGTGTAAAATTTGCCCTCCTGTCACCTCTACCACAGCCTGCATGTCTGAGACCTGCACCCCACTGCCCAGGGAAGCAGCTTGGACTCCTTTTGGGTGAGTGAGGCTGTTGGGTCTGCATTTTGGTCTCTTCCGAACAGCAGCATCCTCCTTCCAGTAAGGCTCCGAGTGTGGAATCCTGTTCATACTCTTTTTAACTCCTCTCTTTATAAGCTCATTGACATGACAGATTTAGCACTGAGTCTCTTGTCCAAACTTATCACTGCATGGGAGGCTCTCAGGTGGCTCCAGCAGAGCTGGGTATGGAGCCTGGGAGAGCAGAACGATCCTGGTACCCGGGTTTCAGGTGACACATCCCTTATCTAGAGTAGAAAAGCCAACAGTTTGCTTCTGAGGAGAATCATTTTGCACTTACAAGCGTTAAAGCAAAGAGGTTAAGGGCCAGCTCCCACTTGGATTACCCACCAAGCCAGGAAGACCTCTGGGAGGTGTGATGTGGAAAACAGGGCAGCAGTGCCACTGGCAGGTTCTAACACCACAATTCTTTTCTCCCATCTCAGCTGAGGAGGAGGACACTTCCCCAGCTCTACCTCTGATAAGCAATCATGGCAATCCTTGTCTCTGTGGTCCTGCTGGCTGGTGCAGCTGCCCTCACAGATATCTGGCAAATGAGGAAAAGTTAGGTGCCCCATAAGTATGAAGAATATGACTGTAAAGGGGTAGTTTTATAATAATATCCTGAAGAATGGTTTTAGTTCTTCAGCTGAAAATTCCCCTCGCTGCTTGTTGGTGGGACTGTTTCCTATCCTTTGCAGCAGTGCAGGAGTCAGCAGTATCTCTTTTTTTGGGTAATACATTAAAATCTGATTTGAGAGTGGCCCAATAGTGGTTCTTGCTCTTAAGAGAGAAGTAAAAGCCTGGCTATTAGCAAGAGTAGGATTTGCTGATAAAAGCTGATAAAAGCTGACTGTTCATACTCTGTGTTTTCCTTTTACATGTGATAAAGCATGAACAGCACGGCCAGGCTTTGATGTTAATGAGGAGAAAGGGGATCAAAAAACTGCTCCTGTGCAGGAAGTTGGTGCCGACCCCAAAGGAACCAGGACTGAATTGGACATTGTTTGAACTGTGGCAGACAATGGGGATGGTTAAAAAACCCAAGCACAGCCCTTTTTTCCCCCTAAATCATCATGAAGAGAAAGGCAGCTTGAAAATGAAAAGGAGGGTTTGCAAAGGAGTTAATGAAATAGCCCAGTGGCGTCTTCTGAAGCATCAAAGTCTGAAATAGCTGAGTGATCAAGGCACTGTGAGTGTCATCAGGGGCTGGAAAGCTCTTCCCTTTTACATCCCCTTCAGGAGCAGTGGGCTGTGTGGAATGCCTGGACTTTTCTTCTTCCGCCATGGACAGTTGACACTTGGTATGCATTAATTATTCCACTATTGCTTGTTGGTGGGAAAAAACTGGCTTTTTTTTCCATTTTAAACATTGCACATAATACATAACACAGTTTCCAAATGCATGGAAGTTGCTAATTGTTAACCACTGCTCATCCCTCTACAACACTCATGAGGGGTCACTGCCATTGTTGAGTGAAAAACTTTCAAGATATAACCAAACCCCCAAATCAAGAAAATTTGGAGAACAGTGACAAGGCACTTTCAGCCATCTCTGTGCTACAACCAACTTTCTGTTACGTTCTGTTTTGGATTTTTTTTTAAAATTTGCTGATGGCTTATTCTTGTTGCTGAAGGCAATTGGATCTTGAGGTATTTGGTGTTGCTGTTTTACTGGGGTGAACTTTTAAATAAACAACAGTGAAAGCAGATCATAAGGAGGGAAAGGAGTTAAATATTACTGTTGTTCAGTAAGTATTGTCATTAGAAGGAGGGATTTATTAATTTTTAGGTAGCAGTTTCTCCCAAGGTGATTTTGCAAAGACATACCTGTCCTCCAGCCCCATAATTATGGTTTCCAGTGAGTTCACTTGGAGGTGGAAGCTGCTGTAGGTGATCTGGGAGCTCTGCACAGCCAGGGAAAGAGGTGCAGCATCAACAAGGATCAGCAATCTACCAACTGAAAATGAATTTTTTTGCAGTGTTCGATGTCTGCCCCAGCTGTGGTTCGATGGAGTCTGAAAGTTGCTCCCGTTGGATGTGAGTTTAGGTGTTTTAGGAGCTGGAGTGGGATTTGTCACCAGGTGGCAGCATGGGAGAAGGAAAGGCTTCGGATTCCTCCCGGGAAACATCGGGATCTTCCTTCTTTTCTTAAGTATGTAATAAAGCTTCTCTGAGTCTTCATTGTCGACGAGTCTAAAATGCAGCAAAACACCTCTGGGCACAGAAATTCCCACAGAGCCAAAACATTTTATGATTGTGGAAAGGGAACACAGTGGTCAGTAGGAATTCAGGGCCGTTTCCTGGGAGTTTGGAGCCTGTGTCTTATCTCCAGTTTGTGTGGGGGCTGTAAGGGGAGGTTGGAGCTCGTGCACTTGGCAGTGACACAAACTGGCAGATGGGAAGTGTTCTGCAGGTGGGAGATGGGATAAACTTACGTGAAAAAATAGAGTAACACCCATGTGCTGTGATGGTCACTTGGAATAAACCCTCCCAGGCACATTTTAATTATCCCTTTAACAGTTGCATGTGCCAGAACCTCTAAAATGGTCCATTTCCAGGGCTCAGTGATTTTGAAGTGTCACACAGGCAGTTACTGCCTTGCTGTCAAGTGATTCCTGTGCTAGAAAGAAAAGCATTTGCTGGACTAATATTCAAAACTCACTGTTAAATGTTGGAAGTTTAAAATATTCTCATTATAGTATGATGCTTACCAAGGAAAGCCCCCCAAAACTCTCCATAGGGAAATCCTTGCTGAATTGGCCACCGTGATTTTTTCTTTTAAATTTTATTAAAAATTAATGCATGTTACATTTTCAAGTGTAAATACTGAAAAATAGCCTATGGCAAAATAAAAAGGCACAGGATTAAAACCAGCTTAATTGTTTCCATGGATACATGTCTGCTATTTGGCAAAAGGTATTTTATACACTTTCTACAAGAATAAGCATCATTTTAAATATATCTCTGAAGGGCGGGACCCTGTAATTTCACCATAAAGACAGAATTTGTACTCCTAAAATGTGATAATTGTAGTGATGCCTCACTTGAAGGTGGTTCTTTGGAGCAGAGGAACTCAAGTGCAGGAGGAGAGTGCGACAGGCGTCTCGACACGGAGCTCACTGTGTGACATGTCACAACAAATAGCAATCTCTGACAACAAAGCAGCGATCAAAGTGCAGGGGCACAGACAGCACGAGAGTTTACACCAGCTCTAACCTGATCTGGGGAAGAATGCGCCAGAAACTGAACCAGAACACTGGCAACGGAGCAGTGGGACATCTCAGCCAGCATTGCTGAGCCTCAGAAGGTGGAGCTGACATATTAAAATTATTGTTCCTTTCTGAAAAATAGATTTGTGGTGGCTTGTTGGTTTTGTTTTCGTGTAAGAATTAGTCCTTGTAACCCTGATGCAGTGTCTTAGTAACAGTCAGGATGTCGTTGGAAACAGTCGTTCTGCCTGGGAACACACCGTGGCCTCCGGCACAGCCCGTCAGTCCCGGGATCCATCCCTGTGATCCCTGTGATCCCTGTGTGCTTCCCAGTGGCACTGGGAGAGCTGAGTGCTTCCTTGGCTCTCACTGCAGCAGCTGCCCCGGCAGCCCTGGCTGTGACTGAGCAGCAGAACACCGGGCACATCCCTGCCACGAGCTGTTTGTGGTGTCACCAGAGTGTCTCATCCTCGCTTACCACACCCGGCATTTCCCTGCGGGATGCATGGCCGTGCCCTTCTTACAGTGGAACACCTCGGAGAAGGCTTCAAAGTTCTGCAACGAGCCCATCACCCTAAACAAAGAGAAGGGACTCATTTACATGGAAATTGCCCTTCTGGGAAACAGAGAGAGCCGTGTCCGGGAAGTGGTTTGGAGCCTCAGAACTCGAATACAGTTCAGAATATGGGATACTTTAGGAAATAGAGGTAATATGAGCAATGAAATGCCAGAACAGAGTGGGTTTGGTCCTGTTCCATCCCCTATGGTTTGGCAAATTCACCGGGTCAGGTATAGGTACGTGCTCTCCAGCAGTGTCCTACAAGCCATGGGAAAAAATCTGGAAATCAGTCTGGAGTTATCTCATGTGTTATCAAACTCTCCTGTGCTGTTGTGGTGCAAGGGGTTGAATGGAGTGAGTTGTGAGTTAGAAAATGAGTAAAACCCACCTGTACTTGAGAGGGCTGTGAACGTCTGTCTTTATGGACTGACTGGCATATTCTGGTCTGTAGGAACCACACCAAACCTGCACAGGGAGGATTCATCATTAGTGGGTCAGTATTAGAGGGAATTCAAGTTGGGAAGTTTTCCACTGGCTTTCCTAAGAGCCATCCCAGTTTGGTATGGTGTCACTAGAGTACATTTTATGGAGAGGCAGAATAGATGCAATTATTTACTAATTAGCTTTTGTTTTATCAAGGTCTTGGATCAAGATGTGGTGCTATGGGACAGATCTATCAGCGCTGGCCAAGGGCCTGAGGCACAGCCCTGAGTGTTCTCACCTGGGCAAAGTTGAGGAAGAAGAGCTGTTTGTGGGACAGGTTCAGTCCAGGTAGCTTTGGCTCCTTCCCTTCCCGTTCCAGCCACTTCAAATAGGCCTGGAAATGATCACAGATCAACTCAGAGGAGCAGCAGGAGGTGGGTTTTGAACGTTATTTTGGGGGGAGGGATTTTAGTCACCACATGAATTAACCAGCGTGTTCCCCTTCTGCATTTTATAAGTTTTCTCTCTCTAATACAAACAGTACAGAGAATTTTATGAAAAAGCTGTCAGCTTAAGCACTGCTGACTTCATAAACTCTTTCTACAGGGATTTGCATCTGGAAATAAAGTGTTACATCTCCTCTGCTTCTCTGTAATGATGATTTTTCTCTCTTCAGGTAACTGCTCATTAGATAGCAGATAACAACCTTGCTCAATGTTAAATCCATTACCTGTTATTGTTACACATTAATTGGCCAATTTGCTTTTTTTAGGTATATTGACATGATAGAGGCAAGTTAATGTGTCCTCACGCTGGTTAATTCCCAGCATTCTGTTTCTGCAGCCTCCCAGCTGCTGAGAGAGTCCCAAGGCACGAAGCAAAAAGGGAGAGCTGAGGGTAAAAATAGATGGATTCCATGTGCAAGCATTTTGTGTCACCCCATACAGCTCCTCCACATCTGTGATGGCTTTCAGAACAATCCTAATGAAGTAATTAATTGGAATGGCATCCCTCAGGGTTGGAATTTAGACTTCTGAAAATTCAGGATGTTCTGTAAACACCCTTAACACCATACTCAAAACACCAAAGATAAAAGGTTTTACTGTGACATCTGTTTGGGTTCTTTGTAGGGAAGAACATTCCCTGCTCACACCTGAGCTCCACCTTTGGGCTGCTCCTGGGTGCAAGAATGGCAGCAAGCCATGGGCATGTGAGCTTCCAGGTGTACAGTTGAGGCTTTAGCTTTTGGAATATGGTAATAACATGTTAATGGTCAATTTTTTAAAGCACTGAATAGGTCCCCCCATTGCTGGATGCCAGGTGAAGTTAACTCACAAGGTGTTTGAGGGTTACCTTATAAGCCTGTCGGACTCCTCCGTTATCTGCAATATTTTCTCCTAATGTGCTTATGCCACTGACCTGTAAAAATAATCATTTATTTACTCTATTGTCAGTGAAACCAGCAACTCTAAGAACCACAGGTCAGTCATACAACAGCCTGACATGCCTGGAGCAAAGGGAAGCTGTGACCTTGTGCTGGGACAAGAAAGGAGAGAATGAAATTAAACGAATCACGGGGTAAGAGCTGTAGATTGGAACAGAGAGAGCACACACAAATATAACATGGACAGGATTTTGGCTGCTGCTGGGCTGAACATCACTGCACACAGACCCTGGGCTTTCTGGGCCACACCAGTGTCCCCAGTTTATCACAACACTTGTGCCTTGTTCCCAGAACAGTTACCTGTGGTAGCTGGGGTCTGTGCTTATCCTCCACAGGCATTCCCTGTTCAAGTCATTATTTGTACAAACCCAGAGCTGTGGCCGTGGTGGTTGTGGTTGTTACTCACGTTCTGTCCCCCTGCCAGCTCCCAGGTGTAGTTCCCGTACTGCTGCACCATGCACAGGGACTGCTCCTTGAAATGCAGAGCTGAGAAGTTGCTCCACCAGTCCAGCATGTTCCCATCTTTGTCAAAATTCCTACCTGCAGGAAAGCCCAGGGGGAAAAGGAAAGTTGTGAGCAAGATTTTAAAGCCACCACTCTTCCAGTGTAGCTCCTGGGATGTTGGAACTGCACTCCCTTCCTCTTTCCTCCTTGGATTAAGATGCTCAGAAATGTTTTGGGCACAGTTTATTCTCATTGTCACAAGGAATGGAATGGTGGTCTCTGTTATTCCCTGATTTCCTGTTCACTCAGCAGCCCTGACTCCAGGTATAGCACCAAGACCTGGTTATCATATAACAAAACCTTCCCTCACCTCTGAGGTGTCTGAGGTGCTGGTTCTGTGTGTCCACATGACAGAACTGAGGTTTATAGAGAATTAAAAGCTGGAACTTGCAGTTCTGGAGTTTGTGTTCTTGGCTCTCTGGCTAGAACAAGGTTTTTCTTTGCTCTAGAACTCAGTTTCTGAGGCTGTGCTGTGTGTTTATGTGTCATCTGCACAAACTTCATGAGCATAAAAAAAACCAGCTTGAAGAAAACCCATGTGTAAGAAATTACTGACTTGTAGAGTCAGAAGTGAGTTTTCCCCCCAAATTCTTTTACATGGCATTTGACAAAGTTAAAAAAGTCAAATTATTTCAAGCATTTGTGTTGAAAAACAAACTCTTCTGGGATTTCAAGACACTACTGACAGCTCTTCTATCCCAAAAACATTGTTCACAGATTTCACTGTATTCAGGAGCCCATGGATCTGCTTGCTTTGTGTTTCTGATCCAAGGATGCTGTAAAAGTAACATTGTTTTCCTGAGAATTGTCATTGCCTCAATTTATTTTTTAACATCTGCTTATTTCTTGTGCTCCGTTCAGGAAACATTCCCTGCAGAACCCTCTGCAGAGTGTTCCCAGTGTGCTCCTCTTGCTTCTGAGCTGGATGTGACTGCAGGGATCTTCAGTCCCAGCAGTCTGTCACTTTAATTCCTGCCATGCCACGAGTTTTAGCTGAAATAACAACATTTTCTCAGTCATCTCCTCACCGTTGTCATCAAACCCGTGAGTGATCTCATGCCCAATAACCATCCCGATCCCTCCAAAATTCAGGGCCTGGGGCTGGTGTTTGCTGAAGAAAGGGGGCTGGAGAATCCCAGCAGGAAAAACTGCAAAGACAGGGAGAAAGAGGGAAATACTGTAAGGTGGCTTTGTTTTTGCATCCTTGGCAGACAGATTGTTTGCTTGGTGTAAGGGTCAGGAAGGAGCATAAAATATAAAATGATTAGAAACAAGCTCATGCCTCATGTGAAATTGTTTCTCTCTTGATAAATGGAAAATGACCAGTTAATAAAGGTTTAATTTAGCACATCTGCAGCTACAGTATCTCCGTTTGAGACCCAAGCAGCATTTACATTAAGCTTAGCCTCATTTAGTCCATAATGTTTGCTGCAGTGAGTCAAGAACAGAATGTTTAGGAGCTGTCCTTTGGAGACAGGCACAGTTTGTGTGTTAGAGCCATTTTATAGGGGAACTAATGGAGGTTTTATTGCTTTATTTGGGTTAAGGAGAGGTTAGAAATCATCTGCTGATACCAACAACACTTGGAGGGTAAAACATGCACGTGAGTGGTTCCTGTAGAGCACCAAGGGCACTCGATGCCAGTTGGGGATGGGGGGCAGTAAGAGATTTGTCCTGCTTCATCCTGCTGGCAAAAACCTTATCCAGAACCATGGGATTTGCTTTTCATCCCTTCTACACAAGCTGAAAAGCAGAAGTGCTTCTAGAGGAATTCAGACTGCCAGTAATTCAGTCTAATGAGGTATTTTCTGTGAAGGGAAATACTGAAATTATATTGCAAGTAGTTAATTCAGAGACAAAACCCTTTTTGGCTACACAGGTTTTATCCATACAGTTTTGTGGAGAAATACATAAGCCAGACTGCAGTAAGACAGAGCAGTGTGGAAAATTGTTTTCTCAAGTTAGAGACATGAAGAAACAGAATTTAATGGACATACACACTATTGTGGGTTGTTGTACTTGGATTTTTTCACAGGCATATTCATCTCCAAGATGCTTAAATGAGTTACTTCTGTATGACTTATAAGGACAAAGCTGGAGAGGAACCAGGTGGCTTCAGGACCTGAGTTCCCTGCCTGGAAAGCTGATTGCAATCTGGGTAAAACCACTGGGGATAAACTGGGAGCTGAGGTTGGTCACCAGTAAAACCCTCAGGAGAGCCCTGCTGTGGCTGAAGGTCCTGGTGCTGCTGTACCTGCAGGATAGAGGTGAGCAGAAGCTGCACAAAGGAAAACGGATTTTGGGTGAGGTCAGAGGGCTAAATGATCAGCAATTTGCATGTTTCTGCTTTTGTCAGTTACAGAAGTTTTCTGTTGTTGCTGCTGGTAGATTGGGCTGTTTCCACTCCTGGCCTTTGCCCTGTGAGCAGGATGCAGTTACTGTCTAGCCTAAAAACCCATGGATTTATCTTTCTGTGGTATCAGGAGTTCAGTAGCAGATCTTCCTGGCAGTTTGGGAATTTGATAAGCACTCCTAGGGGGAATTATCTATTGTCTCTTCTGTTTGGGGTGCTCAGAATTCGGCAGAGACTTGGCAGTTTTAACCCGAGCTCCTGCATGAGGTCTGAGCTCAGGGAGCACGGGGAAGCAGGCAGGGTCTGAAGATCTCCTGGGCTAAGAACAAGGAAGGGCAGCCCAGCAGCTCTGCAGAGCCCACACAGCTGACGCTCTGGGAGCAGAGGCAGGTTTCTGCAGTCTGGGATGGCTCTTAGCAGTGTAATTCCAGTGTCATGTGCACAGAGCAAACTGGAGAGCTGCCCTTGTGCTATCAGAATGTGGGAGCAGGAGCAGGAGCAGCCCAGGACACGCTGGGAGCATTCTCTGGGTGCTGGCACTGGGGCTGCCCCAGGCTTTCAAAGCCAAGGCTGTTCAGTGACAGGGTATAAACTACACCTGCCAAGGAGGGGGAGCTGAATATTCATCAACAAAGTGCTTGAGCTGAACAGCCTGTCAGCCTTGCCCAGAATTCCCAGATGGGCACAGGAATTTGCCTCTGGATGCAGACCTACACTGTTGTGTGGATAAAATTAGTTGGTTAAAAGTGTTTAAACCTACCTATCTGGTTCCTGTTGGGGGAATAGAATGCATTGACCACTGCAGCTCCAATTATCCATCTAAAAATAAATGTTGCGTACAGTTAGTCATGACTTCTTTTTTTCCAGACATTTTTGAAATTTAGTTCTGGTTCAAAAATGCAAGGTATATAGGAAAGGGTTGTAGGGATATAATCCTTTCAGGGATTATCTATATATATGTAATATATAATATATGTGTATCTATATCTATGTAATATATCATATATGTACTATATATAATACATATATTATCAGGAATGTATATATGGATATATAAAGAAATACAATTTCTGTATTAGGAGAAGGAAGAATCTTATAAAAAGGAGGAAAATCTTTATAAGGAGATTATATAAGGAAAGGATTAATGTGGGAAAATGGTGCATTGAACACAGCTGTAAAGAATTCCTGATACCAGGAAATACCTGGTGGCTTGTTTATGGGCATCTTTCATCCCAAACACACAGCAGTCAAGGGGAAAAGCATTTTTCACTTTACCTTAGAATTATTTAATTCCTTGATTATCTCAGCCACAGGCATTCCCAGGTACCCACAGCATGGGTTAAACACCCCCGCCATTAACCCAGAATTTTGGTTGTGTCTTTCTGGAGACTCACATGTCTTGGTCAACTCTCTCTCGAAGTTTTTTCAGGCTCTTTTGGGCTCCAGCTCGCAGGTTTTCCAGGATGTTTTCAAAGTAGTTGTGTTCACTGAAGTTTAACTACAGAAACAGGGATCCAAGTACATTAGTCAGCTGAGCAGGAAGAGGAACTCCTCGTCCCACTGAATGTCCTCTAAAGAATGTTTTGGTTGCATGGTTTCACTGAATAGTTGGCTCTTTGCACCAATTATTTATTAATATGTTCACTTAAATGTCCTTGCAAAGGGCAGTTGCACAGGTACAAATATTCCAGTGGCAAGAAAGCAAATGCAGGTTTTTATTTTGAGGCATTCAGTGAGATATGCACAGAATACTCACATTTGCATATTCCAGGTCCAGTTTCTCATTCTGATCTTCCAAAATATAATCTGGGTAGCCAATTTGTTCTTTGATTGCCATTGCCTGGAAGAAAAGAGTCGAATGTTTCCTCTTAATTGTGATTTTTGTTGGGGTGTCGTTGGGTTGTTTTCACTAAAGTTTCAATGCAAGGAATAGTTAAATGTTTGGGGGTTTTTCTTGTTGTTGGAATGGTGCTGATGGTCTTGAGTTCAATTAAAAGTTGGAAATGGGTTTTTTTGGGGGAATTGCATTGTATCCAGTTGGCATTTTTATTGATGTGGGCTAACAAAGGATTGAAAGGAAAGGACGATGTAGCAGGATGATAATGAACATCTGAGTCTTTTCCTCTCGTTTGTAGAGAAACTGGAAATCGTGATACTTCAAAATTCCAAGTATTTCATGTTCATAAGGGAATACCGAAGTTCCTTGTTATCTCTGACCTTCTCACGAGCTTTCTCCTTGGATGCCTCGTCCATCCACTGTAACTCATCCAAAGTCTCCACGAACGCTTCGCGGATCTTCTCTATTAAATCTCGGACCTGAAAGAGATCCAGGGAGACATTCATCATTCCCATGCCCTATTCCCAGGCACAGCTAAGGAGGGGTGAAAAGCTTCCTGCTGGAAGGTGATGTCCCCAAATTCTGTGCTCTAAACCATGGTACTGAGCATCTAGAAGAGCATCACAAACGAGTTCTTGAACCTTCTTGACTGGCAAATAACTCTCCCAGGCAAAAAATAGGGAGCTCACACCAGAGGGAATGGGCACTGTGGGCATTGTGGATGTACAGTAGTATGAAGGGTAAACTACATACCATCCTCTTGCTCTCACCAGCAAAAGTCTCCCGGACATACATCGCTCCCACCGCGTTCTCCATGTTGTTGTTGACGTAACTCACGCACTCCCTCCAGCGCGCCTCCTCCAGCGTCGTCCCGTACAGGGCCTGCAGCACCAAAGCCCAGCATCAGCCCTGCCCCTGCAGCTCTTCCAAATTGTTGCTTAGAGGGCAGGTTAACCCAAAGGTTTCCACTGCTGTGACTGGGTTTGTGTGGGGATTCCAGGACGTAATCATGGAACCACGGAATGGTTTGGGTTGGGAGGGAGCTTAAAGTTCATCTCTTTCCGAAAACCCCTGACGTCATTATTGTGTTGACCAGGCTGGATTTGGTGGCAGTTGTACTCTCCTCTTTAGGAAGAGAGGAAATACCTTCCTGTAGCTGGCCCGAGCGTCCCTGAAGCGCCGGCTCAAGCTGCTGACCCGGTCGATCACCAGCCGCCAGATGAGGTAGTTCTGGATGGTGCTGTGGGGGAAAGCAAAGCTGAGCTGAATCCCCTGTAAAAACCAACACTGGTGCAGGCAGCCAGAGGGGAATCTCAATTTTGGATGGAGATAAAGAAGGAAATCATTGCTGCCAGTCCTGGGTTTCACAGCATCTCGGTTAACTGCAGAGTCATCCAGCCTGAGGACTGGGCTGTTTTATCTGTTCTGGGATTAATTTCTTATTTTTCTTCCTTCTAGAATGTAATAAGAACTAAGCCTGTCATGTATTTTTTTCTTCCCATTTACCCTTTTCTAAGCAAGCAGCAGGTCAGGCACCTTGTACTGCAGTACTTGGACTTTGAAACCTCCAAAGGCATTTCCTGTATTTTACAGAGCTGTCATTTTTCCTCAGAAGCTCAGAACAAGCAAGGGGGTCCAATAATTAACATTTCAACAATCCTTCTGTGACTTTTGTCTTGCATAACCTCCATTTTCTTTACCTGGCTGAGTACTTGGAGATAATTGCTTTCAGTTCTTGTAGATAAGGCATCCCATACACAACCACCTCTTCCTCTGGGTCCACCTGAACACTTACTGAAGACATGACACCTTGGATGAAGAAGGTCCAGTTAAATTCCTAGGCAGACAGAGAGACATTCCAATGTTGGGTGTTGAAGGACCTCAGTAACTGGACTTTTGACAGTCTTAAGACCTTGAATGCAGCTGTTCAGTAGGACAAAGCTTTTTAAGAAAATCTGAAGACAAGATTAGGAATGGGAATGATTTTATACCTCTTTGTTGAAGCACTGATAAACTCACAAAGCCATTTCCAACTGGCATGGAGTTAAGAGACCTGAAGTATGAGACTGCTCATGAAACACTTACATTGAATGCAAACTTTTCCTGCAGCTCTGCTAAGGTCATTTTGTTGTACAACAAGGTCACATCGTGCCTTTCCTCTGCTGGGGTCGTGGCCTGAAGACATTCACAAGGTTATTACTGGAATCAGCTGACAGAAATATCAATGGCTGAAATCACATGCAGGTGCATTTATATACATTCAAATAATGTGCAAATAAACCAGTTTGTTTGGGGAAAGGAAAATCGTTTGGTTGTGCCCAGTGCTTCTTCCAAAAATTCAGTACAGGATCCTGGGTCCCTCCTATTCAATAATGTTTTAGGGATGAGTTGAGCCAGTTGGTTCCCTCTGTCCCCTTTAGAATGGAAGCCTCTAGGGGATTTTTAGGGTGCTGTAGATTACTAAGGGTGCAAGGGAGCCTGCCCTGCTGTTATCCCAGTGCACGGTTAGCAGAATGTACATTATCCTGCTTTAGGAGAGTTCCAAATTGAAATAAGGCTGGGACTGCAGCAGCACAGCAGCACAGCAGCGGTGTACACAGCGGGGAGAATTAGAAACACGGAGGCTCTGATTTTTGGGCTGCTCATGGCACAAAAAGTCTTCTTCCCCCACTTTCTTCTGAAAACTGCTGCACAAACCAGCAAGAGACTCTTCCCCTTCCCCCCTTGCCCCCCACAGCTTCCTGAGGAGTTCTTGATCTATCTACTCACATTTGCAATCTCTGTTTCAAACTCCATGACCTTTTCCATTTCCTCTTGGACAAAGGAATCATCTCTGGACACGTTCTTGTCTTCCCGGATCATTTTGGCGACGGTGATCATGAACTGCAGATAAGCTTCTCTCACCTGCACGCAGGCACAGAACGTGTAGGAAGGGTTTGCTGTCCATCATTTCATAGAATCTCAGAATGGTTGGGGTTGGAAGGCCCTTAAAGCCCATCCAGTGCCCCCTCCTGCCATGGCAGGGACACCTTCCACTAGCCCAGGTTGCTCCAAGCCCTGGCCTTGGACACTTCCAGGGATCCAGGGGCAGCCACAGCTGCTCTGGGCACCCTGTGCCAGGGCCTCCCCACCCTCACAGGGAAGAGTTTCTTCCCAATATCCAATCTAAACCTCCTCTCTGTCAGTGTGAAGCCATTCCCCCTTGTCCTGACACTCCAGACCCTTGTAAACAGTCTCTCTTCACTATTTCCATAGTCCATCTTCACATTTCTCATTCAGCAAGCCATTCTCTTTGTCATGAATACCTTACAGGGCACTATAAGTATTTGAGGCCAGCCTCAAAACACACTTTCTGCTTCCCTGTGCCATCCAACCCTGGCATTCTGAGTTAGAATTACTGCTTGGGCAAAGAGGAGGCTCTGTGCTTTGAGTTACTCTATGAGAACAGTGATCCCTACTAGCCAAAATTCCAGGGTAAACAGGGAAGGTTTGAGTTCTGTGAAAGTAATACCATAAATCTTCTCAAGTCTGGTTTTACTGTCTGAAAGAAAAGCTCTGTTTCAGACAGTTCTCAGTGACACCTTTGCTTTATTCCTGATGGGAGGCTCTGACCGATTTATGCCTCAGAATGGGCCTTGAAAAGACATTTGGCTGCTGAGGGAGTGCTGGTCCCTGATAAAGGAAAACTTGATGCTACCTGTTCCTCTCACATACTTTTCTTCCTCTGTAGACCTTGGAAGCCAGATAAACACAGTGACTGTGATGAAATTGAGTCTGGGCACTTACAGATGATGATTTGTGGTTTTAGGCTGAATGCTGAGCCTTAATCAGGCCAGACTCCCCCAGGCCTCAGGAGGAGTTTTGCCAAAAGATGCTGGACTAAGCACAGGGGGAGTTTGGGTCATCAGAGTTGGGCTCATTGTCTGGGGGCAGCGAGCTGGTAAACACAAATAAAAAGGGGTTGTGTCTCCTCCTTGGTCATTAGGATTAAAAGCACAGCCTCAGCCCCCCTGCTTTGTGCCTTCAAATTAAAGCTGTATTGAGCAGAACTGGTTTTCTTTCGCTAATTTAGGATTGTCTCTGCATCGTACCTGATTTCCTACCTCCTCCAAGTCAGTCTATGTCTGACCTTCATGCCCCAAGGCATAAATACCCCTCTTTTCTGCTGTGAGTGCTGCTGTGGAGGTGACACTTGCAGGGGAGATTCCCGGGTCAGCAGCTCTCCACATTTCCCAGCACAGCTTGCAGGAGATTGTTTTGTCACAGGAGCTGGCAGCTCCTAAAGGTGCCCAGGAGGTATGGGGACAATCCCCTATAAACCTCCCAGGGCTATATTTTAGCTATATTCTATATAAAGTGTAGTCAAATACACTGAAGTGAGAAGAAAACTCTTTCCACTGATGTTTTCATCTGCCTTTACAACCACGAGACAAAAGAGTCTCAAATGCTGATTGTTGTCCCTCTGTATTCCCTTCCATTCTTGTTAGGAAAATTGGTTTGATGTTGGGCTGCAAATACTCTTTGTTAGCAAGGCATAATTGAGGAAAATAAAATGTACTAAAGCAGTATTTTCATCTTGGAAACAGACAAATTGTCTGGCTCTGTTTGCAACAGCTTTCTGTGTATTTAGAGAAACAGTGCTTTTTGCAGAATCAGTGTTTTTGCCCTGAGCATTGGCAGAGAAAAGCAGCTAGAAAATAATCTCTCACAATTTCATGTAATTTTGGGGGAAGGGGAGAGTAAGTGGCAGCAGATTCTTACTTGCTGAGCATCAGTGATTCAGAGGAAGAAACAAGCAAATCCCCTGCACTGAAAATATGAAGCTGTCCTTCAAAATGAGAGACTGTCTAAGCTGTAAACATGGTTTTATTTTCCCATAACCTTCTTCATGAGTTGGCCAGTTCTGGGGAGGCTTGATATTTATACAGTTGTTCAGTCCTTTTGTAAACTTTACAAAATGTTGGCTTAATTAGGAAAAAATGTAGCAATGAATGTCACAGTGCCATTCTGGTTGTTCCATAGCATGAAGATTTGTATATTGGGGTTTTCCAAAGCACAGGGATAAGCAATAAAGTTGTTTTAGTGGCACAGAGTAAATCAGCACAAGGAATACGTACTCTTTGATAGTTTCCCCCGTTAAAGTAGTAGTCCCTGGATGGCATTCCCAAACTTGGCTGGTCAATCTGAAGGAAAAAACATTTCTCTGGTTAGTGGTGAACAGGAATGGGGTTTGTCCAAAGGAATCCTTGAAAGGCAGCAGGAAATGCTGTGTGTGCCACCCTGTCAGGGGTGGAATGACACCACTCAGAGAATTTGCCAAACACTCAGAGAATTTGGGCTCTCCTGGATCTGGGGTGGGGTGGAAGGTACAGCTCCTGTCTCTGGGTTTTCAGGTAAGGACAGGATGGATCTTAGTGTGGGTTATTAACCAAAATCTTTTGGTAGTTACTGAGATCCAAGAATAAATCTAAGTAACTTTTCTGGGTTGCTTGACTTGAGGGCTGTACTTCCTGCACAACTATTCATGAACAAACTCTGAAATACTCTTTATGTATTTTAAACCCGTGGTTTCCTGCTATATATTAAACCTCACCATCATTTTTATAAGTCCCAAGAATCTGCAGCCCTTAAACACTGTAAATCAGCAAAGTTCCATTGATTTTTATTTCTTTTGCTGAAATAAAAATTATGCTGCCATGAAACATTTCCCGATATGTCTTTGAGACAGATCTGAGACTTGGGGTACAGAACTGCTGCCTACATTTTGCTGGTATTATTCTATGGAAAGCTCATCTGTCTGTAGTGTAAATAATTACCCATTAAGATTCTGGCATATAAATAATTCCCTGTAATTTTATTCTTACATAAATGATGTGTCTGCTGGAATCCCGGTCATCATTCCACACGAACATGTCGATGAGGACACGTTTGTTAAACCTGGAGTTCATTATGGAAAGGTTTTCCTCCATGCTCCAGCTTGGCTCTGGGAGATAAAAGAGAAAACAGACTTAATTTATCAATCTGTGTCAGACTGATTGAAACTGTACAGTTCACAAGCTGGCTGCTGAAATTTTGGAGATCTCTTTAAATGGATCAATGAGTGTTAAATGCCTGACTTCTGTTTGTGAAGAGAAACGGAAAGCAGGGCATTTAATTTGGTGACAGTGGCCTCTCTAATTCAGTAGATAATTCTGACTGAACCCTTCCAGGCCCAGCATTACCTTTGGTCTTATTCCAGTCTGCAGAAGCCACTGGCCAATCTCCAACCATCCTCAAGGCCTCCAGCAGAGGCAGGGAATCTCGTTGCTCTATAAGACCTGAGGGAGGAAAGACAAATTCTGTCTTGTTTTCATACCAAAAAAAAATTTAGGAAGAATAAGTAATAGGCCTAACAGCTTAAATTTGCAACTGAATTTGTCATAGCAAGAAATAAGAGATATCATGAAACCATCCTACATTAGTCTTCAGAAAAGGAATGAAAATACTTCTGCAGTGGCTGCAGTAGTGATTTGGAGTGAATTGGTTTGGGAAGGAAGAGCTGGGAGAGGTTTGTGCTTTCTGAAGGGAAGGCTTTGCATCCATACCAGGGATGGGTACCCAAAATCCATCCTTTCCACATCCCAGATGGGTACATTGAGGTTTAATGAAGTACCAAGGCATCTTCATCCATCTCAAGACGAGTTTTCCAGGCAAGGCCACATGGGTTAGACAGATATTGACTGGATTTTGCTTAACAGAACGTTGGTGCTTTTGTACACCTGGTTTTAAACAAGGGAATCAATGGAACAAGAAGAGACTCACTCTCATTCATGCAGGACTTGTAAAGGATTTTAGCTTTCTGAAATGCTTCTCTGTCCCTTTGATCTGAAGTCTCCAGCACACCTGGGGAAGGAACCATTGCCGTGAGATTTTTGCCCTGGAGAGCTTTGATCATTTTACAGAAATCCCCGAGGATTCAGGGCTGTGAGAAGCACTTGTAGGCTGCAATTACTGTGGAACTAGAGAGCTCTTCATGCTATTAATGGAAAAGGTGTCACGAGGAAGGACTTGCAGACAGCTTGTCCTGCTCCTTTTGGAGTTAGCACCCAATCACCTATGGTTAATTTTTAGTGGGAACAGGATGTTCCCACAAAAGGGGTGTAGTAAGAGATGTAGAGATTAGAGGACCCGAAAGAAAAAAATCCCAATTAACCCTTCTCTGCAAGTTTATTTCTCTGTCTGATGTGCAGTCAGTAATCCCTGAAAATAAACACAGGTGCCTAAGGATGGAGCAGCCCCATCCCTACCTTTTAGGATGATCTCCAGCTCGTCTCTCAGGATGTCAAAGATGCTGTATCTGGAGCTGGTCTCTGGGATCACGTGCCTGTTCAGCCAGCCCCCGCAGGCGTACTGATAGAAATCCTTGCACGGGTCAGCTGTGGGGTCCATGTTCTGGATTATTCTGGCAGCTGGGCATCAAAATTGGAGAGCTGAATTCCACAGACTGCCCAGGAATCTCTGGGATTACTAGAGACTGTCAAGGAGCTGCTTGGCAAGACTCATTCCCACATATTATTACTTGAAGAATCCTATTTTCTTCTTAAAAATGGATCTGAATGGCAGAAGATTTGTCCCAGAGCACGAGGCCTTGGCAGGGAAGAGTGCCCAGTGCTCCCCTGGGCTCCAGTTTAGGCACTGCCCAAGAAACCGGTGTTTCCAGGGGCTATTGGGAACATCTGTGCTGGACTCTCACCTCTCTTGTGGTGTAGATGCCAAAAATAAGAAGGTGAATGCCCCGTGAGAGAGAAAATTCAGTCTAAAGGGAATTCTATTACGTTTATAAACACAGATTGTGTTGGTCAGTGCATGTCCTGGTGGCTCAGAGCCAGAGAGCTGTTGGCCTCACTGGCAATTTTCCTGTGCTGCTTCCTTATGAACGATATTCTTTACCCAAGGGGAAATCTCATTCCTTTTCATCTACTTTGGCCTTAAACTCTGAATTATCTCTTATTCAGGCTCAGTACCAACCCATAAAGCCTCCCCTCTGCAGCAGTAATTCATAATAACCCCATTACCTGCTGTCACACACCCAGGGGTGGTACAGATGTTGCCCGAGTTGGTGCCATAGTGGGAGCCTGCAGGGAGAGGAGGAGGAAAACAGATGGAATTAGTTGTTTTGGAAGGAAACTGCTCCCAAAGTCACTCACCAGAGCCCAATCTCAGTGACAGCTCTGCTTGGTTTGAGAGCAGGCGAGTGAGTGTTGGTGCCAGTCACAGACATCCAATGACAACCGTGAAGAAATCTGGGGATTTTTGAGAAAAATGTATTGGCAGCAGCATTACAACAGTCTTGACAGTGAGTTTTATCTCTCCTGGAAGGAGACTAAGGCCATCTTTTCTACCTGCTAACTGCCTCCACAGTCTTCCTGACACAAGCTGAAAGTACAGAATCCTTTTTTTAGACAATCTATTAAGATGCTCTGAGCATCTTCAAAGTCGCCGAGACTGAGAGATTTAAACACGGGGCAAAAAGCCCGGAGCTGGGTTACTGTTCCCACACTGCTTTGAGTCACCAGGATCAAGTGTAGGAAAAGAAATTACTTTTATTTCACCAAGTATTTGTGTGTTGGGGAGGGGGAGCTGATCACAGACTCATTTGGCCACAATTTCGTGGTGGCCTTTAAGGTTGGTCCTTGCTGCTCATCAGAGATTGTCCCCAATCTGGAATTTTCAGGGCTGATGAAACAGTGTAGAGATAAGGAGGCTGTGGAACCTGTGTTCAAATTCATTTGGCCTTGAGTTAAGCATGGAAAAGGCCAGTGGAGTCCTGATCTTGGCTGTTCATTTTCTATTTTTGAGTGCTTAGTCTTGGTTTGTGCAATTCTCCCAGCGCAGAAGATCCCCCAAAAGGCTGTGCACGCATCATTTTTGGGGCTGAGTATTCAAGGGAGTGTTCTTGTGATGCTGGGCAGGTGTCAGGTCTCTGCTGTGTGCTGTTCCCTGCAGAGCTGTTCCCTGGGAGGGATCTGAGCCCCCAGCCTGAGGGCCTTGGCCCTGGGACAAGGAAATTCACTTTGCTGGTTTAATTTCCCATTTGAGAAACTGGATGTCTTGGTTTACTACCTTGGTATCCACTTATATCAAATAGACAACTATGTGGTTCCACTCTGAAAAACACAATCTTGGTACTTTAGTATTTTTTAGTAATGAATACTTTTTAGTATTTTTAATAAAAATTTAGCCATTTTTAAGCTTTATTTTTGATGCTTGTTTGCAGAGAAAATTTACTAAAAAAAATCCCTTTCAATGCAAGTAAGTGCTTTATGTGAGAGCAAACAAGATTACAGTAATTCAGAGAGAAATAAAACCGTGGGGTAGAAAAGAGGGGCTTTGAAGTTCATCAGTGGAAGCGACATAAAAAGCCCCCACTGTGCTGGGGAATGTTCAGGGTTCAGCTGAGCGTGGCCGTGCTGGGTGGGAGCACATCTGCATGAGAAAAACTCTGTGTCCTGCTCTGGCTGGTGTCTGGCAACCTGAACAGGGGAGGAACAAAATATGTGGAACAATGGGAAGCTTCACAGAGAGAGTTATCTTTTTCTTTTTGGTTTTTTTTTTTGGTGTTTGTTTCAGCATTTGTTGGGATTTTTTTGTGTGTTGGATGAAGCCAAGCCCAAGTTTTGGAGTTTCTTAAACTCTCTCATAATTTACCCGTTTTTAAAAAGCCCAGGGTATCTCCAAGGGGGAGAATAAAATACTTGAAGGAAAAGAAATGAGTAGTTCAAGAGCAAAAGGAAAGGAGCAATAGCAAAGAGCAAGGTGAGGAAGAAATAATTGTACTACAAGAATTTTGTGTATCTCTTATTGTTTCCCAGGGACCAGGCAGGACTGAAATGAAACCTTTTTCCTTTCATTTATTTATTTATTTTAAAATCAAAGCTTCTCTCTTTAATATAACCTGACAGTGTCTCACTTGAGTTTCTGGAACATTCAAGTGCTTTGAATGAGGCTTGAACTCCCCTCACTTCCCCAAGCCCTGTGATTGTGATGCTGTAACTGAGCAGGATGAGCAGGGGAACCAGAGCTGGTTTGGAATTTGAGGGCACACTCAGGGCTCTGAAACTCTGCCTCAAAACCAGATCATGGGAAATGGCTGGGGAAGAGATCTCAGTTTACCTCGAAAAGTGTCTCCTTTGTTTCGCTATCAATTCTCTCCTTTATTCCTCAGTACCTTTCCTGCCCCAGAACCTGCCTCTGGCTATGACCAACTCTGCCCTCTTTGGCTTTACAAAGTCAGATCTTTGCTCACTCAGCTGGAGCTTTGTCACCTCCACCTTCCAAAAACTAGAAATGAACTTAAAATGCACCTTCCAAATTCTCAGCTTGACAACTCTGCCCCTTGTTTCCTCAAACTACTTCTCTGAAACAACAGCTCACGTTTTCAGCAGAAATACAGGTATTTCTCTATTTATTTTCCTCAGTGGTTAAACATTGCTGACAGGCTGAGTTACAGTGATAGAGAGGCTCCTGCTTTGACATCCATTTCAGTCTGATACAGCAGCAGCAGAGAATTGATCAGGGAAGAGAAGCTTTAATGGAGATAAATGAAATGACCTGAGCTGTGGGACTACTCCAAATGGAAGAAAATGAGGGAAATGAAGCACTCCAGATGCTACTTCAGAGGTGAACTGCTCACCTGAGAGATGGCAGAGCTGGGACATGCTTCAGACCCCCTGGGTTCACTGTGGAGAGTTTTATTATCTTAATTTGGCCTCACAAGGAGCCACTGATTCCTGTCACATTTCCTGGCCAGCAGCAGGAGCCAGGAATGAGTTGTGGGATCTCTGGATCGCTGCAGTCCCATTCAGCAGCTCACCTTTGGAATGACAATCCTTTCTGAACCCAAGCTGCTTTTCTGCAGCCTTATTGAGGCTCTTTTTTTAGAGAACAAAAGCCAAGCCAAGCCTTCTGCAGGGCTCTGGAGGACACAGCTTGTGTTCAGTGTGTCCCCACTGTGCGTTTGGAGGAGCACAGATGGCTGGGGATGGCACACATGGAGACAATTAGAGCCACAGTTGTCACCAGGCTCTCACGTGGGAGCTTTTACCTCTCAGCACCTTCCCTTTTCTCAGATCTCCTCTGCAGAAGGGCTCTTGGCACTGCAAGCTGCCCTTGTTGCTATTTAAACAGGGTTTTGCTCGCAACAAACAACGAAATTGCCAAATTCAGATTTTCTCTGTCAGAAAGGGCTGCCTGTGCCAGGTGTCAGCATCTTCAAAAGGAGTGCAGAACACAAATGTTCAATTTTTTTCCACCTTTCCTAGGATTTCTTACCTATGAGCATGGCTGAGCCAGAGTTTTGTGTGAGAATCAGTAAATTGTGTGTTTATTTGCCCGTTTTGCAGCCCTGCATGGCCTGTCACTCCCCATTAAAGCTCTGCATTCATGGAGCTCCATCTGACTACAACTGAGGAGAGTCTTGCCACCCAAATGTCATCATGACTTGTGTGTTAGCTGCCACTTCTTGAAATTCTGCATCTCCCCTGAATAGCTGCCTCATTAATGAAGGTTCCTGACGTCAAAGGACAATTGGGCACCAGTCGAGGAGAGGAGCCAGAGCCACAACCTTGTCTCAGTTGAGATGCTGCTCCTGCTCAGCAGGCTCGTGTAAATCTGTTATTCAAGTGCACAACAATCACACTCAGCATAGGAAATGCAGGAGGAAAATGTGTTTTTTTCTGAAATCCACCCCCAGAATAAGGTGCTGCTTGGTTTGTGTTTCTGTTTGTTTGGAGCCTGTCTAACAGGAGAGCAGAGGGCAGTGACCTTGAGCCAGCAGTGACAGCCTCTGGGGCTGCAGACACAGAAATACCTGTGAATCTTCCTCCTGAGAAGGCAACTTGGGAGGCAGAAAGTCAATCAAATAAGCAGACATTTACAGGAGCAGCACTGAGGTGAGGCTGGGAGTTGCTTGGAGCTAAGTTGCCTGGAGGAGCTGCTGGGTGATTTGATGTGTCAGCTACAGGGAGGGTTGAGATGTTCCTCAGGCTCTGACCTTTCCAGCAAGGGATGAGGTTTGGAGTTTAGTAAGTACTGAGAGGGAGCTGTGAAAAGGCTGCTGAGATGGGGGTGTGGGTGTGAGGGGAGGATTGAGAGCGTGGTGTGTTGGGATCCAAAGCCAGTCCTGCTTCCCTTGCTAAGATCACCCAAATATTACTTTATTCTTCCTATGTTTTCTTCCAGCTTATTTAGATGAGGAGTTTTTTTGGGTCTGAAAACTTCCTGGGATGTCAAAAATCCCCAAATATTGTCCAGAACTCTGTAACTGTACTGCTGTGAGAGCTTGAGTGTTTTTGTTGGCAGGGAATAGAGATAAAAATCCCAGTCAGCATTAACAGAACTCCAGGAATTATTGCTGTACCCACAGGCCTATTTCATGCACCACAGTGCTCTTCTGCAAGATACATACGAGCAGAAAAATATTCTCCCTGAACCGCAAAGCCTAAACATGCCTTTATAAATTAGAAAAAAAAAAAAGTGAATTCAAAGCAGGACAGGCAATGCTTTAATTTTCTAATTTAATTCCTAATTACAAGCTAAACAAAATTATTTTTAGAAGCCTGGGTCGTGTCATTCTGATCAAGGATGTATCAAGGTGAAGTGAGAAATCTGAATCTGCTCTTAGTGAACAATCCAGTGTCCCATACACATTCCAAAATGAACATTTCAGTGAAATTAGAAATAGGAGAAGCCCAGGATAACATTGTTGGTTGAATGGTGCTCAGCCACATTGTTTTTATTTGTTGTTCTGTGCCATTTATGTGGCACAGCTTTGAGCCAGAGGTGCTTTTCCCTTGGGGAGTGTGGGATTTGAGGCTTTTGGCTGAGCACTGGGAATGGGCTGAAGTGTGACAGCAACACAGAGCCAAAGGGGGCATTGGGACAAAACTTTTCAAGACAGAAAAAAAGGAGATGTTTCTGCTGCAGGAAGAGTCTGAAGAGCTCTTATTATCTCAGCTCTAGATCCAGGCAGTGCATGTCGACACTGCTCTGTAAGGGTGAAGCTCCTGCTGCTCATTTCCCACCTGGAATTACCCAAAGCTCGTGGCTGCTCCAGCTGTGAGCTCGGATAGGGACAGAGGCATAAAGTGGCTCCAGAGCAGAGCTGAACAACCCTGGGGGGGTGTGAGGAGCACAGGGCAGCAGAACATCAGCCCTCCACTCATGGCTTGGTCTGGGAAATGCTTGCAGGGAAAGTTTAATTGCAGATGTGAGCCTGCAAAAATGTTTAGGTCTTAGATGTGTTTTCTCATAGATAAACCTTTCTTAAACACATATAGTGAGCACAGACTCTGCCTCTGGATTTGGATAAGACCAATGCTCGGACAAATATTATTAATAGCTGAATTCTGGATTGTCTGGACCCAGCAAATGATGTAGGGCAGATTTCTCAAATCCTTTATGCATGCAGGCAGCAAAACCCTGCCTAAGCTCAATGTTTGATACAGAAACTCCTCCTCTAGGACCTGGCTCTGGGGAATTTCTTTCCTCTCATCTCCTGAGCTAATAGAATGAACTTTCTGATGAACTTTATGAATACCAAACACTCAGATTTTTGTCTGCTGGTAGCAAAAGGAGTGAGCAATAACAAGGCTTTTTTCATGAATTATTGCTCAGAATTGTGCAGTGTTTCACTCACAAGTGCTGAAAATGCAGCTCCCTGCAGCAGGGGAGGCAGAGAGAGTGTGAGGAGACAGAACAGCCTTGCTCCAGTTTTGCTATTCCTACTTTAATTTCATTCTCCACTGTCTTAACAAAGCTCCCAATCCAAGAGGCTTTAATGGAAGTGACAAACACAAGGCAGAGCTGCTCCCAAGCATTTGATGCCTCACAGGGTTTTAAAGTGGGACTTTGCACTTGGTGTTCCAGTGGGAAAACTTTGGATTTACCAAGTGTGTTCTGCAGTTAAAATATTTAGGCAAAACACTTCAAAATAACGTGCCTCGATGTCAGGTTTCTGGCAAGACATTTGCATTCAAGTCACTGAAGCAAATCACACTTAGAGATCCAACTGCCTGATGGAATATTTAAAAAGTCTCTTTTTCCTCAGCAGCAAGTGGCTTTTTTTTTTTTTTCCTAAGCTTTCACATTGTAATAAGCAATTTCCCCTTCAGGGAGATTGTTTTTAGAAGTGTTTTAAAGCAGCTGTTGCTTTAAAAACCCTGACAATAATGAATCTTGGCTTGTGCTTGTATGAAATAAGGAAATGTCAGTCCTCACACACAGACACACACCTTCCCTCTAAAAGAGCGCATCAGCTTTGTCAAAACAGCTCTGAATTCAACAAATTGCATAAAATTAAACAAAGGCATAGAATCTTACACAGCAGAATTCAAAATTTAAGTAAAAGCCAACATAATCTCTGAGCTGGGAGGAAAGCAGAGAGAGCCCAGTCCCTCACAGAGGTGACCTCATGGTCTCCCTGTATTTTTGTTTTCATTTAGCTCTGCGAAAAAAGGACTTTTTCTGCTGTTTGCAGAGGGAAGGGGAGGATTATCCCCGGGTTCTTACCTCTGCTGCTGGCATAGAGGATCACCAGGGCGACGGCAGCACAAGTCATGAGGAGCAGCAGGACAGCCAGCCCGATGGCCACAAAGCTCCAGGGCTTCTTCCCAGATTTGGTCGATTTTTCCACAATATCCATTTGACTTTCTGATTTCCCCATTATTGTAACTCTAAATCGGGGAGGGGAGGGCGAGAAAGGGTTAACGGCACGGCTACATCAGGATAGGGGAGAAATGCATGAGAAATCAGGGAGAAAAAAAAAAGGAAGCGGAATAAAAGCAAGGAGAGGAAGAAAACTTCCAAATTATTACATGTATTTGTCCATTTGATTGTCCACAGATTTGCCAACCTCATTCTCCATCTCCTGTGCCTCCGTGTCTGCTCTCGGGGGGGGTTGTGCTGCCCCAGGCTCTCCGTGGTGCAGTGTCAGAACTTCAGGAGCCTCTTTGGGAAGTGTGGAAAAGTCTCATGACCAGGTTTGGGCAACTCCTTTCGCCCGAACGGAGGAGGAGGAGGGGGGCAAAACTGCAGCCTTCCACTCCCCACTTCCAAAGTATTCCCGCTGCTGGGAAGAATCCCGTCCGTGGCGCTGGGCAGGGCTCTGTTAACAGCCGAGGAATCCAGGCTGGGATCCTTCCAGGTGCGAGCGCCCTGGAGCGGCTCCGCAGGATGGGGACAGCGGGCGGCTGCGGGGCCTCGGGGCAGCTCCCGGGGCTGCGGGAGGCTGGGGCTCTGCGAGGCTTCTCCGAGCCATGCTCAGGGTTGGCAGCTCAGCCCCGAGCCCTTCCCAGCTCCAGGGAGATGCTCCGGGGGAGGAGGGGGTGGGATGGGCTGGAGGCGCTCCGCGCCGCTGCGGCTTCTCCCGAGCTGCCTCCGGCTTCCCGGGATCCTCTTATCCCTGGAATGCCACCCGGTTATTCCTCGCGGGAGAGGTGGGAACCTGCTGAAGCTCTCTGGCTTCCCGGAGCGCCGGCAGCTTTGGGGTGGGATGAATGGGATGTTTGCGAACGGGCTGATTTATGGGTTGTTGCAGGCAACGCACACAATTCCTTTATGGAAATCTGCCTGGGAACGACTGGGAAAGGCAGTAAAAGCAAGGGCAGGGTGATTTCCTTCGGGTTTTGTTTCACTCTGCTCCAGAACTGACTTCGGGATGAGGGAGAAGCAGGTTGGTGCTGGGGGTGTTTTCCCCCGAGCTGCCGGAGTTCATTCACACTTTCGAAATGTTCGGGTTGTGCCTCTGCACTCCGAGTTTTGTGTGAGTTCAGGAGGAGGTGCTGGGGGCAGAGCAGGGACTCCTTTGTGGCTGTTTGCTGGGAATGGACACACAGTGTTCCAAGAATAGGGAACAATGAACACCAGTTCCTTCTGCCAGGAGCCCGAGTCTCCTCTCCAAGTCAGCACTCTACCTCAAAATCCCTAGGAGAATTTCCCTTTTATTTTTTTTCCCAGAGTCATGTTGTCTCAGGCTTCTGGCAAGTGTGAAGGCAGCAATTCTCATCCTACCAGCTGAGGAGGAGTAGGAGAACTCAGGGATGTGAAACACACACGTGCTCGTGCAGATCCCGGGTGTCCATATGGGAAAAAGAGCTGCAGAAGGCAGGGTCACTTCTGAGGACAAAGCTATACATTTAATTAGGATTTAAGTGATCTCTCATTTCTGTTTGCAGAAATTTCTACAGCTAAGAAAGCTGAGTTTCCTGTGTTCCTTGTTGCTGAGCAGTTTTACTCCTACTTTACAACGTAGCTGGCTCTGAGTAGGATCCACCTGGTTGAGGTCCATAACACTGCAATAGGCAGGTGCCTCACAGGACTTAATGCAATTATTCTTGTAGATTGAATGTTGTTATTTTTGTAGATTTAATGTGGTTATTTTTGTAGATTTAATGTAGTTATTCTCATAGATTTAATGTATTTATTCTTACACCATGGCTATAAGACACTGCAGGGTATTATTTTGCCCATTTTGGAGGGGGAGAATCAAGATGCCAAGAATCCAAGAGCTTTATTCCTTCTGCTGTGCTAAGTAAAAAAAAAAAAAAACCAACCCAACTGAAAAAAACCCAACCCAACGATACTCAACCCCCCCCGCCAAATTTTCTGTGTGAGGAGCAGCAGCAACTGTAAAGGACATATTTGAAGAATCATTAATTTTGATTGTCTTGAGCAACTTTGTGTGGTCACTGGAATGGAGCAATCCATCATCCTGACAGTGCAGCAAGGTCCCTGTTCTGGTCACTGCTTCCAAGGGGACAGACCTGCTTTGATTTCTGCCTCAGGATCACCTTGGAGCCTCTGTGGCAAAGGCAACTCGATGCTGCAAAGTGGAATGGGGTTGCTCCGTTATTTGTTTTCCCCTAAATCTCACATTCAGTTAAATTATTCATCATTTAATCACTGCCTGCAGAAACTCTCATCTGCTGGTCCATTCCACCATCCATTTGCCCCTTATTTTACAAAAGAGCTTAAAAAGCTTAATGCCTCTTTGCAATCCTGAGAAGGTGACCGCTGGTCTGGGGATTTCTTCTTCCAGAAATTGAGGAACAGTGGGGGTTTTCAGTTCTTGGAAAACATCCTCTTTCCCCAAAGCAGTGGAGATGCAAAACATATGAGGCAATGAGGCATTTGCTGTTTGAGTTGGGCCACTTTGAAAGGTTTTTTCCCTTTTTGCTTACTTTGTAACTTTGCAGAGGAGGTTCTCCCGTTACCGGAATTTGGAAGTGTAAAGAGCTCGCAGTGGCAGGGTTACAGCTTGAAAAAAGCCTCAAATCAGGGATTTTTACCCCTGGATCCTGCAGGGATGGGGCTTGAGCAGCCAAGCTGGATGACTGCTTCTTTGTGGGATGTGTTTGCTGGGAACTTGGAGACCCCACATATGAATATTTACTCAAAAGGTGCTTCCCCAGGCACAAGGCATCCAAAATTGCACGGAACTACTGAATATAGAGAGGGAGCAGCTCTGGGGTTTTCTGCAGTGCTTTTCTTCTGGGGAAAAATTCTCAGGTCTGTGGGGAATTTATGGTCAGAGGGTTCCAGCCCTGGACAGCAAATATTTGAGCTGGTGCCTCATTTGTTTAGGAAACTGCACTTGAGTATTTTTGTTTTCATATTTCTCCTGGAGAATCTGGAATAACCACGGCTATACCTGGGACACTGAGCTGGGATGAAACTATTCAAGGATATTTTTCCCTTGCTCAGAAGTTTGGTTGCTGTGTCATAGTTGCCACTATGTCAACTTTACCTCCAACTCTTCCTTTAGGAGCAATTGATTCTGAAGATAGTAATTGTCAGGAATTGTGCAATTTTTTTCCCTCTCCCTGTGTTTGTTTTGCCACTGGTGATGTGAACCTCAAAAGCTTTGTGCTTATGAGAATATATGAGAATATATAACCTAAAATTATATATATATGCACCTAATGTTATTATATGAGAATATATTACCTGCTTTAGTTGCCTGCCCAATTTTTGCACAGTTTTTAGTCTGAGTATTGATGTGATTGAATGCTCTGGGTCACCTGAATAGATGATCCCATAGTTGCTGCTCCCTGTGTGCTCCCAGAAAACCAGGGACTGGATGTGCAGTAGGGCAGTGATTTCCCAGCTGGAGCTCTGGGGTTCTCCTGCAGGAATTAAAGAGCTCCACCAAATGTAAAAACAACTCCATGTCCTAAAGCACTCGGAGCCAAGCAGGACGTGGCAGCATCTTTAGTGTGATTTGTCTTAAGAGTTGTTGCCACGGAAACAAGGTCTCCATCTCTATCTGGTACATCCTTATAGACTGATCCATAGTGAGATGTGAGGGAAATTCTCTTACCTCTGGATGTCAGGGTTTGTAGTTTGCCCTGAATCCTTTGCCTGTGCAAAAAGAAAAAATTGATTTGAGGCAGTCCTGTGTCAGTGGAAGTGCAATTCCAGGTCTGGAATCACTTGTCCGTGAACTGCAGGTTAGAAATGACCAGCTCCCGGGTGTGTGAGGGGCAGAGGTGTGGGGAGCAGCTCCCAAACTCCTCAAAGACTGCTTAAAATCTCTTCTGTTATTTACCTTTTTGGTTTTAGTACAATAAAGAGTCACGAGTCTGGAAAGAGAGCTGTTACCTGTTGTCATCTGGGTATCAATGTTCAGGTTACACAGATATAAAGATCTATTTCTTCTGTGTATATAAATTCATCTAGACAGGAAAACTCACCTGAACCAAGATTTATAATGCATGTGTAAAATGATTAGTTTAATAACCAGAACAGTGTGCATTATTCCAGTCAAAATGTCACTAAATGAGATTAGTGTATTTTCACTTAAACACAGAAGAAAATCTGGAGCTATAGGGTGACATTAAAACAAAAAAGCCCAACCCCACAGCCTCACCCCAGTGAATCAGCAGATGCCTGACTCCAGGACAATGGCTGGATGTACCCTGTGATTTATTGTGGCAGGGATGCTGCCCACAGAGGAGAACTCATTGTGCTCTGAAATAATGGGTTTGTCTCTGAGAGCCAGCAGAACTCTGTCATCTGTCAGCCAGCATAAAAGAAATAAAGCTCAACATTGAAATATCTTCTTGGAGCAGGTTGGCTGCCAGCTTTGTGTGGTGGAAATAAGTCCTGGTAGAGGCACATCTGAAACAGTTTAGAATTGGGAAAACCTTGAAGTTTAGGCGATGTTTCAAAACTCTTCTCTTGCTCTCCCGTTAGAGATAAGCATCTTTGGAACACCCTCAGAATTAAAAAACTCCCAGATATCAGTGCTATTATGCAGGAAAGGTGCAGTGGCTGCTGCCCCGAGTTTCTGGATGCATTCACTGCAGAGACAAGCAGGTAAAAAGGTGAAGGTGTCTTACCTGGCTCTTGTGGAGGAGGTTTTTCAGCTGCAGAGGTGCCTCGAGCAGTTTCTGGGCTGGAACTGCACTGTTTGTGTTTTCTGGCAGTCAGAAAGAAATGTTTATTCGTCTTACCAGCATTGATCCCCTTCCAGGCTCTCCCCAGGAATGGGCTTGCAAAGTGCTGTGCCCAAATCTCCCTCTCCCCCTCACTCAAACGCAGGTGGCTCCCAATGCCCAATGAATTAAATGCTCTGCTCCGAGACTTCTCAGGGAGATTTAACCCCTTCCAATGTGTCTGAAATCACTTGGTTTTACGTCTAGACTGGAAAATAGGTTGTGTAGCAGAGCTGCCTTTAAGAGGACGAGGTGATTTCCTGGCTTCTTAGCATTTGGAGAATTCACTTCTATTACAGTAATTAACTCTTAGGAAAGTTCTCGTTTTCCATGAGGTGCTTTACCTTTTTCTCCAAGAGGTTTTTCAAGACTTCTGGAATGCAGTGTCTCGTTTTCACACTTAATTTCAGTATTGTAATTATTTCAGTATTACCATTATATTCTCAATGAAAAAAACCACTTCAAAACTACATGCACATGACTTGGAAGGTATTTTTTTGCATTGCTTTGCTGTACAGGAAGACAGAATTCAAACAAAACAAATCTCAGATATTTTACCTTAAATTATTTTCAGTTACAGAGCACATGCAAGTTTCAGCTCTTCCATTAAATGTACTGCTTTTAAAAATGACAAGGAGATAATTCCTATTTCCAAGGAAAGCTGCTCAGACCAGTTGAAAAGTTAGAGTATGTAACCCTAGTCCTGTATTTAAACACCAGGCACACATTATTTCATGCAACATAGAAATCCAAGCCATAAAATCCTCTTCAGTAAATTATTACACTTGGTTTCAGCAAGACTGTGAAGTCCTGGATTATCAAAATCCTTATAAATGTGCTTAACTTTCATCAAACTTCCCATTTTCACCCAGCCCTTGCCTTTTTCTTGCATTCCCACTGGCAATTAGGGTGCTGTGGGGGAAATCAGGAGCTTGGCATCCTTCAGCCCAAGGGCTGAACTTGCACCCTGAATGCACAATTGGAGTGTGGGGGGTGGTTGTGGCAGGAGCAGGAGCTGCAGGACAGGAGGAGGCAGAGTCTGGTCATTTTTTTCATGCAATAGCTGCTGAAGGTGCCTCAAATCCCAGAATCCCAGAATCCCAGGATGGTTTGGATTGGAAGGGCCCTCTGAAGATCCTCCAGTCCAACCCCCCTGCCAAGGCAGGGTCAGCTGGAGCAGGGGACACAGGGACACATCCAGGGGGGTTTGGAATGTCTCCAGAGAGGGAGACTCCACGCCCTCCCTGGGCAGCTGTTCCAGTGCTCTGCCACCTCCATGGAAAAAGGTTCTTCCTCAGGCTGAGGTGGAACTTGTTGTGTTTTAGTTTATGGCCATCACTCTTTGAATTTAGGATTAGGAATGGGAGCAGGCTCTGGGGGTACAGAGAGGTACCTGAGCGCCCTCAGAGGAGGGTTTGGATGCCAGGAGCCCCTCTGTGGTTGGAATTTCCCATCAGGGACAGTGGGTTTCCTGTGGTTCCCTTTGGAATGGCCAGCTCTGGGTGGTTCCTCGTGCAGCAAAGCCTCTGGGGCTCAATCAGGCAGGGTCAGGCCTGCACCAGGGATCTGAATGTCTTTATTATTTCTCAGCCCTTGCCTTTGTCAGCCAGGCAAACACAGAGCCTGTGCTGGGGCTGGACCCCGAGGGATGCCCGGGAGGTTTCCCGGTCCCTGCTGAGGGTCAGTGCCAGGGGCAGCTGTGCCAATACCCGGGTGGGTGTCGGGCACAGAGCAGGGGGTGACCTCCAGCAGCAGCACAGGGTGGGGACAGGGGCTGGGGACAAGGTGCAGCTCTTTTACAAGAATGGAAAATGTACAAATAATGTCATCTTCAAAGCGTCCTGTACCCGGAACTAAGACGTACTGACAAGCATCTGAAAGAGAGAATTATCCCCATTTTACAGATGAAAGGGAGTCACACAGAGAATCAAAGTCAAGATTAGATTAATAGACATTGATGCCAGAGGAGCTATTATGTCTTGTCTGGCATCTGGCTGAACAGAGCGGAGAATTTCACACAGATTGCTCCATTAAATCCCTAATCTCTGTTTGGGCTTAGGAAAAGACCTCCAGAGCTGACACAAAGACACTGCACCACCTTCAAGTAATTTGCTTGTGGGGCACTATTGGAAGTTCACATCCTGTCCCAGTAGGAGTTTATTTCACTTCCTGCTGCCTCAGCTAATTTTGTTTGAATAATATTTTTAAGGGCCCCCCCCCCCCATCACCTGAAATCCCCTTTTGTGCTCCCTCGAGAGAATTATTGAGTTGGTACTTTTCATGTGGGAGACAAGGGGCAAAAGGATGTTGGAGTGGGAAAAGTTTAATCTTGATAAAATAATTATTCTTTTTTTCCAGTGAGAGTAATCAATCACTGGAGGAGCCTCCCCAGGGACATGATAAGGTCCCCACCACTGGAAGTTTACAAGATTTCCCAGACTGGGCAGGGTGCTGGATAATCTTATCTAGGATCCCTTTGCCATGGGAGGTTGGCTCTCATGACCTTTTGATGTCCTTTCCAACCTGGGCTGTTTCATGTTTCCATGAAAAAGGTTTTGTGGATAGGAATTATTTAAGTGTATGCTTAAAAGTCGTGTTGCATCAGGTCTTGGAGTCCAAATCCAACAGCAGTTCAACGAATCAGTGTTCCCAGTTTCCTTGCTGAGAAGTGATTTGGGTCTTTCCAAATGACACAGTCTCTTCTGAACTGTCAGTTCCGTGGCATTTTCCTCTACATCTCTGCTTGATGTGTGATTATACTGCAGTTCATCAGGCAGGTTTATTAGGAGACTTAATTGGATTGCATTAGCTGGCATTTAAGGCATCCAAACCAGTTGAGAATGCAATCAATTAAAACATCCAAGCCCATTAATGGTGTGGACACGGGGCAATTGATGTAGATGGCTAATTACCTGTTTACTTCAGGAAGCAGATCAAGAATGGCCAAATGATGCACGAGAAGAAAAGAAACAACATTGCAAAAATCTTGTTGGCAGGGCTGCAAAAATTAGCACATGGCAAGGTATAATTGTTTCCATTGTTAAAGTCTACAGTGAGAGAACAAACCCTGCACCATGACGGGCTCTCAGAGGTGTTCCCAATAATTTCAGATTGGAATGTGACTTCCAGAGAACAGACTGAGCACATTAGCGGTGCTGGAATGTCTTACAATGGCACATCTGAGGTTTCTAAGCAATCAAGGAGTTCTCTGAGATGGTCATTTCAAGTGGGGAGATGCTAGTCCCTGTCAGTTTTCCATTTCATCCACTACTGGTCTGGATCTGAGACTGGGGCTCTGTGGGGTCTCCTCACTCTGGGTGACGCCCAGGAAGTGGTTTTGGTGTGTGCAGCACTCACCTGGAGATGAAAGCACAATGGAGGGGCATAACAAAATGCAAACCAGGGTGGAATGGAATCATTAACATCCTCCTGTGCTCCCTCCTACAACCCCCCTGTGGCTTTACAGCTAAATTATCTCATTTACTGATGCAGTTCAGGAATGAGACGTGCAAACTGATTATCAGATACTGCTCTTCATTTCCTTTACAGTCCAGGGGGAAATTCTTATTCTCGTTCATTCTCTGCGGCTCCTGTCTTTTTGGGATTGTGTAGGGAACATACAAACACAACAATGATCAGCTTGGGTGGTGACACACCCCAAGCCACAGCTGCTGTGGCACAGAACAGGTCCCCAGTGGCTCTCAGGGACACAAGGGAGGCTTGCCAGGGTCTCCAGGAGGTCTTGGCCATGCATCACGTGCCCAAGGTAGACTCTGGAAGGGAATTAATTGAAAATTACCTGGTTGCACGTGTCTCAGAGGTGTAGGTTTCACACCTGTGTGGAGGTGTGGGACCCAGAGGGTTGGTGGCACCAGGCTGTGACATCAGGGAGGGCCAGGGCAGAAGCTGTTTTCTCACTTTCTCACTTCTATCAATTGCTGGCTCATCAGGGGGGAGCTAAAACCAGCATCGCTGTGATCATGAGTGGTTTCCACTCTCTGATGACATCTTTGTGACTGGCTCACATTCTCCAGCCTCCCATTTGGGGTGGAAATTTGTTCCCCTTGTGTCCTCAAACATCCCCAGCTGCTGAGAGCTACAACCAACAATATCAGCTGTGTTTATTTTTTGCCCTCCAGGCACTTCTGGGAGCCAATAAACCACTGCTCCTGTGCTCAGGGCTGTCTGTACTCACCTGTGGGCAGGTGCAGTCTCTGCAGCATTGACAGAACAAATGGATATGGAAAAGTCATTCCTGAAACCCATAGCAGGAGGGGAAAGAGCCTCCTGAATCCCACAGCTTTGGAATGCTGTGCCTCCTAAATAATGAACTGCTTTTCTTAAGGTGCCACTGAGTAATGGTTGAGTGAAGCAGCAGATCCCAGCACAGAGCAGTGGGGCTGAAATCCAACTGAAGCAGCCAAGGCTCCAATGCCAGTGATAATTTCATGTAACACATTAAATTCCTGGTGACAGCGACTCCTCGGAGCCCTGGCAAATTGGAAACTGCTGGATGCAGCAGCAGCAGCACGATAACACAGTTAATCTTCTGCAGGGGCATGATGGTAAAAGAAATGGCTTTTAGATTAGCTGTCATTAGAGTGAAACATCTGCCCCTGGCAGCCAAGGGGACTGTCCTCACTCGGGCACAAGGAAGCTCATTAAATTCCTGGGTTTGCATGGCTCTGATCCAGAGCCACACTTCCACCACGCTCTAAAGCTGGGAAGCACAATGACTTGGGCTGAAAGGCAGGAAGATGAATTCCCTGGGGATGTGTTAGCTTCCAAAGCAGCTGCAGAAGTTGGTTCAAGGGTTTAGATTCCCTTCGTACCTGGAAGCACACAGCGAAGTGAAATAGGAAAAATTAATGGGAGTGATGGGGTTTTAAAGGAAATTAAACCTTCTGAGATCACAAAAGCTCAAAGTTTAGCTGTGTCTGAACTCTGAGGAAAAGCTTACAGTGGAATATTTAATTCCAGACACTTTGCCATCATTTCTAAGCTGCTCTTTGCCTGCTGGACTGCAGAGCACGAGGTCAGGAAACGTCCCTTGTCTAACTCTATTTGTGATGCAAATATTCTCACATCTGATTTTGCTTTCACACCCTCAGAAGGAATGTTGAATGCTTCAGAAGGGCAAGCCTGGCAGGGCACTGTGTGTGCAGGAACCTTCTCAGCCATGATTTCACAGTTTGCTTTCACTGTTCATTACCTGGTGATGATGTGCAACACGGTTATTGAGGTTGCAGAATTTTTTAAAGGAACAAAATTCATGTAGAGCAAAGAAATAGTTGTTAGTGTCTGTACAGAGCTCAGAGCTGAATAAACTACAGATATTTAAGCTGTAATTAATTAATGACTGCAGCTTCAAGCTGGATTACAAACAGGTATCCAGTTTCACCTTTTATTAGGCCGTATTTTCTTCTTGATTACATTAGTCTTGATGAATATAAATATATTTGAACTCTTCACAGTTGTGTGACATTTACAGCAGAATTCCATATGGGTATGTCCTAAAGCACATTGTACAAGGAGCAATAAAGTTCCTTTTCTAAGTATTCAACCATGGGCTGCTTGCACAGAGTGAGGGAAGGGTCTCAAAGCAGTCCCCATGAACTGCAGCTTAACATTAAAGAAATGTACAGAAATGATCACTGCAGGTTTTCCAGCCAGATTCTTCAAGCCAGAAATAGAAGTAATTTTTAATGATTTTTTTTTTTTTAGAAAATGGCTTGTCTCTAATCATAGAATTATGGACTGGTTTGGGCTGGAAGGGACCTTAAAGCTCATCCAGTTCCACCCCTGCCATGGGCAGGGACACCTCCCACTATCCCAGGGTGCTCCAAGCCCTCTCCTAGAATTTTTTTGGGAGAGTAAGAACACAACAGAGAAATAAAGAACGAATCAGAAGCTCAGGCACAGGCAAAGAACTTTAGTGAGCACAGACAGAGGAGAGGGGAAATAAAAAACCCAATAAAAATGCTGATGAGAAGAGTCAGGAGAAGCAGCCATTCCTCAAGGCCATGAGGGATAGGCAGGGACCTGAAAAGGAATTTTTCCTCGGGATAACTCTCTAGCAATCTTGCAGAGTGCCTGTGGTCCTTATTGTGAAAGAAATATTTCTTCAGGAGGAATAAATGCATTCTATCAGAATAATGCATTGCTTAACAATAAGAACAGGCCAAAATCCCCCAAACTTCCAGACTAATGGAGTGAATATTGCCCTGGGAGACAGGACAACTGGATTGCCTTCCCAGTGCTTTCCATGGTCTGAAAAAAGTGGAATATCCTGTTTTTACATAATGGAAAGGCTTCCAGAAAAAATTCCAAAGCCCTAAACGACCACTTCTCAAAAATTTCTTGAGCCACAGAGAAGTTCCTGTCTGTTGGTTACTACTTGAAGGAAAAAATGAGCAAAATTCTTTTTTTCAGCTTGCAAATGGAGCCAGCAGTTGTTTAAGGATATAATTTCATGCTTGGAAAGAAGCTATCCCACGGAATCTTGATGCTCATTAGGGGGAAAAATCCTCATCAGTGTCACTAGGATTAAAATCACATTTAAAGGGCAAGAAGCCCAGTCTTACCTGTGCTCTTAGGGCAGAGAAAAGGAGCATGCAGAGAAGAGGAAAAAGTGGAAGGTTCTGGGTGGTGTCAGTGCTGGGGGCTGATCCCATGGCTGCTGAATGAAGTTCCACCCTGGAATGTTGCCTTTGAGACAACAGTACAACAAAAAAGAGAATGCTCCCTCTTCCCTTTCATCCTAATCAAAGCAGCAGAGCTGTCCTCAGCATTGCTTTAATCTTTGTTTCCAGCAGTAGTTTCTGTTTTTCTCCGTGGTTATATCATCACACTCCAAAAACATGGGGACAACTCCCTTGGAGCAGCCAAAACAAAGAGAGGAGCTGCTGCTCTGGCCCCTGTTTGGACTGAGCTGAGAGCTCCTGTCCCACAGGTGAATCCCCAGGGATGGACCAGCACTGCCTCTGGGATGCCCCCAAGCCCAGCTGAAAGCAGGAAAACAGACCCGTGGCAGCAGGAAAAGCCCTCCTGAGCATGGCAGGGGCTGATTCCGTGCTGTCCAGCAGGGATGAGGAGGAAGGAATGCTGCAGCACTGGGAGCAATCCCATCTTGGATGCTGCCTCCGACCTCCTGCTTGAGCATCACCACTTCTGGATGGGCTCCAGGACTGGCTCTGGGGTTTGAACAGCCAGGAGTGTGAGGGGTGGAATTGAGCAGCTCTGGCAGACACCCCAAGGAGAGATGATCCCTGTTATCTGCCCTGGAAAAGAGAGACATGGGATCTGGGAATCCAAGGTGAAGCCTGGAGTGGAGCTGCCTGTGTGCCCTGGATATCAGGGCAGGAGTCCCTGGAGTGGATGTTTGATCTTTGTTGAGTCTCACTCTTCACCTTATCTGTTATTTCACTGTTCCCTGGGGCAGTAAAAGAGTTTATTTGGCATTTGTGCTGCCCCATCCCCGATATTGGTGCTGATCATGGCAAATCCACAAGGGCAGATCCCTCCCTCCAGGAGCAGGACAGGAGAAGGGTGTAACACAAACTGTCCTTCACAAACACCTTACAGGAGTTACTTTTGACTGATCCTTTTGACTGGCTCATAAAAATAAGGCAAATTTATTGAACAGTACATGTAAAAGCTCATCAAATACTAGCAAGGAAATACAGGATTATTATTCATGAGCTGCAGGTGATTTGAATGTTTTCCTTCAGGACAACTGGAACCCCAGTGTCAGGATTCATTCAGTTTAGCCAGAAAAAGAGACTTTTTTCACAATGGGGAGTTTACATAATCCACAATAATTTTAAGGAATCCTGAATGCCTCAATTTGCTTTTTTTCCTTATAGCTCTCTTGGCCAGCTTTGTTTCTCTGCCTGAAACTTTCTACTCCTAATTCTGCTGTCCCATGTTCGGTGTCACATCTGTTGCATATTTATCACGAGCTTCTCATCTTTCTTATCTTTCTCATCTTTTCCTCATTCTTGCAGCCTCCCAAACGACCCAGAAAGCAATCAGACAGCAGAAAACCCCCAAAACAGAAAAATCAATGTATGCTACAGCTCGATGCCTCTCTTTTAAGTCTTGCTCTCAGCTTCTGGAGCTCCGTACTTTTATCAATTTTGAGCCCGTAGTCCGCGATTTTCCAGGCATCTTCGTAACGCTGCTTTTCAAAGTTATTTTGTGCTACTTTGTGAAAGGTTTTGGTTAAAGTTTCCCTACCAGGGCAGTTTGTGATGGTGCCCAGGGCCAGGGGCTCGTCCAGCTGCAGGGCCTCCACGTAGTGCTGCACTGCTGCCTCCTCCTCAGCCAGGGCCAGCAGCAGGGAGCCCTGGCAGCAGTGGTCCCCAGCCCGTGTTTTTGGGCTGTTGCAGCCGTGCCCCTGGATCACTTTTTCCATGTCTTTCAGAGCTCTCTCGTATTTCTTCAGGTGCATCAGGCAGGCAGCTCTGCGGCGCAGGTGCCTGGGGCTGTCTCTGCTGGCCAGCACAGCCAGGCTGTGGTAGCCCAGAGCCTCCTGGTAGTGATGGCCTTTCATCAGCACCTTCCCCTCCTGGGCCGCTGCCTGTGGGGACAGAGTTAATCCGTGGGAATTAATAAAGGGGAAAGAGAGTACATAGAATATCTGGTCTGCACTGGTCATAGACACAGATACTAAGAAATTGTAGTTATTTTGTCGCATGATGATATTGCATCAAGTGGAGAACTAATAATTGGTGTATTTTTGCATATAGATAAGATATAAAACTCCTGGATCACTGGGCACTTGGTGTTATCTCAGGAGATTCTGAACTCCTCTCCTTTGTTTCTGCCAGAATTTCTTCTGAATTTGTTTACATTCCTTAGGAAATGATGAACAAAAAGCTGCCTGGGCCAACCTCCCCAGGTGCTGGCCCACAAATGCCAGTGCTAAAAAATGAAGTTTTTTGTCTCTGCTGGAGCTTACCCAAGCTGTAGGAAAAAAAAGGCCAACTGGTGGCTTTGCTAATTGTTAATCTCGAGTGCAATTTGAACTCTCTGCCCTCATCTGAAGGGAAAAACAACAACAAGAAAATAGAGAAGGCAGAAAGAGCCATGTAATTTTTAGGTTCATGGAGGTCAATAAAGAAAACTCCATTAGCACTACTTGCCTCAAATGGATTTCTCATTACTTCCCTTTATTGGTAATAAATAAAGCTTTTAACGTGCTGCAACAGAGTGAATATTCAAGTTACAAACAAGGCTGCCATCAGCAGCTGAGGGCTTACAAAAGGCTGAGCCAAACAAGCCGAGGCTTCAAGCAAAGGATAAATGTTTCCATCCTCCTCATTTCACGGCGTCACTCCCGAATTGGATGCAGAAATCCAGTTAGCCCAGCCACTGTCTCAGTAGCCACACTTGGCAGCCAGGTAAGGTCCTCCAGTCTCTTTGTTTGCCCCTTTTATTTTGGCTGCCTGAGTTTAGGATTGATTGCTGTCTGGCAGAGCTGAGGAAAACAGGTTCTGCAGGAAAGGGATCAATACTGCAGGGCAAGTTGCAGCAGCTCATCTGAGAGCAGTGGCATGAAATAATTTAGCCTCTCCTCATGGTTTATGAGGACTTCTGCCCCAGTTATTTCGTTATAATGCATGTAATATATATATTTTTTGCTGTTCTACTTGACAAAGTCATATTTATTAAAGAGTCTCTCAGAAATAGCAATAGGACCTCTCCCCAAACAGTGTCCACCCCTGGCTTTAACAATTCTGGCCATAAATTTTCAGGCAGCCTGTCCAAACCCACCTCAGGTGTCTTGTGTGCATTTAAAGAGCAGCACAATTACTTTGTCCTTTGAAAAGTTTTTAAGGCAACCACTCAATGCAAGTGTCCCCTCAGTGGCAGGAATTTAACAGGGATCAAGGTGGAATTGCAGCTCTGTGAGGAGCATCCTGGCAAGAGAAGGTGTTTTTTTTCCCCCTAGAAATTCCAAAGTTCTGGATCACATTGTTCCAAGGAACGCAGCGCAGTTCCTCAAAATACCTTGTGTTTGTGTAGTTAAATTGTCATTTTCAGCCCCTAAGGTGCATTTGTTGTCTCAGAAGCAGAGAAAACACAATTGTTGTTGTGCTGAATGATGACTCTCGTGCTGGAGGTTTCAGTGCTCTAACCCTGGGGTATTTGGGGTTATTGCACCACATGCAATATTGCATTTATTCACTGAGCCACTGTTTGGACTCCTTCTCATTTCCCTGAGAGTCCCCAAATCAAGGCACGAGATTCTGCCTTTCCTGCCACACTTGCAGGAAAAACCCTATCTGAAAATAAAGGATTCCCTTTCCTCCTTACTGATGGAGTAAGGCTGGGCAGCTGGATTCTGGATTCTCTTTTGGCTCTGCCTGACTTGAGGCACCTGAGCTGGGACATTTTTGGTGTGCAACAGGAAAGGATTAACCAGCAACTTGGACATTATCTCCTAACGAAGATAAAGATGAAAACCTTATGGAAAGAAGGTTTAGAAGGACGTGGCACAGCTGAGTTCAGCTGCTCCCTGCACGTGGCCTTGGAGAAGAATTTTTGTCATCAGCCTCGTTGCAGGTGTCCTGGAAGGGCAGGAAAATCTGTGGAGTCCATTCCAGGGGAACTCGAGTCCAACTTGTCACTGAAGGTTTGATTTTGGCTTCCAGACTGAAATAATTCTGGTGCCACCTGGAAAGGGCCATGAGGGGATCCCCAGATTCCTGGATTAGGTCTTTCTTCCATCTCTTCACCTCCCTGAGTGATAAATACACACATTTTTGTGGCATTTTTGGTTCCAGTTCCTAGGGACAGATCTTACAATTTAATCAAGGTTCAACTCCTTGGAAAAAAAAAGAGTGAGGAGTTTACTGGACATGGAATTATGGCCAAGGGTCAGTCCCTGAGCAGTAAATCCCAGCAGATGGACTGACAAACTCTGAGCTTTGGGAGAGGGTTGGGTGTTTTCAGAAGAGTTTGGAGCAAGCCTTTCCTCCTCCACCTGCACGTGCCGTGAAGGGCACGTGGAATGGAACTTCACCTAATTCTGGCACAGACCATGCAGGTTTGGAGACCCTTTTTGTAGGAATCTGGATATCCACAGAAGCTGCAGCCCTGAGGATCTGTGTGAGGGGTTGGGAATCAGTCATGCATTTACCCCCTGACTTAGGAAACCCAAGGGTTGAAGCTGCACTAGCAGCAAGCAAACTCCCTTCCTCTGACCTTTTGCAGCTTAATAAATCCTTCAGATTTCTAGTCCCATGGGGCTCTCTCAGTTGTTTACAAATTTCTCAGCATGGGACCCCTTTGACTATAAATAATGGGAGAATTTTATTGCTTTGTTTTCCATGAAAAAAAAAAGAGAGTACATCAAGGAGCTCTCTCCTTCCTCCACCCTTTCCTATTCAGCTTATGGAGAACTACTTTTAGCTCTTCAGACCTGGCTCCAGGATAATGATGACACATTTTTAAAATGCCTGTAATTCCAAATACTCAAAAACCAATGTGGCAGAAATGTTTTTGTGCTGGAGTGCTGGGTGTAAACTCTGAACTCTCCTTTTCCTACCTGGGAAGCGCAGAACAGAGTTTCTCTCTCTCCCAGTGTAGGAACCATGGCAAAGTCAGGCCATCATTGGGAATTTTAGCACTAATTCTGTCTGTAAGCTTTTTTAGCTTTGCTTTTACTGAGATCTTCCTTTCACAAACTGGAATAACCTCACGGGCAAAAGGAAGTGCTGCTGGGAAATCCTTTGAGACACTGGGCAGGTGGATGAAACAATTCCTTCCCCACCCCAGAGAGCACACACTCATCCCCTGGTCACAGAATACATCTAAAAAACCCCAGGTGCTCGAGTTCAAACATTTGTTAGTTGAACAAAAGCACAAGATGAAAGAGAGCAATGTTTTCTTTTTAAACTTCCAGCACTGGTATTGGGCTCCAGTTTTGAAATCAGCCTGGTCACACCTCTTGTCTCAAGCAGAGAAATCTCTCAGGATAAATAAGGCACAGTGAGGGGTTTTATTTCAGGCACAGCTGCCAAAAAGAGACAGAAATAAGTTCCTCTCCCATTTTAAAGGCTTCACTCACCTGTGGCACCAGTGGGTTCTCACACATCAGCGTGGTACAAGCCATACGAAAGTTAGTTTGTTTTAAAATTCTCATTTTTCTTTTCTTATTGACAGCAAAGAACACCCCTCCTGTGTCACCTCGGGAAGCAGCACGGATGGACTGGGCTGTGAGGCTTCCCCACAGAAGGAGGGATGTGGCAGCAGGGGAAATTCAGCTGTAGAATGTCTCTTCATTTACAGACACCTCCTAAGGGCCTCCCTAGTCACAGTCCCAGTTGTTCCTTTATCAACTTTCTAAAGTGGAAGCTTGCAAATTGCCTCTGAAATCTTCCAACTCTTCCCCCTAAGACTGAACTTTTTATATTATTTAGAAGAGAGGGGCTCTTTTCTCTATAATGGGGCACGTCTGGGGACTGGTAAATTAATACTTGTTTACTTATATCCTCCTGCTGCTCTGTTAAAATACATTCCAAGGGCTCCTCTTGCTGCATTAAGGATATCAGCATGTTGTTTGTTTTATAACCTGGGAGAGAGCATAACAATATAGCTTCTCACCAGGGTGCACACCAGCAACAAATTGAATAAAAGGAAGCAAACTGATTCTCAGAACACAGAGCTTCTGGGTAATCAGAATTGCAGATGCTTGGCTGAGTGTTAAAACTCCTCGCCATCAATCTGACCTTGTCCTGTCTTATTATTGGAGATCCTTTCTGGGCGTACTTTGGGGGAAAAACTTGGAAAAATGCTGAATAAGAAATACCTGGGGGGAACTAGAGCAATGTGATATTGTTGTGCCAGTTTTAGCTAAGAAAATTGGCCTCAAAGTCTTTCATTTTATAAAAATGCAAACATATTAAAAATCTGAAATGTGGCACAAAAGAGCAAGAAGGATGGAAGCATTTAATGTCATTGAATTGAAATATTCAGCTTCTTTTCACCAAGAAAATGAGCAAAACATGGATCCCCCTTCGCCAGGAGCCATCCATGAGCCCCACATATCCCCTAGGCTACAACAATCAGCAGTGATCTCATTAAATCCCTACCTGCAGCCCCTCACATCCCCTGAATTTCAGCGTGGGCATCACCAGGTCTTGTGCCAGGAAGACCAACAAGGAATTCCGAGTGCTCAGGTGTGGCAATGATGGATTATTAGAGACTGATCAAGGCCACTACAATGGAAGAAGTTTGGCTCCAACTCCCTGACCCGGCTGGAGGAAAAGCCAATTTGTGCCCTGTCCCCCTGATAAACCTCTGCCCACGCACTTCTCAAGGCAGGGAGAAATCCCTTCAAGCCCAAGTTTTGCTTCCCAATTCTTTCCCTACCCAATCCACAGATGTGGGATCAAAAAAAGAGGGTTGTACCTGAGCGAGATGCTGCTGTTGCTTGGCATCTACAAAGTTCAGGAGAAAGGCCAAGTCCTTTTCATCTCTCCTGGCCAGGGCACTGAGTGGGGCAGCTGCCTCTGCCACGTTCCTGCTCTGCAGCTGCAGCACAGCCAGGCGAGCCCTGGCAAAGTCCTCAGCAGGACAGTGGCCAAAGGCTTCCTGCAGGTGCTTGAGGGCCTCTTGGTGCCTTCCTGTTGGGGAACACCAGCACAAGCTCCATAACCCATCCCATGGGGAGAAAGGCACCGAGAAAACTCAGCGAGGCAGGGTTCAGGCAGCCAGTTCTCACCTAAAGGTGATAATTACGTCATACCCTTTCCCAAAATGTTTTCAAACTTCTCTTGAGAGGCACCATCCAGCACCCTCCAGCACCATCCAGCACCATTCAGCACCATCCAGCACCCTCCAGCACCATCCAGCACCATCCAGCACCCTCCAGCACCATCCAGCACCATCCAGCACCATCCAGCACCCTCCAGCACCATCCAGCACCATCCAGCACCATCCAGCACCATTCAGCATCATCCAGCACCCTCCAGGACCCTCCAGCACCCTCCAGCACCCTCCAGCACCATCCAGCACCGTTCTGCACCATCCAGCACCATCCAGCACCCTCCAGCACCCTCCAGCACCATTCAGCACCCTCCAGCACCCTCCAGGACCATCCAGGACCCTCCAGCACCATCCAGCAATACACTCACCATTTAACATTCACTTCTATCCATTGACACTTGGACAGTGACACTGTTGTGTCAGTTTTAGCTAAGAAAACCACCCTCAAAGCCTTTCATTTTATAAAAATGTGAACATATTAAAAATCCTAAAAGTTGCACAGAAGAGCAGGAAGGATGGAAGGATTCAATGTCACTGAATTGATTTAATGTCACTTCAGTTTCATTTCACCAAGAAAACGAGGCCTCATTCACCAGGCCTGACAGCTGTGCTGAAGGACAGGAACTCACCATTTGCCATCAAAACATCGGTGTAGAAGATGTGATGTTGGGCAGCCTTGCAGATTTTGGTCAGTGCTTTTGCCATCGTGAGAAGGTCCCCGAGGGTTTCTTCTCCTGGGGGGTCTTTGGTGGCCACGAGCTCGATGAGAGCAGCCCTGCCGTGCTGGAGGAGCCACCCAGTGACCAACCCTTGGGCTTCAGGCTTCAAGGACAGGATTGCTGGGATCACTGCTCCTGCCTCCACCTTCAGTGCTGAGATCAGATCTTGCACTGCCTCCTGTGGAAAAATAACATCAAGGAAAGAAATGGAAGCAATAATTAAGTATTGATCATTTGTTCTCTCAGCTGCTCTCTGTTCTCTGCTGAACCGTGGAAAAACTTTGCTCTTCTCTGTCCTTGTGCTGCAACTTTTCCATTTGCAGAGCTGATGGAAGACCCTAAAGGCAGGTTTGAATGAGTGTTTGCAAAGTGTTTTAAACTCCTATCACTGAAAATCATGACCAAGATTTAGTCTTCCTCTCTCCAGGCTTGGGAAAGAAATCAGTGAAGTCAGATGGGCTGTTCATGCACCCAGCCAAACCCAGAGCCTTTCACTGCCCAAATTCTGTGAGAAACTCCTGATTCCAGTGATTCCACGACAAATTCTGTAATCTTTACATTCATATTGTTCAATACCCTCAGAAAAATCAGCAAAGCCCCACAAGGACAGTACCTTCTGCTGCCTCAGAGCGAGGTGAACGAACCCTCGGCCGCTCAGAGCTTGCACATTCCTGGGGTCTTCCTTCAGGATGGCATTAAAATCAAAAATCGCAGTTTTCATCTGCCCAAGGCGCCCATAGCATCGGGCCCTGGTGAGAAGGCAATCCTCAGCATACCCACCTGGAGGACAGGGATGCAGCCATGGTTACTGCAAGGATACCCACAGGAAACTATGAAAAAACTCCACTTGGCCTGAGGATACCTCAGGATGAAGCACAATGAGAGTCTGCTTAAGTGGAAGTTTCCTTTATTTTTGTTGCAAGCGGAATTCCTACCACATGTTATCAGTTGTGAATTGAAAGGAAGAAAGAATCTGTGTCAGGTTGGAGTGGGAGCAGCACAAAGGAGAGGAGAAAGCTCTAAGAGGGAGATCTGTGACTGTGTGAGAGTGGAGGCACAAAGCCACTTGGCTGTTTTAATAAAGTGGAGTCAGAATCACAGAATAGTTTGGGTTGGAAAGGACCTTAAAGAGTCCATAACCCCCTGCCATGGGCAGGGAAGGTACACATTGTTTTTGGATAAATGAGTTATCCAGATGGGACTGACTAATTCCCTGCCAGAATTAATATGCACTGGGACTTGTGATACTGAGCTGCTTTTTTTTTCTCTGCTTTCGTGCAAGTGCTGCCCAAATAAACACATAGAGTTGTCAGTAAAAATCCTGCTCCCTCCACTCCCTGCCTGCAGAGCATTTCTCCCCCTGCCATCCACATACCCCTTCCTTCCAAGGCAATTTCGATAAGGATCTTAACGTGCCCAAGGTTGCAATCAATAGCTGTGGCATCCAATATTGGATGATAAATCATCAGTGCCACTGGAAATATGTTTTCATAGGGAGGTCAGCAAATGCAGCTGCCTGCAGGGATCAGCCAGCAGACAGGCTCCAAGCAATTCCTCTGCAGTAATGAGGCTTTTTCTCCCTCCTGATTTGCTCCAAAACTTCTGTACCAAAGGTTATTATCACTCTGGAGCTCTACCAGTTGGCTCCTCTAAAGACAATATCTATTTCTTAACAAGCATCTGTTCTAGCAGGTGGGGAGCTGATAAGCTGGAATGCACGGGCTGTGAAATGGAACCATCTCCAAGCAATTACCAGGGTTTTTATTCCATTTCCATGAGCCAGTCTCTCTTCTTCTCAGTGCTGCTGTCATAACATTTGCTCAGAGTGAAAGGCAGATTTCCATACAAACATGGTTTTACTTGGAACACGCCAGAAGCATTTCCATGTCAGCCTGGTCTCTCTCCTTAGGGAAAGCTGGGATGGTGAAACGTGTGAGGGGCTGCATTCACTCCTTTGCACTGGAGCTACACAAACTGGCTGAAGGAAAGGGGCTGATGTCCCTGTAGAACTGAGCTGAACCCATTTCAAGGAATTAACAATTTGGTTATTGTTTAATTGCACCACTTCACCTGCTGTTCGAGGTGACAGAGGAGATCTGGACATCCTGTCCCACCCACGTGATTTCCCTTAGGAGCAAATCCCCACTGGCATCCTGGTGTCCTACCTGCAGCAAGGATGGCAAAGGACAGGTGGGCAATGGCCTCCTTGATGGCAGCACCCTCCTGTTTGCCCTTCAGGATGGCCAGGGCTCGCCAGCGGCAGTGGCTCTGCAGCAGCTTTCGGTCCTCGTCCTGGAAAATGTCCAGGATTGGCAGGAGGCAGGAGGAGTCTCCAATTCTGATCACTCTCTTCAGAAGCTTAAGGATGGAACAGGAAAAGGCAGTAGAGAAAGAGCTGAGTGAGGAGATGTGAGGTTGTGTGTGAGACCACTGTGCCCTTGCCCAGCTTCCCCACCTCTCCCTGGGGCTTCAGCCAGCCAAGGACCACAGATCTCCCTGGTTTATCTCCTCAGCTGGCCCTGGTGTGAATGCAGCTTGGAGAAAACAGGAATTCTTATCTTTCCTCGCCACCACTGCAGCTGTGGAAATAATTCTGGGCAAATACCTGGTGCTGCCTGCTTTGGGCAGCATCTGCTCCACGTTGGCAGTGGGGTGTTTCTATAAATACAGGATGATTGCCCAAAAAAGAGAATGTTCCTGTGGAACACGAGGATTCCAGTGCCCCTTTGGACTATAAAATCGATACCAGTGAATTGATGGAAAATCAGGAAAGTGCTGTGACTTTTTTTTAAGTATTGTTATTGGGAATCTGGGAAAAGCATGGATTCAAACCCACAAACTACTGTGCTCCTGGAAAAGAATCCTGCCTGACCTGCGGTATCTTTGCCTCAACAAGCACTTTTTTTACTGCATTTCCAATGAAAATGAATCAAAATATGTTTTTTACAGTGCTCAGCAGGTACTGGATAATCAAATCTGAGGCAGAGAAGCCTGGACAAGAACAAATTTATCTTGATGTACCAGACACATCCCCCGAACTCATTACTTTCACTGTTTTATTAATAGATAAAAGTGATTGGCATCTGACAGGCAGGCAGGATAACAACATTTTGAAGAGAAATTTTCAGATGTTCCATGCAGAACTTGCAGCAGAAGCTGCAGATGGAAATCCAGCTTCCAAGGGCAGCACTCTAACAAAGCCACACCCTTCATTAACAGCCTTCCCAAATGCAGCAAATTATAGAAAAGTTTTATTTTTCATAGGGAGCAGCGAATTGCTGACAGTAAAACCTTTCTCTTTATGGGTGAGTAGAATTTATGTGGCATTTTTAAAAAAATACAATAGTTCCCTCTGATGGCAGAGCCTGGGAATTGAGCTTTGTAATCCTGGGTAGGAGAACCAACTTGATGGAATGGCTTTCAGGGTTTCGAGAACAATTTGTCAGCATTGGAGAAAGAAAACTGCAGACTGATACTGGAGCTTCAGGGTTTGTGTCTTTCCTCTCCAATGATTTGTTAGGATAATCAGGGAGGTGGCACTTATGCCTTCTTTTCTCTAAGGGAACATTCCCAATCCCATAATATCCCCAGGGACAGGATGCTCTGCCTGCTTAAAGTGCTGAGAAATGCCATTAAATAGCACGTGGGGAATGAGCTGGGTTTAGCTGGGAGTCCTTGTGTGGCCTTTTGGACACAAATTCCCACGATTCTATGATTTTATGGTGTTATCAGCCCTGTACTTACACCTTCAAAGTTCTGCTGGAGGTTCTGCACGTGGGCTCCAAGTTTCCCCGGGTCCCAGCTCTCCCTGTTGCTGTTCAGGGAGCTCCTAACAGCACAGTTTAGTTATAAAGGAGAAATGCATCCAAACCAGAGATCATGGGGATTAATCTCTAATTTCACTGCAGTCTGGGACAAGCAGGAGGGAATGACACTGAGGATGAGGCTTTCCAGGTGCTCCTTACCTGGCTTCCATCGTACACAAAGCCTCTCTTGAGCTGCAGCAGGGCCAGCCTGGCCAGCACGGGAGCCCTCTGGGGGTTTCTGGAGAGGGCCAGCGCCAGCAGCCTGTGGGCTTCTTCCCCACGGCCCATCTGGTACAGAGCATCAGCACACAGGATCTGGGATGCCTCATCAGAGCTGTCCAGCTCCACCAAAAGAGAAGCCAGCTGGAAAACCCCGGGGGCATCTCTGGAGGGGAAAAAAAACCAACAAAACAAAAAAACCTTCAAGGTTAGGAATGTGCACAGCTCTGTTTGCCTTTTTTGAAAGGAAACTGAGCTGCCTCCTGGGTACCTCTTCTTCTGGAGCATCATCTGTCCTTCCTCCTGGAGGACCTTCAGCAGCAATCCCCTCTGGTTCCATGGCACGTAGGACTTGATGGTGAAGGTGGTTTCTTCCAGCTTTAACTGGCAGGCTGTGATATAATCCAGGGCTGTCAAGTAATTGCTGCCACCAGAAATCCGGATCAACCCACGCCCACACAGGGCTTTGATGCAGCTGTTGGGATGTGGGGAATCGTGCTCGATGACCCTCTGGAAGTCCTGCAGGGCTCCGTGGTGGTCCTGGGCGTGGAGGGAGCAGAAGCCTCGCAGTGCCAGCAGGGTGTTGTGGTAAGTGTTCTGCTCTGCTGCCAGCAGCTGCTCACAGATGTCCAGGGCAGCCCCAGGGTGTCCCTGCAGGAGGTGACAGTCTGCCAGGCGGACACTGAGCTCCCGGCTGGACCCTGGGCAGATGTGCAGGAGCAGCTGGATTGTCTGGATGACAGGAGGGAGCAGCTCAGTGCCACGATTGCCCCTGAGCTCAGCCCGAGCACGCACAGCCTCCCTGTAGGCTGCAAACCTCCCCTCCAGGGCAGCTCTGGCCTGCTCCTCAATCTTCTCAGTGTCATGGGGCGAGAAAAGCTCTTCAAAGCATTTCATTGCCCGGGCAGGGTCTGCTGCAAAGGCTGCTGCTAAATCCTGCATCATTTCCTGCGTCCATCCGCCCAGGAAGAAATACCCAGCAGCTCGTTCCAGAAGCAGAGCCAGAACATCCTCACCTCTGAGATTCTCAGCTGAGAAGCCCTCGAGGGCCTTGGTGCAAACAGCCACACACTCCTGAAACTTGCCTGTTTTTAGGAGGTGAGCTGCCCGTGCCCTGCACACCCAGGTGTGCCCTGGTGCCACCGCAGCCAGGAAGCTGTAGCAGTCCCCCAGCCACTGCTGCAAGGACCTGCAGCCTGGGCTTTCCTCCTGGCACTTGGGGAGGTGATCAGAGAAAGCCTGGATGACCTGGGGCAGGTGCTCCTTCTGCCTGCTGCACACGTAGGCCGCCGCCTCAGTTTGATGCAGCACAAAAGCTTGGACATAATCCACGACTCCCTTCCCAACCTGTGTCCCTGAGAGCACCTGGGCCAGCGCCCTCAGCAGCAGCAGCTCCATGGAACCCCTCGGGTTATCCTCCAGCAGGAGATTGCATCTGCTCAGCACCTCCTCCGAGCAGCCTCGCCGGAGCAGGGCCTCCAGCTCGTACACCGAGGCCACCACGTTGTTGGGAATCAGGGCAGAGAGGAAAACTGCAGCTATTCCCACACTGAGGGACACCACGGCCAGGTTCCTGCTCTGGATCTTGGGGATCTGACCCTTGCCTCTGCACCAGGCCTCCAGGGTGGCCACCACTTGCTCCCAGAGCCCGTGGCCCAAGGACTTCACTCTCTGCACCGCTGTGGGGGCACAGCAGCTGAAGGCAGCCAGGTAAAAAGCGGTGGCTGCTGGAAATTCCTGCTGGGAGAGGTGCTCGTCCCCTTCCCCGCAGAGCAGGGCGGCGAGGTCCTCGGGGGACATCTTCTGTGCTTGGGCCTTCACCAAGCAGCATCACGGGTTGAACGTGGCCGGGGCCTGTAAAACAGAAACGAGGGGCTGTGGAGAAGAGTTTTAACAGAAAATCAGCAATGAGGGACTGTGGAGAAGAGTTTTAGCAGAAACTCAGCAGTGAGGGGCTGTGGAGCAGAGTTTTAGCAGAAAATCAGCTGTGAGGGGCTGTGGAGAAGAGTTTTAACAGAAAATCAGCAATGAGGGACTGTGGAGAAGAGTTTTAGCAGAAACTCAGCAGTGAGGGGCTGTGGAGCAGAGTTTTAGCAGAAAATCAGCTGTGAGGGGCTGTGGAGAAGAGTTTTAACAGAAAATCAGCAATGAGGGACTGTGGAGAAGAGTTTTAGCAGAAACTCAGCAGTGAGGGGCTGTGGAGCAGAGTTTTAGCAGAAAATCAGCTGTGAGGGGCTGTGGAGAAGAGTTTTAACAGAAAATCAGCAATGAGGGACTGTGGAGAAGAGTTTTAGCAGAAACTCAGCAGTGAGGGGCTGTGGAGCAGAGTTTTAGCAGAAAATCAGCTGTGAGGGGCTGTGGAGAAGAGTTTTAACAGAAAATCAGCAATGAGGGACTGTGGAGAAGAGTTTTAGCAGAAACTCAGCAGTGAGGGGCTGTGGAGCAGAGTTTTAGCAGAAAATCAGCTGTGAGGGGCTGTGGAGAAGAGTTTTAACAGAAAATCAGCAATGAGGGACTGTGGAGAAGAGTTTTAGCAGAAACTCAGCAGTGAGGGGCTGTGGAGCAGAGTTTTAGCAGAAAATCAGCCGTGAGGGGCTGTGGAGCACAGGTTTGAGAGAAAATCGGCCATGAGGGGCTGTGGAACACAAGTTTTTCTGCTTGGGGTGGGGGACAGCTTTACAAATGCCAGATGTCAGCAAGCCCAGGTGCTGTGAAAAACCAAGATCTGGTCACTGCCAGGTTTCTTGGGGAGTAAAGCCATGAGGAGAAACATCACAGAGGTTCTCTGTCCCCAGGCAGGTTGGAAAGCACCCACAGCCCTGGTCAGCGTTCCCTGCCCATGGAATGAGGCTGGGACTCCCATCTGATAAACCTTTAATCACCAACGTCGCCGCTGGTGGGGGACACGGAGGAGACAGAGCCACACCTTGATGCCTCTCCCGCCTCTTACCTTTTCCCTTGGCCTGGAGAAAGGAGGAGAAAATCCACTCTTTTCCTCCCAGCGGGAAGGACGAGGCTCCTGCCCCTCATCGCGCACACCTGGGCCCGGCCCCGCAGGTGAGGGGGGAGCGCGGATACCTGAGAGGGGACGAGCCCGGGGCTGGGAAGGACGGGACGGGAGGGAGGAGGGATGGAGGGAGCGACGGAAGGAGGGAAGGAGGGAGGGAGGGCAGGAGCGGGCGCTGTGTTGCCTGGAGACTGCAAACACTGCCCGGTCCGGGTGTCCTGAGAGGCGGGGAAGGGCACGGGGACCGTGCCTGGGCTTCTCCTTCCTTATCCCGAGGGACCGGGCGGGATGCGCAGGGCATGGGCAGGGAAAGGATCCCCCTCGCCTTGGGGAAAGGATCCCCCTCACCTTGGGGAAAGGATCCCCCTCATCTGAGAGAAAGGATCCCTCACCTTGGGGAAAGGATCCCCATCACCTTGGGGAAAGAATCCCCATCACCTTGGGGAAAGGATCCCCTCACCTCGGGGAAAGGATCCCCTTACCTTGGGGAAAGGATTCCCTCACCCTGGGNGAAAGGATCCCCCTCACCTTGGGTGAAAGGACTCCCTCATTTCAGGGAAAGGATCCCCATCACCTTGGGGAAAGGATCCCCTCATCTCGGGGAAAGGATCCCCATCACCTTGGGGAAAGGATCCCCTCATCTCGGGGAAAGGATCCCCATCACCTTGGGGAAAGGATCCCCTCATCTCGGGGAAAGGATCCCCATCACCTTGGGGAAAGGATCCCCTCATCTCGGGGAAAGGATCCCCATCACCTTGGGGAAAGGATCCCCTCATCTCGGGGAAAGGATCCCCATCACCTTGGGGAAAGGATCCCCTCATCTCGGGGAAAGGATCCCCATCACCTTGGGGAAAGGATCCCCTCACCTTGGGGAAAGGATCCCCTCACCTTGGGGAAAGGATTCCCTCACCCTGGGTAAAGGATCCCCATCACTTCAGGGAAAGGATCCCCCTTACCTTGGGGAAAGGATCCCCTCATTTCAGGGAAAGGATTCCCATCACCTTGGGGAAAGGATCCCCCTCACCTTGGGGAGAGGATCCCCATCACCTTCAGGAAACTAGTCCAGGTCATGACCCTCAGCAGGACAAGATGTAGGGAATTACTTACACAAACCAGCCAACTCTGTGGTGCAGCCTACACTTTTAACCTTATTTTTTTATTAATAAGCCTTATTTTTTAATTATAAACGTTATTTTTAATAGTAACCCTTATTTTTGAATAATAACTCTTATTTTCTAAATAATAACCTTTATTTTTAAAGAATAACCCTTTTCTTTTAAATAATAACTCTTACTTTTAAATCATACCCTTATTTTTTAACAATGAAAGTGTTTTTAGCAGTAGATCAACTCTGTTTTTAGGACTGTTTAGCCTGATGATGTCCCTTTAAGCCAGGGCCACTCTGAAGTCCAACTCGTTCTTTCTCCATGTTCTTTGACATTCAAAAGAGCAAAAAACCCCCTCTATGATGGATGGAGATTTTTTGACATTTTATTAAGAGTTTGCCCATTACGTTGATTTGATTACTTTCACTTTAATTACCCTAATTAGCCATCAAGATATAATTTAGCATTGCTGTCACATCGGGCCACAGGTGATATTGCCAGGAAAAGACTCAAGGGCACGAAAGAAGCAGTTCTGAAATAGAAATCACATTAAGGGGAGCTGGGTTGATCAAACGCCTCTGCCCCTCCTCGGAGGCTCAGGCAGAGCTTGTGGGAATAAAACCGGGACCGGAGCCTCCGACAGAGCCTGGTCCAGGCTGCAAAAATCATTACCCATCATCTGACTTTGCTGCATGACTGAGTGAGCTGGAAGTTGCTCCCAGCCACGTTTTGCCCCGTAGATACAGAGAACGTGAGGATGGCAGTGTCCTCCATCCATCATTTCCAGCTGGAAAAGTCCGGTTTGGATAAGGATGCTGTGTGCTCCCTGCTGTACTCGGATGGTTTAGGGGATGCTGTGCTTGGCCAGAAAGGCAGCAGCCTCATCAAATGTTATTTTGTTGACTTCAGGTGATAAAAACACAACCAATTTTACGTTGTGTATCACACTTAAATAAATTCAGGTTCCTAACTTTGGACCTTGAAGGAATAAGAGGAGCAACATCTAAGGAGCTCAGTGGAAAAAGAGAATATTTCTCTGTGCCCTGGTGTGATCCCTGAGTGTGTGACTGTTTAAACCTGTTGTTGTAAGAAGTGGAACCAGCAATGTCACTTAAAGACTTAAAGGTTCTTCTCAAGCCCCCAGACAATTTGCTGTGTGTCCTGTGGGGTAGATAAGACCAACTCCTTCCCTAAAAGGATCGTAAAAACACAGGGGGGGGGGGG
>VZRV01003173.1:665364-720609 GCA_013398115.1 Falcunculus frontatus
TGTCCCCATGTCCCCATATCCCCATATCCCCATGTTCCCATGTCCCCATGTCCCCATGTCTCCGTGTCCCCATGTCCCCATATCCCCATTTCCCCATGTCTCTATGTCCCCATATCCCCATATCCCCATGTCCCCATGTCCCCATGTCCCCAGAGCTGCTGTTGTTCCTCTGGGTCCGAGAAGGGTTCAAATGGAGACCTCTAAGGGCCATTGGTGACAGATCTGCCTCCTAATGCAGTCTGGTAGGAAATATCCATTTTCAGGATGTTCTCAGTCTTTTATGTGCTGTTTTTGTCACGGAATCATTGAGGTTGGGAAAGATCTCCAGGATCAGAGTCCAAGCTGTGACCAATCCCCCCCTTGTCACCAGCCCAGAGCCCTGAGTGCCACCTCCAGGCCTTCCTTGGACACCTCCAGGGATGGGGACTCCAAACCTCCCTGGGCAGCCCCTGCCAAGGCCTGAGCTCCCTTTCCATGCAGAAATTCCTGCTGATGTCCAACCTGAGCCTCCCCTGGCACAGCTTGGGGCTGTTTACCCTCATCCCGTCCCTTTCTTCCTGAGAGCAGAGACTGACACCCACACATCTGACATCCCAAATCTGTGGAGAAAGAAGGTCCCCCTTTAAACCTCCTTTTCTCCAGGACTTGAAATCCTATTATAGAATATATTAGATGGCTGTTGGGTCAAACTTCCACTCACCAGATAATCACAACCTCCTGGAGCTCCCTGGGTGCAGAAAGTTGTGTGGGCACAGAAAGCCAAGATGATCTCTCAGTGCACTGGACTATTTTCATCTGTGCTCACCCAATAAGAATGACAACGTAAAGGATTGCAGGGATCCTCGATAAGGAGCAGGATTAGGATGCACTTGAGTGAGATTACAAGAAAAGTGTGGTTGTTCTATTAGGAAAAGAAATAATCCCTTTGTTTATGTTCTGGAGATTAAAGCGGTGGCAGCAGAAGCACCCAGAGGTCACCACATGCAGACTTTGCTGTCTCAGTGGCTGTCTGGGCTCTGACTCTGGGGTTCAGCTGTGCAGTTGCAGAATTGAATCAGTTCTTCCTGTGCTGGGAGTCCTGCAGTGGCTCTGTGTGAGGCAGGGAATTGGATCTGCCTATTCCACAGGCAGATGGGTGTGCCTGACTTGGAATAAAAACCTGTGGGGTGAAGGAAGGAGTTTCCCCTATGATGCTCCCTTAGGATATTCACACACCTGCCTTCCCCTCTGATGCTGCATCCTCTGATACAAAGGCTCAAAGGTAGAAATTTCCAGCTGAAATCACAGAACCATGAGGTTGGAAAAGGCTTCCAAGATGGTCAAATCCAACCTGTGGCCGATCACCACCTTGTCATCCAGACCCCACGTCCAGTCATTAAATTGGTGTTTAAGAGAGCTCTCAAATGTGTGGGTGGAAGGTGGCACAGGCCAGAGAAGTTTTAGCCTGGTCATTTTATAATCTGACCCAGTCGGTCAGGATCTGGCTGAGTATTACAAAATTCACCCTCTGTAATCTTGTCCTTTCCTGGTCTGAGTTATTCCACTGGCATTTCCCAGCCTGGCTTTGACAGTCCAGGATTTTCTAACTGGAAAGTGCTGAAATCAGGAGCAGTTGGGCCACGTGTGATTGGGGACCAAGACCAACCTCTGGATATCCAAACACTCCAACACCCCAGACTTCCCACCCCCATAATTAGGCTGATTTTCCATCTGGCTCAGCACCTCTGTGTCCAATGAGGGACATTGGAACAGTTTTGGTTGAACAAATTCCTCAATACGCTGAGCAAGTGGCATTATAAAAACGTAACCATGCCCTCTGCTTCTGTTCTTCCCAGTGCTAAGTGACCACACCACAAAGTCATCACGTTTCTGTGGTGTGATGTGTTATTTGCCATGTTTATTTAGGATATAAGCGTTTGAGGATAGTGATGAGTTCCATGGGCTGAGCCTCAGAAGGGACCCCCAGAACTGCTGAAACTTGGAATAACAGACCATGAGGGATAAAAAAGGGAAGCTGTTAATGTCGCCAGCTCAAATTAAACAGTGTTAACCACCCTCCTTTATCCCTCCTCTGCTAATATTGGAGCTTTCTGCTCTTATTTCCCCTCATTCCTTCCCTGCTTTCCAAACAAACAGGGATAAGGGGATGCTGTTAAGGGATAACTTGTTTGGTTCTGCTGTTTCCAAGTCATCTGGGTCTGCAGTGAGTTTATCAACCAGCCATGGCAACATCAATCACCCAGAAAAATAGCACAGAGTGAAATGACTTTTCAAAATGTCGTTGGTATAATTATCATCTTGGCCATTACATTAAATGCCACCATTTATAACTGTTATGTTTAAGTATGCAAACAGTAATTAACTTGGTAATGAACTGAGGACCCCTGTGCCTCTCTTCCCTCAGCTAATTTGCATGTTAATTATCATTAGCAACCAGGGAAACAAGTTATAAACAGCTTAATTAGCAGCTTAATCATTTTTACAAGAAAACGTGCTGCACTTTGATACACGAGCAGGAGTTGGATTAATGAAGTCAGACGAGGGAGTTCTCCCTGTGCCGGTCCTGCTGCAGTGCTGGGCTTGTTTTGGGCTTGTTTTGGGTTTGTTTTGGGCAATTTGGGGCCCCCAGATGTGCTCTTGCACACCCCTGTGCACACTCAGGCTCTGGGCACCCTTGCACAAAGCTCTCTCAGCCTTCCTGATTGGTATCTACTTAAGAAATTCTGAATTTCTTAATAAAAATTAATTTACTTAATTTTTTCCCCATTTTGTTTCCTTTTTAGCAGAAATTTTCTGTTCATTGAATGGAAAATTAAGATGCAGTTTGATTATTTAGATATAATTTGATTACTTGGTTGTATTTTGTTTGGGGGGTTTTTTTCGCAGGTGGTTATACTTCCACCCCCCAACTACACTATGAATAATAATTACATTATTTATATTATAATATAAATAATAGCCAGCTCCCATGCATTTTGAAGAATTTTTTTCTTTTTAAGGTTTTTTTAAAATTTCCCTCAGAAGTTAAACAGAGAGCTGGAATTGGGTGTAAAGGATATAATAATTAAAGGAAGGTAAATCCAAATAAGAAGGAGAAGTGCAGGCTGTGGTTTACAGGAGGTGCTGCCTGCTCTGTCTCGTATCAGGGGCAGTGATCTGTGTGGATTTGCATTTAGGAGATTTTTTCCAAGATCCTGTGTGGGTAAAATCTCCAGATGAGGCTCACCCTGTTCTTATCTCATGGATAAAATATCATTTTGGGAATTATTCCACACCAGCCTGCCAAGAGCACTTCTCCTTGGCTCAGGAGTCAATCATTCGATGGAAAGCAGCAGGAATTCTGTCAGAAGATGGGAACACATCGTCCGGGGAGGTTGTGGAATCTTTCACCAGGGATTTTGGGAATGGCTCAGACAAACATCTCTAAGAGAGGGTTTGGGTGTTGTTGGTGTTCATTCAGGACAGCGGGGCGGACCTAAAGCCTGGAACCTGAGAGTTCCCGGGATGCGGCTGCAGAGCATCCCCGGGAGATTCCATCGAGAAATTTGGGATCCCACAAAACCCCTTTCACCGCCGCTTTGGCCCAAAACCAGGGCTGAATTCCCCATTCCGCAGCAATCCAGGGATTCTCTCCATCAAGATGAGGATTCCCGTGGTTATGATGCGGGAAGAAATAAGAGTTTGTAGCCAAATTCGGCTGAGAAGGTGGCACAGCCCCGATTGTCACCCGCGGTGCCACCCCTGCCACGCCCGGCCCTCGCCAGCAGGGGGGGCCAGCGCACCGCTGGAAAGGGCAGGAACGGGCCCTTTTGGGAATATTCCCTTAAATTATTATTTATTTTGATTTGGCGCGATTAACACAGAAGCAGGAAGCTGCCGCTGCCTTGCGGCTTCAGCGCACGGAACTCGCCCCAAAAGGCGGCTTCCAAAATCTTGACTTTTCTATCCAGGATGAAGGAGTTAATTTTTGGGGCTCAAATGTCTTAAATGTCTTTGCTTCTTCCTTTTTTGGTCCCTCACAGACAGAAAGATTTTGATTTTTGACATTCGGATTTACCTGCTGGTACATCACTGGCCCTTATTAATTCAAGAGAATTTGTAAGGATGGGTGAAAATCTGAAAGTTCCCAGCTCAGGCAGGCTGAGAGTGGCTATGAAGGGTACAGTGGAAAACTGCAGTCCTTGGAGGTTAATGTGCAATTTTAGCCAAGAAAGGACAGTGAAAGCTGAAAGAGGAAGGAATTGTTGCATGAGAGAAGGGTGGAGTGCTCCAGCCAGCTCCAGAGCCCTGCATGGCTCAGGAAGGGGACGAAGTGGGTGATTTACAGCAGCTGAGGGTCAGCCCCGTGTGTTTTATCTGCTCTGCCACTGCCCCCATCATTCCCTAGCGAGGGGCACTGCCCCTGGAGTGGCAGCCAGCAAAGAGAGAGCTTCCTGTGCTATGTTCCATAAATTCTTTATCAGCCCTGTAATCAGAGAGCGTGGCTGGATGTTGATTTTGTTACGGTACCTGGAGCGAATCTCTATATGTTAATTTAAAGCCATAAAACTACAGCTTAGGGTTTCGGTGTCCTAATTGAAACTTCCCCTTCTTGGAGGCATTCATTCCGCTGCAGAGGAATAATAATCATCAGGAAAGAGAGGGAGGTGCAGATAAAATGAGAGGGCATTGTTCCCAGGAACCCATAAATGCCAGGGAAACTGGCACCCGCTGCCAAGCACACAGCCGTGCTCAGGGATCCCCACTGGGATTTCTGTTGGATTTTACCAGCACTGTAGTAGAAGCTCCATGAGATTTGTTGTTGGAAATGTGGGGTTTGGTCTTTTTTTTCCCTGGGGAATGTCCTCGTTTGCACTGGCACTGCACGGGGAGCACCAGAGCTGGGCACAGCTGGGCACGTGTCGTGGTCGTGTCATTTCATTGTCCTGCTGATATTTGGCTCTTCTTCTGTGGAAACACTCACCAAAAACAATTGGAGAGCAGAATATTTGTTCTCAAAGTGCTGAAACCAGTCCAGGCAGTCAGTGACAGCTGCAGATCACGTCCTGAAGTCTCCCATCCCTCAGCCAAGAGTGGGATGGGAGCATCACCCAAAAGGGAAGGGATGGAAGGTGGGTGTGATGCCTCCTGCAGCCACCTAGAAACAGAGACTAGACAAGAGGAAGGGAATAAAGACAGGTATTTATTTGAAGGGCCTTCAAGGTACACCCTGGGGGAGCCAGAGGCTGCTTCCAAAAATGGACCCCAAGATGGACCCCAGGTCACGAGTTCTTCACACTTTTATAGGTTTGGATCATTTGCATATCAGGGTTAATTCTCCAATTAAAGCCCCAGTTTAACGATGTAACTCCCCTCAGCTTGCCCCCCTCAGAATCTTTGGTTTACGCATTTTGGGCCTAAAAACAGCCTGGCTGTCCTTGAAGGCAAAGCCTGGAGAGGCTTTGTTATGTCTGCCCAGTACGAGAGAGCAGGAATTACAGGCTCCAAGGAACTTCAGAGTTACACTCTGAGCAGTACAGGATTTGAAAATATAAAAGTTAAAACCTAAGGCATCAGGTGCTTGGTCCAGGCTGGGCACTGGGCTCCCCCCTGTTGTTCTGTTATTTCCTCAAGCTCAAGGTGTAAGTTCTGCTCTTCTGCACCCTCCAACCTCAGAGTCCTGTGGCCAAAAATCCCATTAAAGCCCAGGCAGCGTGTGGGACCTTGTGCTTGGAAGAAAAGCAGGAAGGATAAGACAGCAGCAGCTGCCAGACTGAGAGCCAAGGGCTGGAGCAGATCAAAGGAAAAACTAAATTATAGATTGATAGATGCCTTTAGTTTATAAGTTATTAAGCACCAGGTAACAGGTTAGATTAATATTGTGCCTGGAGGTTTCTTTTTTGCTTCTTTTTTTTTTCCCCTCTCTCTCTCCTTTTTTAAAAATTGGAGAAAACAAAATATTTTTCTAATTAAGTAAATCTACAGTGCTTGCTAATGGGGCCCGTCTGTGTGCTTGTCAGGGCAAGGGAGAGCTGGAATAATGATTTTATTTTTTCATTAAATAGAATTATAGGCAGTTACTCAAAGCAACTGTGAGTCTAATTGAAAGAAAACCATTTCTTCTTAATTTACTTTCACGGTTCTGGATGATAAAAGAGTGCGTTCGCTGGAAAATTAAATAAAAAACACAACATGAGGAAGCTTGAAATAATGCTGCTCAGGCACAGGTGGGAAGAGGGAGCACAGTAGTCTTCCTGCTCATTATTAGTGCAGATACCAGAGCTTCCTCTTACACCCCAAAAGCTCATTTTTGCTTCCAAAGCTTTCCTTTCAACTTCCCCTTTCCCCTTCCAGGACATCCCTTTGTGTTCCAGTTTTCCATCCACCACGTTGACCGTGTAATCCTTTTGCAGAGTTAGATTTTCCCTCTTCCTCCATGGATGGCAGCAGTTTTTGCCTGTATCCCAAAGATTCCTGGCCCGTTCTGGCACTGGGATCACCGGGATCAGGGGGCACGGGTGGGATGTGAGCAGGGGATGTGGGAACGGCCCAGGACAGGGCAGGACTGTGCTGCCCGAGCACTGAAATCACTGCATGTGAGTCTGGGAGAAGCCAGATAAGGAATTCAGCGTGGAGGTGGAATTAGAGCTGCTCCAGGAGTTATCCCAGTGGCAGAGCTGGAGGTGGATGTGTGGAAGGATGAGTTCTGGGGTGTGAAGCCGTGTCCGAGCAAGGACCTGGGGCTGGGAACTCTGCCCAGGAGAAGGCACAGCCCAGAATTTCCTTTCCTTGCTGTCACAAACTCCCTCAGCTCCAAGCACCAGCCTTGGGCTCCTGGGAGCACCACGGCACCAGGCTCCGAGGGTGCCTGGGATTTCCCAAAATCTCACGGGTTGCTTGGATTTCTGTTCTCTCAGGGGGCAGGAAAGGTTTGCCTGTGCCTTTCCCAGCCTTGAATGGCCCCAGAAACCTCCAGCCCCTGCAGAATCCCCCAGCACGGGCACGGGAGGGGTTAAATAAATGGGAACTGATTAATTCCATGGCAGGGTCCCTCCCTGGCCCTGGTGCCACATCTGGCAGGGTCACAGCAGCAGGGCCCGGCTGCAGCAGGAGGAGAGGGTCTGTTTCCACTAACCAGTTCTGCTACTTCTTACACTAAGTACTTCCTAAAAAAGGCCTGGGATAAGGTTTCACCGGGGCTGCCGTTAGATTTACGGGGATCCCATTTGCTCCAGCTCTTGGATTCACTCGGGCCGGGACAAGATTAAAACCAACCCTTCAATTTCCTTTTTTTTTTTTTTCTTTAGGAAATGAACTGTGGCTTTTCTGCTAATGAAAGTGCAGAGACACTGAACTCATTCAGGCTCTCTGCTGGCTCTGGGTGTGTTTGATGTGTCTTCGAGGTGCACCTGAAGGAAACAAGAAGTTAAGGGAACTCTTGGCAATTAGCACTGAACATTATTTTCTGCCTTTTATCAATGCCTGTGTGTATAAAAAAGCCAGAGCAGGGCTTGGAGTAGTCACTTTGGGAAATGCTCAGTCTTTTCTGTTTGAAAATAGGATAAAGAAAATGTAGTGAAAGATTTCCACGAAACTAAACTCAATATCTGGATGCCTCCTGTACCTTCCTGTGATCCTGTGAGGCTGAAAAATCTGTTTCGCTCCAGTTCCATCTTCATGCTGGTAACACGAAACTCAAGAAGTAATTTCAAAATAAAATTGGAATCTGCTCTTCTTCTTCTCCTGAAATATTTCTAAGGAATGGTATTTGTAATTGAGAAGAGCTTTTCCTTACAAACTTCTGCTGCTGCTGCCATGGGGCATTCCAGGGAAGGAACTGCCCTGTGACACTCCCCGATCAGCTGTGTCTTGGATCAGGATGATTCAGAGCAATGGGGCAAGATATTTATATTTTTCCCACCAGTAGATTTAGCTGGGAATTTTCTGACAAAAAGGGTTTTCATTGCTGAGTGCTGGTTCAGCCAAAATTATTTTTCTTCCATCCCATTCCCAGAAAACACTGCCTCCTTTGTTTCCCTCTGCTGCTGGAGGGTCTGGGCCTCTGGGATCAATGGTTCCAGTGCTGTCCCAGCCCAAGCATTTTCCTCCCTTTGGAAAATATGAAGCCTTCCAGGTAGTCTGGAGGAGAACTGGACACCATAAAAATCCCCATGGAGGCAAAGGAGCTGGGATTTTGGGATCCAGCTGAACTCTGCCTTGAGTTTGATTTGCAACCTTGCCAAGAGAAGGTTGTTGGGGTTTTTTTATTTATTTTTGTTTGTTTATTTTTCATCGGTATCTGAATGGATGGGGTCAGGAAAAGCAAATCCTCAGTCATTGGGCCCATTGTGCTTTATTGATAATTAAAACTGGGAGGGACCATCACCAGGCCCTTGGAATTAGGTGCTTTTCTAGGTTTGGGAGCACACCTGTGTGTTAGATGAACTAAAATGAAGAGATGCTGCTGAATCTCCCATTTTTATTAAAGTAGAGGCTCCCCCTGGTTCTGAACATCCCACTGAAGTCCTGTGAGGAATAACCAGTGTCCTGGGAACTGCCTGATAAATGCTTCTTTCAAAAGAAAGATATTTTTTTTTGCCCCAAACTCTTTAATACCTTCCTAATCTGAAGGACAATTTTTCTCCTCTGTAATCACTGTATTAAAATTAAATACAGAGTATTAATATAACATACTTAATGGCAACCTGGATATTATTCTGGACATACCATTCCAAAAGCCCCGGGAGCTTCAACAAGAGAGGATTTAACTCTTCCCAGGCCCTTGGGGGTAGCAAAGGTGTTTTTGCTGCTGCCATACAGGGCAAACTTCAGTGCTGGGAATTGTGTTGGCAGGTGGCAAACAGGGAGGGTGTCCTCTTCCTATTTCTGGTCTGGAAAATGTTCCTTCTGACCCCATTTTTGTAGGGAATTTAGATGGCAAGAGCGAGAGGGTGAGGCTGTTACTGAGGTGTCTGTGTTCAAACAGGGCAGGGTGGAGGATGGAGAAATTTGGACGTCCCTAAAAAGAGAGAACCAAGGAATAGAAAAGGAAACTATTTTGTCCCACAGAGCAGCGTGGATGTTACCTGTCCCCACAGCCCCTGCTCTGTGTCTGGGGGAGTGTGGGGGCTCCATGCAGGACTCTGAAGTGTGGAAATGCACTTTCCCACCTTTCTCCTCGTGTCCTTTCTCCCCGTGCTTCTCCAGAAAGGAGATTCTCCAGATCTTGTGCTTTGCTCTTCCTGGAGATGGCCCAGCCTCACCAAGGAACCTTGAAAAGGGAATCAGCCCCCAGATGATGAGATTGGCTTCAACCCACAAGACTACTGTCGAAAGATTGTTTTAAAATTCAGGGTTTTGAAGGTTTGTATTTCTAATGTTCAACCTGTGGTCCACAACTTGCTGTAAAGGAAAACTCAATTAACGTGTAATCACAGCCAGGCAAAAGCTCTGGCTTGATGCAAAGTGCTGAAAGTCAGGACAAAAATCTGTGTGGCTGACAAAGCCATAAAACCTCAGATCCACTTAGAGGCAAGAGCACAGGAAACAAATATTTCCGTGCAGGTTTGGTTCTGTGGGTGCCTTTTTGCAGGAGTGGCTTTAGGCGAGCGCGTTCTGAGGGGCTAAAAACGGTGAGAGTCAGGGCTTTTTATACAGCGTGTTTGAACAGAGCCACTAGGTAAAACATTCTCACCTGGAAAGAAGTCTGTGCTGAGCTGGAGGGAGGGGAAAGAAATTGGAAAAAGAAAATAAAGCAGCAGGCAGTGGGTGGCAAAAGGGAGCGGGGGACACAGCAGTGAGTGTGAGGGATGACTTGGAAAGGAGAGGGATGCTATTGAGGAACAGCGGTAGGAAGGAAAAGGGGGGGGCTGAGGGGAAAAGCAGGAGACATGGTAAGTTAAGTAAATTCACATTTATTTCTGCAAGAATTCGCTTCAAACGCTCTTCCTGCCCTCGCTGAACGTTCGGTGTTTGGACGCCCTCCACGGCGGGGGAACAAAACGGCTCTGTTGGAGCACCGGGGGTGAAACCCCGGTCACGGGCACGGCCGGGCTCCTGTGCCCCACCTGAGGAGCACATGGAGCTCCTCCAGAGCTTCCCCCAGCCCCTGCTGAGCCCCTGGGCCGAGCAGGAAAACCCAACCCTGCTGCTGATTATGGGTCATCTCCACAATCTCCGTGGAGGAGCCGGTTCTGAGCCCTGCTCACCTCCCCGTGGTCCTGGAGGTGTTTAAATTCAGAGTGGGCATCTCAGGCCATGACCATGGGCACCTCAGGCCATGTCCATGGGCACCTCGGGCCATGACCATGGGCACCTCGGGCCATGACCATGGGCACCTCAGACCATGTCCATGGGCACCTCAGACCATGTCCATGGGCACCTCGGGCCGTGACCATGGGCACCTCAGGCCATGTCCATGGGCACCTTGGGCCATGACCATGGGCACCTCAGGCCATGTCCATGGGCACCTCGGGCCATGACCATGGGCACCTCAGGCCATGACCATGGGCACCTCGGGCCATGTCCATGGGCACCTCAGGCCATGTCCATGGGCACCTCAGGCCTTGTCCATGGGCACCTCAGACCATGACCATGGGCACCTCCGGCCATGTCCATGGGCACCTCGGGCCATGTCGATGGGCACCTCGGGCCATGACCATGGGCACCTCGGGCCATGTTGATGGGCACCTCAGGCCGTGACCATGGGCACCTCAGACCACGCAGCTGGGATCCCACCCCACTGTGCCAGGGAGATGTGCTCAGAGATGGTCCCTGGTTGAGTGAGGGCCCTGGATATCAGAGCAAATGGAAGGCTTTTCAGCACCCAGCATTCCCCCTCTGAAAGGCTTTTCAGCACCCAGGAGGACAGCGGCATTCCCCCGAGCTCCCCTCCCTGCACACAGACAGCAGATTTGTCCCAGCTCCTTGGGACTACAACCAAGCCATTGTTCTGGTCCAGGGGAGCTGGAGGGAGCAATAGTAGACACTGTGGGGCTCTGCTGCTGGAGGTTTCTGAATCTGTGTTGTGCTGTGAGGGCACAGAGCATCTGCACAGTGACTGTGGAGATGTTACTGCACAGGCCTGAGGAGGCTCCTTCACATCAATCCCTCTGTTTTATCCAGGGCTTCCCATTTCCTATGGAATCCTGTGTGTTCTCAGCTCTAGAGGCTTCTCTAGACAAAAGCTGCAACACTTAAATGATCATAATTTGCTATATTTTACCTGCTATAGGCCCCAGCCATGGATGTGTTTCATGGCAGTTGCTGTGGGCATATCCCTCGGGCCAGCAGCATTAACATTATATTGATATATATATATATTTTAATAAAACTGGTTGTTCTGGGCCAGTCTTGTTAATCTCTTCTTTTCAAGTGTAAGATCTTCTTTCCCTTAAAATATGTTGAGTAATGGTATTTAAGAAAAGAGCTGATACTCTTTTTATGTCCATTAAACAGTACATTTTACTACTACAAACCCGTTAGTCTTTAATGCAGGAGAGCTGTAATTCTAAAGAAATTTTAAGTTTCATTTAAAGTCCCCCACAGAATTTATTTGGCTTTATCACCTGCAGTGAAAGGCTTTGACAGATAAATCCTGAGTTGCTTTCTGAGGTGGGAGCACCATCCTTTCCACATGAGCTGGACCACCATGACTGACCAGTGGTCTGAAAATTGAGCAAACCTAATATTTCATCCAGTGCAAGTCTCGGTTCCTGTAACAGGAACCCTCCTTCCAATGGGCAACTTTTCCCTTGGGGATGTAGGATCTGCTGGAATTTTGAACCAGGGACTCCCACCCTGTATCTCTGGCACTGGCAGTGATGTCAAGCCAGGAGTACCACGGTTTTCTAGGAGAGGTCAGTCCCTCTATGAGAGCACCAGAACCAGGGGAAAGATTTTAGAATACGATGGGGGTGTTTTTAGGATTTTTTTTTGTATGTGTGTTGATGTTTTTTATAACTTGGGTTTGTTTTTTTTTTTTTGGAAGGGCAGCTGATTTATCCAAGTTCACCACTGCCAGAGGCTCCTCTAGCTGGGGATGCTCTGAATGACCTGGAGGAAATCAGAGCTTTATACCTAAATTTCACCGATTAATTATCAATTACTAAAGGTGGAGGAGGCTGAAACAAGGGGTGCTCCTTATGCCATTTATCTGTACATTTCCTGGTGGGCTCTGCTAACACAAGGGGCTCCAAGGCAGCCTCCAGCTGGCCGACATTTCCCACACGTTCAGGGTGTCCCCCCAAGATGTTCTCCAATTAGTCACCATCACTCACAGCCTGTTTTCCGTACTCACCCACAGTTTACAGTCAGGCAGAGGAGCACAATGGCAGAGCAGCTGCTCCCAGCCAGACACAAAGGTTATGGCACTGTGTACATAAGCAAGCTGTGAAAGTTCCAGTCCCAGCCACCCAGCTCCTTCACCCTCCCGTGCTTTTAAAAGCCAACAGAAGCAGAAACAAACAGTGAGCGCGCCTCTCGTCTCAGCCCTGGAAAAACATTTGGGAGCATGGAGTGTAAGGAGGGATTTTTGTTTTTCTAATTTGATTCCCATTGCTGCAGCTGCAGCCAAAACCTTTGGGTTCTGGAAAAAGTTCAGAAAGTGCTGCTTTTTGGAAGAGGTCGTGTTTATTGGAAAATTACATCTTGCCCAGTAAAAACTGACAGTATAAGTACTCCAGTCTATTAAAAGCTACAGAAGACACAGTTAAGAGTTTATTTAATGATTGCTGCAGATGGGGTTTGGGAACTTGGAGCCTTGGCATTGGTGAGTTGGGTTGGAGATTGTGTTCTGGGAACACAGAAACCATCATTGTCGTATTAGTGACCCCCTCATCCACCCTCGTGCCTAAACCAGAACCAACTGCCACAAGCAGGCTTTGCCTGGTGACTTGTAACTCGTTTTTCCTGAAGGAAAAGGTGTCAGGGATCAACACAGCAGCTCAGTGAGAGCAGTGGAGACACCACAGCCAAGGGAGCCCAAAGCTGGCAGACCTGGGAGCCTATTCTGGGAGCAGACTCTGGCTCAGACTGGGGCATGACCCCGTGAAGTTTCCTGGAACTCTTTGGACTATGGAACAAAAATACGTTGTGGAAAGAGAGGAACTGCTGCCCCAGAGATGTTAGACCTGACCTAAACCCCATCAGAATGTTGTGAGCTATAGGCAGGGTTTGAACTGAGCCCTTAAAGCACAGCTGCTCCATGGCAGAGCTCTCCATGGAGGGAGGAAGTTCCCATCAAAACCTGGATCTCCAGGGAAAGCCTAATTCTCACAGCTCTGCCCATGAAGAAGGGAACAGCCTTCCCCTGTGCTCAGGGAATCCTCCCATCCCTTTTCCACCATCTGTCAGGTCTCTGCAGAGCAGTAGAAACCCAGAACAGCTCAGGTGGTTTGAGTGGCTCTCACAAACATCCCTCATTGTGCTCAGCCCCACCCCTGTGGGAAGGTGTGTGAGCCTTGAGCCCGTGGATGCCTCTGCAGCTGTGCCAGATGTCTGAGTCCAGCCCAGCCCTGCTGATTTTCCTTTAAATTCCAGCCCCTGCATTTGCTGCAGTGGTGCCCACCATCTTCTCACCTCAAATTTACCTGATGCCCTCAGCCTGTGGGTTGGGCTGGAGCACCAATTGCTTGTGCTGGGGGAGTGGAAGTGCTGTGAAACTCAGGGTTGGGTTCTGGGGTCTGTTGGCCAGAGACTGAATGAGATCCCAGGTACCCACAGAGATTCTGCTCCCTGAGATCGACCTGGTATTGGATCACCTACAACTGTCTAGGAATTCTCTCTCCTCACTTATTTCAGTGGCTCCTGAGGCCTGGAGAGAGTGGATTGAGACTTCCTATGTTTTTGAGAGGAGCTGCCTTTCCCCTGAGCATCAGCTGCAGTTTCACTCCAGCCAGCAGAAACTCTGTGTGTATGTGTGTGTGTGTGTGTAAAGATTTTCATGTCGCAGCTGCTTAGAACAAATTCAGTGTAATTCAGTTTTACAAGCGGTGCTAGGCTAAATCCAAATCAACATTGCTTTCAGCAAAATGCAGTTAGAATTCTTTCTGGCCTGCTAGCAGAGCATGTGTTGCCATATTTGTCTTTCAGAAGTGAAATAAAATATGACATTTACTGACAGCCTGCTTCCAAAGTGGAACGGGCTGATCTCAGTTACACGCGGAGGCTCTGGAGCCAATCCATGATTGCTCCCGATTCCCTGGGTCGGAGCTGCCATCAGGATGGAACCTCTGCAAAGAGGAAAACTCATCTAGCAGGAGTCTCTTGTAAGGAGATGGGGATGTTTCATTCAGGAGGGATATTTTCAGCTCAAATGATGGAGTGAATTTCGAAACTCCTCGTGTCCTGGGCTCAAGCCTCGTTCCCAACCTGAAAAGTCTGAAAGGCAGCTGTAATCCTGACACTTCCACAGCTGAAAACTGGAGACATCCAAGTCAGCAGTGTGTGGAGTGGCTCCTAGGACATCCTTGGGGAGCTCCCCTCAGATCCAGAGCACTCACTGCTCGCTCAGCACTGCTGTTTGTTTGCTAAAAGTTCCTTCTGCTGTGGGCAACATGGAATCATGGAATGGGTTGGAAGGGACCTTAAAGCTCATCTTATTACACCCCCTGCCATAGGCTGGAACACCTTCCACCAGAGCAGGCTGCTCCAAGCCCCATCCAACCTGACCTGGGACACTTCCAGAGATGGGACATCTCCAGGGCCTGACTCAGCTGTTAAAGGGGTTTGTTCTCCACAGGGAATAACCTCGTTAGTCCACCTAAATACCCTCTTGCGAATCTATTTCCCTCCCGTACCTCAAGCCTGGGAAAAAAAAGAGGGAAAAGCAGAGGTGCAAGTGCCCACAGATACATTCTCTACCCCTCTTTTTGGAACTGTTCCCTTCATATGCCCACCTTTGGACTCTGGGCTTTCTCCCACTCAGCCACTCTCCTGTGACACTCTCCCCTCGGAGCAGGTGCCACCCCCACTTCAGCTCTGCAGTATTTGGGAAGTGAACAGCTGGGACACTGTTGGCTGCTCTCCTCCCATTATTCCCAACCTCCTCAAGCCTTGTTATGTTACTTTGGTGATAAATAGTCCCAATAAATTCTTTAATAGGACGAAGATAGGCTATCCCTCATCCCAGCCAGGCTGTGGGAAGGTTGTAAATCTGGAACGAGAGCCATTCGTTTGGTTGGAGAATCCAAAGCCTCGCTGTTTAGGATTCATTTCCACCCTCCTCCTCAGTTAATCATTCTCCAAGTCCTCATAAATATCCCGGGCAAAGTAAAAAGAACAACCTATTCTTGCTGCACCATAAATGGGTGGTGTTGTGCTATGAGTTTTTACTCCTCAGTTCGCAGGTGAGAAATTCAGCAGCAAACCAGAGGCTGCAGTGTGGGCTGCAGTGTCAGTTTCTTGCTGACTCTGCTTTCCAGGTCAAAAGGAGGTGGAATAAATGTGTTCAGAGGCCACATAATCCCACAGGAGACACAATAGAGACATCCAGGTGGACGTAGGTGTGTATTGATGTGTTTTCTCTTTTTAAAATCCGTATTGGTGGGGCAAACTTAAGAAAATACTCCACCAAACTTCTTCAGCACCTCTACTGGTTAGACTTAAACCAAGCTCAATTATTTCATTATTTTATCATTCTTTTCATTCGGAATGTGGAGGTGGGAGGGTCTTCCAAAGTCGACTCTCAGCTGGAGAAGGCAAAACCACTTTTGTTGTTGAAGGGAGAGATTTTCAGGCATTTGTTGAAAGCGTCTGCTGAAAGAGAGGGAAATAATGAGTCATGAGGATTTCTGTACTGAAAAACCCCACTGGAGAGAAGCCCATGTTGTATTTCCATTATAAGGGAAGGTTAGGAGGACTAAAAGCCAACGTGTGAGCAGGCTGCACCCAGGAGCAGCTGAAATAGCCACAGTTCTATTCATGGCTGATTCCTTGAGGATCCAGCTATGACTCTGCTACAGGTGGAGTTGCTGCTCACTGGACCCCAGTCCATGAGTTAGCCTTGGCCAAAAACTCATTATCCAGATGTGCAAGTTATTATTTCTTCCCAAAAAATGCCATTTTTCCTCTTGAGAATGGTTTCTCACCAATTCTTGACTTGAGTTTTGTTTTGGAAAAATGCTTTGTGTTTGTCAAGGTGTGTTGTTTTGAAATTCTAAGAGTGCAGTTGCCATCTTTCTGTTTTAAATGACTTTTTGCTTTTGGACTTTATTGAACGGAAGTAAAGACACTTAAAAACGGTCAGAAATGAATATTTCTCCGAACTGAAAGGAAACAATATAAGAAAACACTACTTTCTTTAGGCAACTGAATATCTTTGGTGGCTGTGGCCAGAGAAAGGTGAGACTTCAACTGCCATCCCCTGGAATGAGAAATGGGCAGATTGGTGGTTCCAGAGTCGAGCTGTGTTTGTTTTGGTGATGGAAACATCTGTCGCTGGCAGTAACACCTGGTTCCTGGCAGTGGTTTGGTGGTTTTGGTTGCTCACAGCCCAAATTGTAGAACCACTGGTGATTATGAAGACCACACCTACGGTTTAATGTGACCACATGCGCCTTCCCTTCATTTTCCTGTCACCAGCTGGCTCAGCACTGATTCATCTGCTCTGCTGTGGAGGAAAACTTACTTCTCTTGCGTGACTTCTTGGAAAGGACCATGAGGCTGGGAGGGTCATTCTGGGAAAGCTGCAAGAAATCCAGAGTGGCCTTTGGGGATGGGAAGGAGGGAGGTCACTGTGGTGGTGCTGAGAAGTTTGGATGTGTTCAGGGGGGCAACCACCACCATGGATTCCTGGCTCTGAAGCTATGCAAGCCAGTGAGAAATCCTGGAGCACAGGAGTTATTCCCTGGGAGTCTGCAAGTTATGAGAAGGAAATGTAGAGGAAAAAAAAAAAAAGGAAGAGAAAGAAAATTGTCTATTTTTAATAAATTGCTTGAGCTTCGGTATTAGCGGGCTGGGCTTTGCCTTGGGATTAGGAGCCAGCTTGGGAACCAGCGAGGGCTATCTCTGCCTTCCTCTAACCTCATTAACTCTGTAATGTTAAACACATTCTTGAGCCGGGCTCCTCTCCGTGTCCTGCCTTCCTCCCAGGGCAGGAGCGCCCATCTCAAAAGCATCTCTGTGAGCGCCTCGCGGGGAACGCCAGCGCTCCCTTCTTAGCTCTTATTGTCCGTGCCTGCAGATAACTGAGCAGGTATACACTTAAATCCAAGATAAACACTTGCCTGGCCTCCCATTTATTGCGGCCCTGGGCTGCTCTGAAGCTCGCCACTGTGCTGGGCTATCGTGGCCTCTATCGCCTCCTCGCAGAATGTAATCCATAAAATGCTTTCATGGTAACCTTAGACAGCGGCGAGCGCCGATAACATCTCGAGGCCCCCGTGACAGACAGGAACTCGCAAGCATGGAGTTAATAATGCAAACTTTCAAAAAATGAAACTGGCAGAAGGAGCCGAGGAGGGGAATAAAAGGGGCCGGTGTGGCTGTAATTGGGACCATGTGAGCTTCCTTAGAGAGGGATTAAGGGAAAGAGACAGGCCTCGCCCGCGAAGATTAGTTTCAATTAGACGGGCTGGAGGCGAAAGTCAGGACTTGGTGAAAGATTAAAACAAGAAGGGAGAAAGTTTCCATTGCTTTTGCTCCAGGCCTACACAAGAGGGTTCAGTGAGATCATGCTAATTGAAGGCAAAGCTTGCATGGAAGTTCGGAAGAACTTGCATTAATTGATTCGATGCTGTGATTTTTTTCCCTTATCCGCAGTGTTCTTTTGGGTTGTTCTCTTTTTTTTCTTTTTTTTCTTTTTTTTTTCCCCCCTTTTCCCTTTCAAAACCATCCCCGGCATTTGCTGTGGTTAAAATTAAGAGAGGTTGTGGACACCCCATCCCTGGAAGTGAAGGGAGAGCAGGAGACAGCCCCTGGTGCCATCCAGCCAGTTCTGTTTCCATTTCCCTGAACCCCTCCCAGTTTAGTATCAACTACCAGAACCAAATTGATGGTGTCATTGCTGCTGCTGCACAGCTGAGCTCCTGGTTTCACAAATTAAAAAGCCTCTTCTCTTGACAGATTTGTTTTTCCCACAAGAAGATCCAATTTAGGGCATTATTTAAGAAGTCCCTGCTGAAATTTACAGTGTGAGAATCACCCAGCCTTGTGTTTTTTCCAGTTCTGAGGTCGAGTTGGGCAAACACGTGGTTTTCTCATGGCTCCCATGAAAAGGAGTGCTTCAGGAAATGGGAAATGGTGTTTGAGTCCATCTCTGCCTGGCTGAATCCAGTGCTGGTGTAACTGAGATCCCGAGGAGGAAATTCTGCTGCTTTCCTCCTCCTGCCTCCCTCCCTGCCGCTTTTCCAGTTTCAATGAAAAAGGAAATAATGGAATCACAGAAATCGGAATTGGGGAAGATGGGCTGGAGTCAGCTGGTGCAGAGCTGCTCTCTCTGGCACAGCCCTCAGTGCTTTGTCTGGTTTGCAGTGCTGAAATTACAATTACACCATTTCCTTCAAGAGGAAACTATTCCAAATATGAAAAGGTTTCCATGTTAAGAATTTTCTCCCTTAGCCCCTTGACAATACTGAAAGTTATAGGAAAATGTATATCCAATCTTTCTATATTAGATCAATATTTTTATTCCATTAAACCCGTCTCTGAGGAGCAAGAGACATCATCTTTTGCCAGATTTCTGTATCAGATTGTCACTCGGTGGGTTTTTGTTGCAGAAAGCTGTGGAATTACAATGCCCAGTCAATTAGAGTTAAATGCATTTTCACAGCCAGCCAGAAAAACATCAGCACTAATCAAAACCATCATGCCGACAGGGATTCCCAACGAGATTTTTCTGTTTTGTTGTGCTTTATGAAAATGTTCTCTCAGCTAGAAACATCAAAAGGCGACCACGAGCATGTTCAGCTAAAACATGAGGACAAGAATGGGAGCTGGAGCTGCAGGGGGAATCTGTCTTTCTCAGCTGCTGCGGGATTTTTGCATCTGAGCCGCGCTCGGGGCTCGGCAGGGGAGGGCCGGTGTCTGATCACGCCTTGCTCCCATCCCCTGTCCTCAGCTCCACACGTGCCCATTGTTGGGTTTCCGTGTCCTACTTCCTGCTGCATTTTTCAGATTCACAATGAAATCAGATCCCTGGGGCTGGTTGCTCAGTACCTTTTCATTTTTCACGTTGGGAAAGGCCAACTCTAGAGCCCTGCGGGATCCCACTGGGCCATGGGATGGCTGTGGGATGATTCAATCAGGGAAGAGGACAAGTCCTCAGAGTGGAGCCCTGTGTGTGCAGTGGGGACGTTTTCTTCCATAAATATCCCTTTCTAATGCCCACCTCACCTCGAGGTATCACAGAATTCCCTTCTCAGCACAGAGCCCACAACGCTCCAGCTGCAGCTCGTGGAGGTCTCTCAGAGCCTAGGACCTGCCAGGTTTTTCCAGCCGTGGAAATGACACCATGGATATTCCTGAAGTGGATTTGGACTCATCAAGGTGTGAAAGGCTGCAGTTGGCCGAGTGTAAAAACCCAAAAAATTCTAAGACTGGGCTATAGAGGTGAAACCACTGAGCAGAACCTCTTGACATCATCCGCTACCTCCGAGTGGCACCTGGGCACAAACAGCACTTTGTAATCCCAGGATTCCTTTTACATGGAAACACTGACAGCATTCCAATGTTTCCCCGTTAAAACCCGCTGTCCCTGTTTTCCTCTCCCCCACCCACCTCCCTCCAGCCTCTTTTTTTGGGGTTTTTTTTTTTTTGGCCTGGAGTTATTACATGGAAGCCTGATAAATGGATGCTGTGAATGAATGTTTTCCAAACATTGTAGGAACTATTAAGAAAGTGGTTTTCCTTCTTCCCCTTTTCCCTTCCCACACTCCTCCCCTCTCCCACCCCACAACTAATAGCACACAAATAGCACTTCATGCAATTTTGGCTACTCTCCACTATTCCAGGCAGACTTCAGGAAACCTCTTGATTTATAGTTGGGGCATCCAAAGGCAGCATGCTGCCTGCTTCCTTCAGGGATGCCTGTTGGTGACATTTAGTGGGATTGAGGTGCAGTATTTCAAGTGGGCAATATCCATATTTTAGTCAGATAACTCCGTGTTTGTACTCATAAATTGATTTAGTAATGAATTAAGCTCCTTTCATGATGCTTGCTGGCTTTAGGGGCTTTGTTATGGTATACTCAGACTTCCTGAAGTTTAGTTTACCAAAGCAGAGCCAAACTTTTCTATCCATATTCCCACAAGCAGTCTAAGTGAATTCAATAGGGCCATTCACATTAATAGGGAAAGCAGGATTTGGGACTGGGTTCAGAAAGCCCCTGGGGCACGGGCTGGAGGCTCGGTGGCCTTTGGGCTCCCCACTGCTGCTCTTGGCTGCCCCAGGAACATCAGTCCTGAGATGCTTTATGAGGCTGGAGCTTCCTGGAGCCCTGTATCTGCTCTCCTGCAGATGGGATGCCCCTGGAAAGGGGCTCCAGGCCAAACCCAAGGCTGCAGCTCAGTGGTTGGCCCCTAGATTTGGGTTTTGTCTCCATGGATCAGTGACTCTCCTCTGGGAACTGCCACCAGGAGAATTCCCTGCTGTCTGGAGGGGTCACAGTGTCCTGGGGCTTTGCTGCTCTCTCAGAACTGCTCCTTTAGAAGGACAAGTTGGTACCCGGGTACTGAGGCTGGCTGTGCCTTGTGCCATGGAAAAACATGGAAAAAATACCTGGGATTGCTATTATTTGACTTGCTTGCACTTCACGTAGGTTATACAAATTCCTTTTCAGTGAGGGACACGATTTTCTTTGTTGGTCCCTTCACTTTCTTAGATATTGGGAATTTGAGACTCTTAATGCACCAGCAGCAGAAATTCAGCCTGACTGGGTAACACAGAACCTAATCCCTGGGTAAATCTGTGCCTCTGCCACAGGAGTTATTTGGAGACAGGAAAGGCCTGCAAGTTAATTGTGTGCTCTGCAGAAAGGATTCCTCCTGCTCAGAGCACAGAGATCACTCTGGACCACGGCGGGCCAGAATAAATCGAGTTTCACTGCAGTTATTGAGGTGCCTGTCCCTAAAATCTTTGCACTTTGCTGATGGACCATGGCAGAGCTGCCTTGTTTAGACAGAGCTTAATTCAAGCTCCCTTGCAGTGGGGACCTGCGAGCTCTTTCTGTAGGAAATGTGGGAATAAGTGAGACTTGGGTTTGGCTTTCCTTCGTGGGAGACAGGACTGTCATTGTTGTGCTTGGAAGGAGCTCCTCATGACATCTCCTCCTGAGCTGGGCTGGTGCTGGCTGCAGGGGGAAGGTGTTTGCAGAAGGCAGACAGCTCCTTTATGGCACAAAAATGGGTGTTAAAAGTAAAAAAACCCTGGGTTTTAGGCTTTGCTATCCAACCTCTGACAGGGAATGAAATGTTAATTGTAAGATGCACCTAAATTCCTGCACTGCCGAGCTCAGACAATGGCTTTGACCCAGGATCAGGGTGTTCTAGTCCCATTTGGAGCAGATCTGTTTTTCCTGCAGTACTTCCAGAGTTTTTAGTCCTTTTTTTTACAGATGGGTGACCTATGACATTCCCTCCTTCTAGAGACGTTCTGGTTTTCTCCTCTATAAACAGAGGAAACACCCATTTCTATGAAGTGCTGAAGACAAGCCCCACACAGCCTTGGCTCTGCTGAGAGCTCTTTAGAAGGGTCTCAACTTAAAGCTTTATTCTATCAAATTATTATTATTATTATTATTATTATTATTATTATTATTATTATTATTATTATTATTATTACTATTTCAAAATAAAGTTATTATGCCAAACTGGCATCCTTGGACAACTCTGAGGCATCATCTCCCCCTGGCAGCAGAGGGGATTTACCTGTTTCAATTAATATTTGGAATTCTGCCCAGAGTTTAAGAACTTTTTTATTGGTTTAGTCTTGTTTCAAAGGAAAAGGATGTAACAGCACTGAGAGGTACCTTACAGTTTTTTAGAGGATGTAACTTCAGGTTTCTCATCAATTTCAAAACTGTTTATCAGTAGGTAATATTTCTTTCTCCAATTGTAAGATATTTCACTTTATGTTGTTTGTTTTCTCCTTTATCATTCATTCTGTATCTTAAATGGAAAAAAAACATCCCACACAAGCTGCGAAACAAAGGAGTTAATTTTTCCCCCCAACATTCTCGTATTTTGTATATCTGCTTTTCTCTCTGGATTATGGCAATGGGTAAAGCTTTTCCCAAGAATAAAATAAACCAAGCTCACAGAGAAAGCAGAAAGTTTTTCAATTTCAGTCCTGAAGTGGACAAAACTCTGACAATTGTCCTCCCAAAACCACACCACATGAAAACTTTTTTTAGAGAAATTTGAAGAAGGAAATTTAATGGAGGAATAGAAGGCAGGACAAGCTCCAGAGGCTCTGTTCCTGCAGAGCTGTGTGGGACTGGGGCCTTTGTCTATTGAAAAAAATGGCCCCAAAAGCCCCTTCTCGTCTCCCACTCCTCCCACGGCTTCAGTTAAATTCTCGGATCGTGAGGGCATGTAGGGAACAGCTGCTTATGATCTCTTCACAAGTGCTGGGTCATTGGTAAACAACCATCCCTCCACCCTCTCGGAGCGAAGCGAAAAAAAAAAAAATATTGTACAAAAAATGCATTCATTTTGCTGATGATGAAGAGTAATGAAGAGCACGTGCACGCAGCGCGGAGAGAGGAGGGAGAGAAAAATGACAAATTAAATCATGTCTGGTTTGACAAGCCTTTAAGTGTAACAGATCTGCACTTGTGCTGCCTGACAGGCGTGATTGATACCACGGAGCACTCGTCAATTTTTAAACACACAGCCCGAACAAAGAACCACTTCATCCTGGGCCTCGGAGTCTCGAGGCAGCGCGGTGCTACCCGGGGTAAGCACCCTCCACACCGCGTGTTTTCCTTGGCAACCCCCAGCTCCTCGCTGTTTGGACAACTCTATTTATTTTTATGATCCTTAAAATATTGTAACCCAGTCAACTCAACAGTCATTTAAGGTAATTTCTGGTCTGAACGGCATCTATTTTTCTAGACGGCTTTACAATAATATATGTTTGCTGTGGGCCAAGTTCTTTGTGGAGGTAGCTCTGTGTTCAGAGCTGTTAACTGGGGGAGAGTCGCAGGATCCAGGAATTTCTAATAACTTGAAATCGAAACCTCCTGGATGTTTCAGGCCGTGCCGTTTATAGAAGATATTCAGCACAGCAAAACAATCTGCTTTTCTTTCTGTTGTGTTTGTGTACAAATCAACCAACCCAGACTGGTTTTTTGGGGAGGGGGGGAAGCTTGGTCTGAGACAGATTTTGAAAGTTTCAGTCTGAACAGGTCGAGGTGTTAAATGTAAAAAAGGGCAATACTGTAAAAAGAGTCTTTAATTATCAGTGTTTCGCTATTGCACCACATAAACAGTTTCTGTGGGGCTTTTAAATGCATTAAATAGGAGCTGGAGGATAATGGATTGATATCAAAGATGGCTCAGCAGTTCAGAGCAGCCAGAAGGATTTGTGATGGCACGGAAACAAGCACAAAACCCCTGTAAGTATCCTAGAACGTGGATAATCCTGTGGAAGGAGACATCAGTGCAATAACTTTGATTTTTAAGGACTTGACCCATTCAAAGCAGAGCTCGTGGAAGAACATCCCACCTCACCCTGGGCCAGCAGTGGGGGCAGGCAGTGACAGTCACTGTCACCTCCAGGTGCCCTTGACTCGTGTTTTATTGTTGCTGTGAAATTATTTATTAGCAAGGAAGAAGAACCAGCACAGCTTTTAGCTAAATCCGTGGTGTCTGTAAATCCAGGGCCCTCCTCAGCCTGGGGTTTAGGAGATGTTTCCCTTCCTATCAGCTGTGCCTGTGCAGGGATAATTCTGGGATCCAGGCTTTCATTTTCTGTATCTTTACTGCTTGTCCTGGGCCCTTGTCTCCATTAAGGGTGAATGCCCAGCTCTGTTTATTTAGGCCTTTTTAATCTGACATTTCCAATCAAGCTAATTCATCCGAGAGAGACCAACCATCCTTTTATTTATTTTAGCCTATTTTAGCAAGGTAACCCAATCCAGACCATCTCCATATCTTGTTTACAAGAGCAGCTGTGGTGACAACATCTGTCCTGTGTAAAATGTCAAAAAAAAAAAGGGAAGAAAATGAAAACTTGGTGAAAATCATAGAGGTATTAGAGTTGTTATTCACATGTAGCAAAATGAGCCTCCAACATTATTTTCTGCAGTATTCAGAGAAGAAAACAGGTCAGAAGGAGGTATCAGAGCTGTGGGTGAGGGTCTGTGTCCCTGTGTCAGGCCATGGAATGTTCCCTGGAATTTGTTAAATGCTGGGAGTAGTGGCAGTTCCAGAAATGTTTGGACAATGCTCTCAGGCACAGGGTGGGATTTTGGGGTGTCCTCTGCAGGGCCAGGAGCTGGACTTTGATCATCCAGGTGGGTCCCTCCAACTCAGGATATGCCATGATTCCATGGATACTGTGCCCAGGCAGAGGAACCTGTGGAGGAAGTGGTTGTTTCATGCTTGTGAAGGGGTTTGTTTATGAGGAAATAAAGACAGTTTTTTTCCTGGTGTAACTGATCAGATACATCAGCAAGAGAAGGTTAAAAGGAAGGAAAAACTCTGTGAAAAAATCAGGATTTGGGCCCAGTGATATCTGAACAGGGAGAAAAAAGGGCTTGTGACTATTGTGATTATTTGCATATTAATCTCTTGTAGATTCTGAATGGCACTAAGGGGATTTTACACCTTGCTGGTGAAAACTGCTGATTTTAAACAATGCTGGGAAGTCGCTTTTACCATCCAATAAATGAGGGGAAGCGTGACAGAATTCCACTCTGGGAGGTGAACTCACACCAAAACGACCTTTCAAACACGGAAGGGAGTGCGAGGGAGGGGACAGTCAGGGTGACACCACTTTGTGTCCCCAGGAGGGAGGGAAAGCTGAGATTGCTGGGATGCCTGGGCAGCACTCGATGGCTTGTCCTGATCCCTGCTGATCCCTGAAAGCTCTTGGATTTCAGGAAGAGGTGGAAGCCTGAGGAATTTATTTGTCACTTGAGCTAGGGATGACCACCAAGAATGAAACCTGCAGAGTCCATTATTCCTTGCCGTTGTGTGGTGGGCTCCTGTTTAATTTCTCTGCTGCACCGTGTGTGGTTTGACATGAACTTCGTGTTGGTGGAATTCTCCTTTTCAACAGGCTATGGAATAATATTGGAATAATATTTATTTCTGTGGACAGAAGGGGCTGTACATCAGGGATGGCATCAGATCTTCCTTGGCTTGGGTCTGACCTACCCAAAAGAACAAACCCCATGGATAGAGCTGGCAGAAATTTGGTGTTCCTACATTTTGGGGAATTCAGCACGTCCCCATGCCAAGCAATAATGAAACGATTATTTTGTGAATTAAAATTAAAGTATCTGGGTTTCATAAAAAACCCCACTTATTACAGAAAAAAAAAAGAATGTTGAATAACTGACAGGTACTATATCTGAAAAAATAATGTTAAATTAGAGAGAGGAAGAATTGCCCCACTGATCCTTCAAATTTCAACCAAACCAGAAATAGATCTGATGAAAAACACTGCATACACAGGAGCCAAACATACCTGAGAGAACTCTTTAACTACTTCATGGCCCAGCCTTGTGATACACAAAACTGAGCCCCGTCTGCTCCTGCTGCTGCACTTGCATCCACGTGACAGAAAAGATTAAAACAAGATACCAACATAAAAGTCGATTGATACGGGAAGAACGAGTGGGAACTCCTGGAAGGAGATGGTGAGATAGTGACAGCTTGGAATAAATCCAAACCCAATTGCAGCCCGGGAGAAATCAGCTTTCTGTCGTTCCATGTTTTCTGTAATGCAAACCAGTGTGTGAGGGGCTGGGGGGGATGTGATTGTCATTAGGAAAAGCTTTTGCCAGCACAGTAGCTCAGACACCAGGGGATAATGCATTACACACTGATGCTTTCCAGGACGTGGGTTCCACCGGATTCCACGGCAGTTGTGCCTCTGATTCCATCGGGGGGACGCGTTCCTGAACCACAGTTTCCCCTCTTGGCAGTGCGAGTCCGAGATCCAGCCCTGGTTTGGAGAAATGCCCCCACCTTCCTGCCATCCTCAGGTTTCACCCGGCACCGCTGCCCTTTGAGGTTCCAGGAGGGGTTTGGATTTCAGACAATGGGCAGAACAATGAGGAAAGCGACCCCTTGGTCCTGTTACAGCTTAATCCCACCCGGGGAAAGGCTCGGCACTACAAAGCTGGGGCACACCAGAACACCTGAGGAGATGAAAGCACCTCGCAGGGATGCTCCTGCCCTCGGCCCTGCCCAGGTCCTGTCTGTGCCCAGGCTGGGCTCAGGAACCACCACGGGAGCTCAGGAGGATGGGGCTGATGGTCCTGACAGCACCAGAGCTGTGTTCAAACCGAGCCACTTTGGGCATCCAGGGGAATAGAGGAGCTTTGACCGCTCGTGACCATAAAGGAATTCCCAGAAGCTCGGTGGTGACACCCAAAACTGAGTGACAACGAGTGAGCCCTGCACTGCCGAGCCCTTCCCTGCTGCAGTTTCGAATTATTGCAATAAATTTGGCTTCCTGCCCTCGCTGCTTTGCTGCTGGACACAGCCACGTTCCACCTCAGAGGGAGCAGGTGCTGATGGCTGCGAAACTCGACCCGGGGATCGATTGTAAGGCATCTTAAAAACTCCCACTTGCCAAGATGTAAAAGGGAGTCTGCAGAATGAGATTTTCTTCCCTCAGACCTGGAAAACCTGGTGGTGTCTGTGGTTTTGTAAAACCTCTCATACTTTATTTATTTTTATTCCTCTGCTAGCCCTTGGGTACAGATTACTTTCAAACAAGCTGGTTTACTGTTTGCATAACACAGGCTTAAATTCGGTTAGAAATAGATCGTTTTTCAAGTAATATTCCCCAGAAAATAATTACGTGTATTTGGGGGTGTTGGGGAAAACATCAGAAATCTTTCTTGCTAAGGTCTGGTGACACCTGGCAATTAAAAATAAAAATCCATTTTGTGATCCAGACCTTCCTCCTTCTCCTTGGGGACAAATTAAACTGAACTGCAGAAGTTTCAAACATACTTCTAAATCCAGCATCGTTTGCTTCTGGGTAGATTCTACATTCTACAAATTATTTCTTCCTGGGAAAGTGTCTTGGATTCATATTAATGAGGATTCCATGTTTGTGGTTAGGGGAAATTCAGTCTTGTGGCTTAAGCAGCCTCAGGACTCTCATTAAGTGCAAGAGGTTAATAATCTAAACTAGCAGTTAACTAGCTCTGGTCAGCAGAGCATTATTGCTTTTGGCTCAGGCTAGCTGAGCTGGTCCCTTGTCCTTTGCAGTGCCAGAAATGCAGGTGGAGACCAAACCAGGTGAGCTGCAGATGAGCCATTTCTGATTTTAGTGCTGGGGGAGATGCTGGGAAATGTTCGGAGTGGAAATAAGAGACTGATGGAAAAACTATGGCTGTGAGAGGAGGGAGGGAGGGAGGTGGGAGCTCTGGGGTGAGCTCTTCACTCGGGGGTGGTTCATGCTCTGCTGGTTTGAGATCCTGGCCCAGCCAAGGACAGGCAGCTCAGGCAAAACTCTCTTTTTGTGTGGGAACAAGTGGTTGCTTTGCTGCTGCACAATTCAAACATGCAGCATTCCCAGCAATGCTTGGCTCTGCGTGGGGAGGCATTTCATGTGTCCAGCATGTCAGGGACAGCCACTGAAAGAAATCATGGCATTCCAGAGCCCTGGTTGGGATGGAGCTCTGGAACCTCTGTTCCAGCCTGGTGGTCACAGCTCCACTTGGGTGGGGTTGCTCAGGGCTGTGGCTTGAACACCCCCAAGGGCAGAGCCTGAAGAACCTCTCTGGGCAGCCTGTTCTAGGATTTGACTGCTGCTGTGGTGAGGAGAGTTCTCCTGATGTGTATTTGGACATTCCCCCTTCCAGCTGGTGCCTGGTGCCCCCACCCTATTGCCCCTTTCCTCCAAGGACAGCCTGGTCCCATCTCTGCATCCTCTGCTCAGAACCAGCACTGAGGTCTCCCCTTTGCCTTCTCCTTGTGCCAAAAAGGAGTCACCTCTCTCCAGTTCTCCCTCTGAGTCACACTCCAACCCCAGTCCTTTGGTGACCCCAAACTGGACACAGCGCTCCAAAGCCAATGGGAAAAGAGGGAAAGGCTCATTTTCCTGGCTCTGCTGGCTGCATCCTCTCCAGGACTGCTTGGGATGTGGTTCCCCCACCCAGCAGGATTAAGTTGCTTTGTGGGGCAAAAGCCTGAAAGAATCAGCTCAGGTGTTGCTGACATTGAAGAATTGCTGCAGAAAGGGGAGGGCAGTCACAAATTGGCTCTGTCCTTCTGCAGCCCACGGAAACTTTGGTTTTAATTGCACGGACTACAAGTAAATTAAAAAGAAGCGGCCAAATCAGTTATCAGGCTGGCTTCCTGCAGTGTCCTGACAGGTCCCATAGGCCTCTGCTGAGACAAGGTTTGGCTGGTTTCTGCCACACCCTAAATTTAGAATGGTAAAGAGATTCTAATCTGTTAGAGATCTTTTTATGGAGTAGACTCTGTTCCCAGTGGAAAAAATAGGACATGACCAGATACTTTAGAATTACGCCCCCCTGCCTTTCTAATGTGTTTATTTCAAGGATACAGTTTATTTTAGCAGTTGGCTCCTGTTGGAGCAGCCACGGATTTATATTCTGGCATTTTTGGAGAAGAGATCCCCAAATATCCAGAAAAACAGATTTCATTTAGTCTTTCTAATATCAATCTGAGAACAAGCATCCAAGATGTTGTCTGAAAATCCAAAACATTATTGTGGAGAATCAGACAGAGCCTGGGCTGAGATGTGTGAGAGAAGAGCTGCTTTTCCCCTCGTGTGCTGTCCAGCCCCCGCTGACACAGCTCTCACCACCCTGAGCTGCCTTTTCACCTCCTGTAAAAGGGGGAAAGAGGTTCATTATCTATGATTTTTGGGTGAGATAGAGATGCTTTTGCTGTCTGGAGCTCCTCTGACCGTGGTCTCAAGGGTTTCTGTGCTGTATCAACAGGCAGCTGAGGGTTGGTGGGAGCAGGAGGAGATGCAGGGGCTGCTCACAGCGAGTGCAGTGCTCAGAACACCTGGGAGCCTCTTGCTGATGTGGTTTGGGGCTGCTCTGAAGCCTCTCTCTCCTTCTGTCAGGCTCTGCACAAGCAGTTCCCCTTGGGAAGAAGTGCCTGGGACTCCAGCCTAGCCATACATCTCTGTCAAAATCCCTATGAATAAATTAACCTTTCTAAAGATTAGTGCACCCTAATACCTCAGGGTTTTTTTTCTTGTTTTTTTAACAGAACAAATGCTAAAAACGCCTTGACAGACCTGGCTGGGGTTTGTGCTGTGGAGCATCTACAAGGGATTACGCTGTGAGTGGTGTTAAAGGCACAGCCGTGTGATTGTGGCCAGCACTGGCTGGTCCCCTCCTCTGGAGCAGGGCTTTAGTGATGGCAAAACACACAATTATGAGTAGGAAATCCTCATTCGGGCAAATAAGAAAAATTCCGAAGAAAGCTCTCGTGCTTTTCCTTTCAAAACGCCTCAGATTCAGCCACCTCCCAGTGCTTCACCCCTGGTAGCTCCCTGGACAAAGACGTGGTGGGATTCAAAGAGGTTCTGGAGGTTTTGGAAGCTGCACCAGCACCAGGAGAGCCAAAACACTGGTGGCCAAACGGGAACAATGGGCTCAGTGTGAGCAGCCCAACACACCCTCGTCCTCCAGGCTTTTCCCTCTTTCCCTGCTCGACTCCAGCCCTTATTTTGGTAGGACAGACCAAAGGGAGGTCAGGTATCTGTGGCTCCGTTCTCCTGCCATTGAATTGCTGGAATTGATCTGATCTTTTCCAGGCGGCCTGGGGTGGAGGGGGCCATTCCAAAGATGGCAGGGAGTGTTTTGATTTTTGATCCTTTTGAGATGAATTATGGGGAGGAAGCTGTCTGCTATCAGAGGAATTAGTCAAATTCCTTGTCAGATGTGCAATCCCATTAAAAATGCATTATCTGTTTTCAAAGCTTAAGTGTGGGTGTTGGTTGAGAGTCTTTAAAATATTATTGTAAACTTTCACTGAGAAAAAGTATTCCTGAGTCTTTCATGAGGGCTAATCCCACTTCAACTACCGTAAACCATCAACTTCTGGGGTGGCCCTCACGAGCAGTGCAAGGCCAGAGCATGCCATTATTCTGGGAAAATCCCCCTGGAAGACGCACACATTTGTTTTACGACGTTGTCGGCAGCTCCCAGCATCGAGCTGATGTGTTCTGATAATGATTCTGCTCCTCAAATTCTCCCTTTGCTTTCCTGCCTGGCGTTTAGAGTTCAAACAACTCCCTGAATCCAGGGCTGAACTCATCCCAAATGAGATCCCCAATTCATGACTCTTAAATGTATCTGCTCCCAACCTGAATATCTAAAATGTAGATGGGAGGATTCTCAGTCAAAGCTTTGGGGAATGTGCTCGTGGAGGGAAGCCACAGGTTCTTCTGTGAGGGATTAACGGGATATCCTGGAGCAGTCAGTGTCACTCATTCTTTGGAACACATCCCAGGGAATTATTTTAATAAGCTGATAAAGGTGCCATGTAAACTTCTCTTTTTAAAGTATCTATTAGTTGCAGAATCACATGCTCTTCCTGGTTTTTTTTAATTATTATTTTTGGCATGTAAATAGGATTGCCAGGAAAATCTCACAGGTTTCGGATGCCTTTCACTGACACTCACAACCACAGCATCGCTCCAGTTGGATTTACAGTAGCTGTGGCAGGTCATAAATGATGTTCTGGGGCCAGCTGAGCTCCGTGCCACAGGTTATTTCCCTAGACCTTTGCACACTGGAATTATTATTAGAGAACAGGGGTAATCCCATCATTTTTATTTGCTTCTCTGAGCACAACTGGGGTGGCCACGAACCTGCAAACCAGTCCGTGAGACAAAGACACATATTTTTGTGATCAAAAAATAGGGTGGTCACCTTTTTAGAGGAAGGAAACAGCCTTGGCTGGCAAGGCCTCCTTTCTAGGCCTGTGCCAGCACCGAGGGCCATGTTTCACGTTACTTTGTTTTTCTGTTCCATGCGAGGAGTTGGCAGAAAATAGGCAAATTCCTCAGCTCTGGCTGGGTGCTCTGGCTCTTACAGTGACCATGTTTCCTGCCTGCATCTCTGGCAAGTGACTCAGTTTCTATAACAACTCCAGCCCTCTCTGTCACTGCAGGGTAATGGAGCCCAGCTTGGTGCTTATCTCCTGAAATACCTAAAAAAGTTCTGGGTTCAAATCGCTTTCGACGCTGTTGCCAGTCCACCTGTTCAAATATTTTGCAGACAACAAAGTATGAAAGGAGTACAAGCACATCAAGAGTATTTGGGATAAGGTGTTGTCTTTGAAGGCTTCTAAGGTGCTTTGGTTTTATTTTGATGGTGGCTGAACTCCCAAGGGATCATAATTGGGACAATTAACAAATGCTGGAGAACGGAATAAGTTGTGTGGGAAGGAGAAAAATCAGCATTGCTCTTTCTTTAGCCAATCCATATAAAAATTCAGCCCAAAATTAGAGTTTAAAGAGTTTCCCTCTCTCCTCTGCTAAATACATGAAAGAGCACCAGCAAATATTCCCCTCCACCCTTCCAGGCTCAGCAAGCAGTGAATCTCCAGAGCCTAAGCTGGTCTACCTTGCAAAATTTCCACCACTCTTTACAGTCTTGGTCCCACAGAGCTCGCATTGTCCCAAACATCAGAGGCAGAACCCTGCCTGACATTGTCCAGACAACCTCGTAACCCGGGAAAGCCAGAAAATAAAGAAATTTCCTTGGATTCCAAGTGCTAAGCAGAGAACATGTGGTGCTCAGGTCTTCCCCAGCCCCACGAGGCAGCTGCAAACACAAGTTATTGCAAAGCTGCAAAGCAGAGTCGGTGGCACCTCAACGTTTCCTTGGCTAGAATGGGTTTATCTCGAGATTTTATGTTATTTCAACAAAGTGGAGTGTTTACCATAAATAGCAGGGCCTGCAGAAAGCCTGTTGGAACACTCTTCCTACTGCGAAGCAGCAGTACCTCAAGCCTGAACCAATTTAGGGGAGGCCTTGGCCATATGATTTTAATATTAACAAGTGGAGCAAATTCGTGAGTGGGTTGTTGGCCGGTTTCATAGCGAGGGGCACCTGCAACCCATCAACACGGCTCAGGCAACAAGGTGTCAATGCACAGGCGGAATAAAAACACGAATTTGGTGTGTGCAGGGATCACTCAGCCGGCGGGGAGGTGTTAACATGCGAGAGGAAAGGAAACCTCGCGGTGAAACGCTGCTGGTTGTTGCTTTGTTAGCAATGGCCCGGCTCTCAGAGGGGACAGAGGCAGGGTGAGGGGTGGAATGTGGCACAGGACACAGCCCGGGGTGCTGCTGCCGGCTGGAGGGCTCAGATGGGCGGGGTGGGAGCAGAGGTTGAAGTTGGAGGTGGCAGAAAGTGGCCCTGACCTCTGTTTTTGGAGGCAGGAGAGAGCTCCTGTGGCATGGGGCATGTGTGGGTTTGGGATAAGTTTGGAACATGCAAGAGGGGCAGGTGGATCTCTCAGCACAGAGCAGAGTCTCTAGAAGTCACCCTAAAACTTGTGTTCCTGGAAGGGTCCTGGAAGGACCTTGGAAGGATCCTTGAAGGACCTTGGAAGGATCCTTGAAGGACCTTGAAAGGATCCTGGAAGGACCTTGAAAGGATCCTTGAAGGACCTTGAAAGGATCCTGGAAGGACCTTGGAAGGATCCTGGAAGGACCGTGGAAGGATCCTTGAAGGACCGTGGAAGGATCCTTGAAGGACCTTGAAAGGATCCTGGAAGGACCTTGGAAGGATCCTGGAAGGACCTTGGAAGGATCCTTGAAGGACCTTGAAAGGATCCTTGAAGGACCTTGGAAGGTTCCTTCCCAGCTGCGTCCCAAGCTATTGCTTACATTTTTTGCAGGGATGTAATTTCTTGCCCTATTTCATAGATTTCTCCCTTCTTGCAACATCCCAGAGGGTGATCTCAGCACGTTGTTATGTTCCTTCCATCGTGTGCCAGCTCCAAGGGTGTATTTCCATTTATCTGAACAAGCACAGACCCACGGTGACACGATCCAGGGGCAGACAAATACGGGCTGTCACAAAAACACGGGCCAGTGTTTGAGGGAACACAGGTCACCTCCTGATCCCACCCTCCCCTCTGACAAACATCTGGAGCTGCTGTGTCCTGCTGGAGTGACTTTCTCTCTGTTGCTTTATTTCTTTATCCACGCTGCGAATGTTGGGGCTGCTCAGCCTGGAGAAGAGGAGGTTGTGTGGAGACCTCTCTGAACCTTCCAGGATCTGGAGGGGCTACAGGGAAGATGGAGAGGGACAGTTTATCAGGAATTGGTGCAAGAGGACATCTGGCAGAGGGGGCCCAGAGAAGCTGTGGTTTCCCCATCCCTGGAAGTGTCCAAGGCCAGGTTGGATGGGGCTTGGAGCAACCTGGGGTAGTGGAAGGTGTCCCTGCCCATGGATGAGCTTTAAGGTCCCTTCCAACCCAACCCATTCTGGGATTCTCTTGCTTAGCCAGCCTTGACTTAGCAGAATATTCACCCTGCACTTCAGGGGGTTCACACACACCCCTGGCACGTGGGGACTTTCCTGTGTCCATGGTCACCTTCCTGCACATCTGGAATAACTCCAACCTTCTTTCTCCGTCCAGTTGAAACCCCCTGAGCCCAGGCTCTGCTTTGCCAGTCACTGTTTCCTGTCACTTGCCATGGCCTCTTCCCTGGAGGTAAGAAAATAACCTGGCTCACTCCTTCCCAGTGGTAATCTGTTGTTTTGGCATCCTGTGAATGACTGGTTTCAGGCGAGTCTGTCAGTGTCCCTTGCCAGCAACCAGGTTTTGGATGTTTGCTTTGGGAACATTTTGTGGTTGAGTGGCTGTGTTCCATTCCACATGTAAACATGGGCGAAAACTCACATTTAACAGTTCTAAACACTTGGACACCGGTCAAAGGGGCTACTCCGCTTCTCTTTATTTAATATACTGAGATTTTGCATAAAGTACAGAACAATTTAGTAGCAGGAATGCCCAGGACCTGCCAAATGTATGATTTTGTTTGATTTTATTTTTAAAAATGCCTAGCACACAAGCTGAGCCTTTATTTGGAAGGAGATATCGAGAAAGCAAAGCTTAATTGACTCTCAGACTGTACAATTGGAGTAATGTCTAAAAGCAAAGCTGCCTTTTCCCTCAGCGTGTGCTCGGACTGGAGGCCACTTTCCACTCCTATTTGCATGAGTCGAAACCACAGCAACTCCCCACACGGCTGTGCCAGGATGGCTTGAGATTGGAACTGGCTCTTCAGCTATTTCAAGCTCTGTTTTTGCTGTCTCAGTCCTCTGATTGCTCCCAGTGATGCCAATCTGGTTCCTTGCCGTGGCCACGCGCTGGAGTCTGGCTGCAGCACCAGGGCCTCGTGTCTGCTCAGCACTTTTCCAAATCCACAGCTTTTTCCTGCTTCTCCATGTGGCAGAAGGTGGATATGTTGGGCCACTTCATTTTATACCCTGGATCATTTGTTCAGGACCAAGCCCTGAAGCACTGAACTCACGCTCCTTTTCCACACTCATGAGAAATCCAAGCGGTGCTGCTGATGTCCTTACACGTATTTATGGTGAGCTGACATCCAGTGTGCAATGAAACCACCATTTCCAGACCTATTTTAGCTCTAAATATGTCCTTTAGGCCTCCAAAAGTAGGGCCTCTTCTAGTGAGGGACCTGGGAATGGCACAGCTCAGCCCTTGAGGCATTTGCCGTTTAAGGGCATCTTCTGGCTCTTTGAACACTCGTGGGTTTTCTTGCCCAGCCTGGAGAGGACTGAAGATCTCTGGTAGCACTTGTTGGTGCTCCACAGCTTGTCTGCTCACATGATGCTGGCAAACTGCCTTATTTCCAGCTGCTAAATTGCATTCAAAGGCCATTTAAAATACTTTCCTAATAAAACTTGCCTATAAAAATAGTTACTATAGCTGCTGCAAGGATGTTCTAGGAGCTGGTCCAAAAGACAGTCCCTACTGAGATGAGATCCACCCTACTAAAAAAAGCTGAGAAACTGCAGCCTTAGCAGGATTCCAGCAGGAATGAGCAGCAGCAGCAGCAAAGTGGCAGAGGAAGTGTTAATCAAACCTTGGGCTTTCTTAGTTAATGCACAGTCACTGCTGCAGCTGATGGATCAGATACGGAGCAGGGCTTGTTGGGTAGGGTTTCTGAGCTGTTTAAATATGTTACAGCCTGGCTTTTAAACTAGAAGAGCTTGGATTAATTGAGTAAGTGGCACTTAAGAGATTGCAGTTTAGGAGGACGCGGAGTGTGGCTAAACACAGCCTGGGTGTTCGCTGGCTTTTCCCTCCTCCTCAGTCTGTGGCTGCTCTTTCCCTGTAGCTGTGGGCTGGGGATGCAGCAGATCTGCTGCAGCTTTTATTGCCAGGGAGCTGAGACATGCAGCTGTTTGCATTCTTTGATCTCAGGAGATAGCAGGACAAGCAGAGCCAGTGCTGATGCAGACTCCTTTTTTTATTCAGCTTTTTTTTATTCCTCTGTTAAGCTCAGTCCAGCTGCTTGGGCTCCCAGGAGGGGCAGGGGAGGGCTGGTGCAGCATCCTCGTGGTAGATGGTACCTGCTGAGTCCTCTCTCTGGCCAGGTATAACAATTCCCTCTTTGCCATTCCCTTCCAAGTGTGCTAGAAATGCAACTTTTAAAAGGATTCTTTTCTCCAAATGCAGCAGAAACTCTCGGGGGCTGACACTTCCCCTCTGAGCTTGAACATCTCATTTCTGAGATGGCTCTACCTCAGCCCCATCCAAACAGCTGATGCTTTAATTTATCTGTCTGTAATCAGTGAGGAAAATCCTTCCAGGACTTTCTAACTCATGGAAAACTCTTCTCCTTCTCAGCACTTTGTCCCAGGACAGAGACTTGTTTTTCTTCTTATTTGGACATGCCTGGTGCATGTTCCAGCTGCCACAAATAGCCCGATTTCTCTTTTTTCATCAGGACTTTTTCCTTCTGTGCCATTCCAGTGGCAGACAGATCTGGATTCTCTCTTCAGAAGGGATAACAGAAACAGAAGGGGCTGTCAGGGAGCTGGTCCCACTCCATAATTAGTTCAAAACTGGGCACCTTTGTGAATTTTTAATGGGGATTTAGGGGCAAACATTATAGGAACTCCTCCTTTCCAGACTTAAGCCCATACCAAGGATAAAAGTGCACATCTCCAAGCACACCTGTCATTCTTGAAGGTTTTTACTGTTCTGCTCCCCCAAAAACCAGTGGAATAGTTTGATTTTGCCCCAGAGAGCCCGAGTGGTTTTTCTATGAGTCCCTTTGGAAATGGGTGATTTTTTTTTCTATATCACCCTCTCCCTGCTCTCTCCTCAGTCTTTGCTTGTAATTTCTGGAGAGAAATTGTTGCAGCACTTTGTTCTGTGGTGAAATCAAACCTGGGGCATTCGAGATTGATGCAAATAAAACAGCAGCCATGGAGCAACACGAGGTGCAGACTTTCTGCCTTTGGAATGGGCTCTGTTGTTCTGGCTGCGAGTAGAAATTGTCTCATTTGGGAATGCTAAAGCATTGATTTCTAGTGCTAGAAAATTGCTTTCCGTGAATTTCTTCTTTTCTTTAAACTTACCTGGCTTTGAAATGTGTTAAAATGTAAATTTTTTGGCTGCTAATTGAGCTATTTTAACAAGACCTAAGATTGCAGAGACGGTCTCCAGGAATGGGTTCGTTCATTTTTGTTTTTATGGAAAGTTGTAGCACAGGAACTGATGGGGTGTTTTTTAGTTAATTCTAAGTGAAATATAAGAACTCTTCCTTTCTAAGTTGTCTAATTCAGGAGCAGGCATTTAAAATGAGATTTTCATCCTGTCCAATTTCTAACTGTCTTAATTTTTGATCCACCATAAGAGGCATAACAGAGAGGGATAAAATTTATTTCATCCTTCTGCCTTCCTAGAATATAAAACTACAGACTTTTGGGACCATTAACAAAACAAGATCTGTGCAAAGCTGATTTGACCCACGTTATCCAAATTAAAACCACGATTATTTACTAATACTGAATTTTTCTGAAATACCAGAAGCGTCGACAACACACATCAGCTTTAAAGTGCCATTTGTGCTTTTCCTTGTGTCTGTCACTGCAACTGACTTTAGGACATTATTAAGATATGATTTTTATGAGTTTCAAGCACTGACGTGCCCATATTGATTTGAGTGATGCTCAGCCTGTATCGCAATCAAGAAATATTTAGGACCTCACTGCAAGTGTGTAGTTTTTAGCATGAATTCTTGCCTCGACACCACAATAACCCTCTCTGCCAGTAGGTGGGGTTCCAATCCTGTTAAAAAAACCTGGGAAACGCTGTCCACGACTGCTCGCTCGTCTCGCACTTCCATCCACAAGCTGGCCACATCTGGAAATGTTTGATTTGATATAGTGTCGTTTTACATTGCAGAAATGAGCGTAAGCGGTTTTTTAACCCACCAAGTGAGAAATGTGATCTGGGTTTTACTACCGACCCTTTAAATAAAAAACAGATCGCTTATTAAACCATTATCTATCAAGGATATGGAGAGGGTTGGAAATATCCCAGGATCAGGGTCGGAATTGGAAGGGACACATTTCTGTCTACTGTCCGGCCCCGATGGGCAGGAGTGCAGAGCTGAAATACCTCACAGGAGGGGGGAACAAATGCAGGGAGACAGGAAAAAGGAACAAATTCATCTCCTCTCCCTGAATCTGCCTCGGCTTTGACCATTCCCACTCAGGCACCGGGGGCACTGCTGATAGGAAAGCGCTGAAATGTGTTATCAGGTGTTGCTTGTTATCAGGGCTGAGGGAAAATCTTCTCTCATGAGCTTGTTGAGCAGGAATAGATCGGGGAAAGTCAGCGCATCCCAAATCCCTCCTCAGAGCAAGCAAAAAACAACGAGAGGAGCAAACTCCTGCCTTTAAAACAGGACTCAGAAGTGCTGCACGCTTTGTGCCAGCTCTGAACGTGGCACTTTGTAACCCCCTGTGCTCATTTCTTTGTGTTCCAGACGATGCACCCCGGATATTTCAGCTGATTCAGCCCCTTGTTTTCCCCTCTCTTTGAGTGATGTCTCCTCACTGATGAGGGCACATCCCACTGGCTTTGACAGAGCTGCTCAGGTGAGCAGAACCAGCAGGGCTTGGCTCCCCTGTGAATTACGACAGCTGGCATCTGAAATGAAACAAAGATCAGATGCGAGATGGATTCTTTTGGCCATCATGTTGCATTTAAAAGCTCGTATTACTTTAGTTGTATTACATTGCATCACACTCGGCCGAGTCAATGTGTCATAAAGCTGCCTCATGTAATTGTACCCTGCATAAATGCACCAGAATGCCCCCGAAAAGTGATATTTCATGCTTGCCAGCTAACGCCTCGGCGAAGATTAAATCCACCAAAAGTAGGTATGTCCAATTGTTCGTTTGGATCAGCAAATAATTCATTACCCACATTATCTTTTTTTTTTTTGAAATGTCACTCCGTGTTGTAAATCACTACAGGGCCCGCTTAAAATGCCAGCACAGGGATTTGTTTTAAAGGGAAAATTAAATTTTAGGGCCAATTCACACAGTAGTTTCCCCCCTGAAGCAGGGCTGCCCATCTCCAAAGGCAAAGTGCCTGCTTAGAGGATTTTTTCTCCCTTTAAGTTGTGATTCTCCCTCAGTGGGCTCAGTTTATTCATGTGGAGACTCCCACCCAAGCACAGGTCTGGAAACCCTGAGGGGAACAATGGGAATGGAGCTCTTGGGACCCATCTCTCTGCTCTCTTTTTTGAATTCTCTCAGGGAAGAGGATCCTTGTCCTCTCTTTGTGCCTCAGTTTGCCATTTGCAGAGGCTCAGGACATTGCTGTGTTAGCAGGGCTTTCTGAATTCATTCCTTCAGGCTGGGATGAAGGGATAATGTTGGGATGTCGATGACAAGGGGACACTCAGAATCTCCTGAGTGGGAAGGCAGCCACAGGGATCATCAATCCAACTCCTGGCCCTGCACAGACACCCCAAAAACCCCACCCTGTGCATCCCTGAGAGAAGTGTCCAAACATCCTGGAGCTGTGCCCATTCCCTGGGGAGCCTGGGCAGTGCCCAGCACCCTCTGGAAGAAAGAACCTTTCCCTGAAATCCAACCTAAACCTCCCCTGACACAGCTCCAGACGATCTGAGCCACCACACAGCAGCTGGAATTCAGGAATTCCCTTCCTGAGAGCGAGGGGTGGTGACTCCAGGGAATTGCTCAGGTGGGAGCTGCAGGCAGCTGCTCCTGAGCACCATGAGAGAAAAGCAGGTCCCTTCCACCCCTGCGGCTCAAAAAGGCATGGAAAGGGAAGGGAAAGCCCAGGATTTTGTGTGGCAGCTCAAATTCCTGACAGGGCCTGGGGAATGGGAAGGAGGGGGCCAGCTGGGGCCAGGCTGTGGCTTTCTCCCTGGGCAGAGCTCACTGAGGGGTGAGAAGCAGCCTGTGGAGGAGAGCTGGGGTTTTGGCCAGTCCCCGTGTGACTGGAGGGTGGGCAGTGACTTTTTGGGGCACAACAGAGATTTTCAGTGTGCACAGTCAGTCACTGGCATGGGGAAAACCTGAGGCACTGCAGAGGTGTTGACTTTCAGCACAGGAAGCTTCCAGGCTTGGGTTGTGCTGTGATTTTTGACTAAGAATTACCTCAAGAAATGAGTTTCTGAAACACTGATGGAACTGGGGATAAATGGAATAGCACCTCTGGAAGCACAAATTGACCCTTTCCAGCAGTGATAATTGAAATATTTCAGCATAGGGTAAAATTAGGGACACTCCAACACCTGCAAGTGATGGGAATTTCACTCTTATCGGAGTGACGAGATTAAGGATCACCTCATTCCACCCCCTGGATGGACAGAGACACCTTCCACTACCCAGGGTGCTCCAAGCCCCGTCCTTGGACACTTCCAGGGATCCAGGGCAGCCACAGCTTCTCTGGGCACCCTGTGCCAGGGCCTGACACATGTGTCAGACACATTAATTAGCCATGTAATTAACCTCAGGATGTGCTTTTCAAAAGCCTCTAGGTTAATTCAGGAAGGAAGATATATCCAGGTAGTTATTACCATTTAATTGCTGCATTTTTCCAGTAGAAAGTTTCATAGAATATCCTGAATATCCTGAGTTGGAAAGGACTCCCAAGGACCATCAAGTCCAACATTCCCCCGTTGGCATTGTTGTTATGGCATCACTCAAACTTATGGTTTGTTGTTTTTGGGAATGTCGAGGAGTCACATTTGTTGGGAATAAAGCAGGGTCTATTTTCTGCGTTAGTTAATGGCACTTCCTCTCCTCAGCCAGCATTCAGACTTGAGGGGACGAATCTCAAGCAGAGCAGCAAAACTCTTGGTAACACTTTAACAGGATTTATTAAGTTTGTTTGCTTGAATAAACATCAGAATCCTCAAGCACTTTCTCTTCTGAGGATTAATGAGGAACCTGGTTGCCTGACACTGTGATTTCAGGATTTTATGGGTGTCTTTATCCTCAAATTCATTCATAGATCCCAAATTTTATCTTTTTTTAGGTGGCAGGAGGGACACTGACCCTGAAGTGAGCACCTGTATCAGTGAGTTCCTCAGCTCATGGGTTTCACAATGTTTCTCCAGCTGGTTTTAAAGCCATTGCAGCCAAGTAGATTCAAAAAATTCATAAATCTGTGTCCCCAACAGGCACCAGCTCAAATTTGCAGGATATTTAATCAACACAAACCCTGTTCCATGCTAATTTTAGGAGCCTTTTTCACATCACTGAGAGTGGAAAACATCCCACACCTCTACCGTGAGTATCAGTTGGGAAGAAATAATATTGTGATTCATGTACAGGCATAAAACTTTATAGCTATTATTTAATGCCTGTTACACCTCAATCCCTATCTGTGTGTGGAACTTGTTTGCTGTTCGTGTTTCTCCACGTACTTTATATTCAAGTTCTGCCATCTTTTCTTTATGGCCTTGCCCAGGTAACGAGCTGTTCCACGTTTGGGGCTAATTAGGAGAAATTCCAGGCTACTGCTACAGTCACACACTTTGATTTTCAGAACTGTGTGGAGCAGATTCTGATCCATTCCTTCCCAAGGAGAACAGCACCAGGGACTTCAGCTGAGCCACTCCTGATTTATGGAGCTGATTTATCCTCGATAAAGAGCCTGGCCCTGCTGGTTTCCCTGGGACAGCTCTGTTTGCTTTGGGGGATGAATTATCCTGCTGCCTGGAGCTTGGTAGGGCTGGCTGTGAGCCCCTGAACCAAATGCAGGTTTGAATATGCTCGAGTAGTTGTGAAAAAAACCCCTTTGGATTGGGTTTGGAGCTTGGGATCCATAGGTTACATTCCATCCTTTGCTAAACCTCTTCTCTAAGCTTATATTTTCTACTTATACCCCACATATCTTTGTTTTTTGTAGAAAAACCCATAGGTAGCACTCAAGAATTTTAGTTTTTGAAACCCTCCGAACGCCTCCTGTTGAAACTTTTTCGCTCTGAACCATCTTTTCATGCCTATATTGAAAATATTAACAGCCTGTTTGTGAAAGAAGAAAACAAGTTTCCGTGTCCATATGGAAAATGACTGAAGGGTATGGACAGAATTAGGGCTTGCCTGTTGGAACATTAACAGATTTGTCACACTGTTAGTCCCAGCTAATCCGTGCAGAGTTGGGAAGAAAGCAATTCAGGGTGGATTTGGGAGCTCCTGGCTGTGGGAAGGGCTGTCCAGAGAGCAAGGCAGGGATGTTCCTAAAGCCTCCTAAACGCCAAAATCCTGATTTGCACCTGGAAATCACCGGGCAGGGGAATTTACTGCATCTTATACAACAAAACTGTTGTGGAGCACAATAACTTGGACGTGGAAATCCATTTCTCATCACAGAGAACCTGGATGTACCCCCGGGAAAGGTGTGGGAAGAGCTGTTAATGGATCTGGAAGAGCCTCAGGAAGGGGAACAGCTGAAACAACGCAGGTGCACGTGGTGTGTGCTCCTTGTGCCCTGCCATTCCCCAGGGGCCCTGTCCCAGCAAGTTTGGGTGACAGAATTCGGCTGAAATATCCAAATTCTGCCGTGTCTTTGTCACAGCTGAATACCCCCAAAGTTTGAGGTGCTGTGGGTAAATGTGCAGGAGACCCAATCCTTGTTCAGCAGTGATCAGCTGGGAAAAGAGTGCTCAGGGAAGGGCAGTTCTTCTGCCCTGGCTTACTCTGGCCCTATTATTTTATCCCAACGGGCCTCTTTTTGAATAAAAAAGGGAGAAAATGCCAAAAACTCCTGCAGCTTCCCAATCCATATTCATTCAGAGAAAACCTAGGAAATCAGTGCATTTTGCTGCCTTTCCCTCTGCATGTCCAGGATGAAGGACGAACTGTACTCCACGCTGAAGCTCTAGTTTGATCTCAGGGTATTCTTGTTTAATTTCTGGTGGTTTTAGTTTTTATCCCCAAATCTTTCTGCCTGGGAAATGGGGTTTATGCACACACCTGAAGCACAGGGCTGAAAGAGACAATGGAAATGCAGAGGCTGCAGGAGGCTGGCATTTTTGCAGTGTGGGGTTTGTTTTTTGGGGTTTTTTTTGTTGTTGCTGCATTCCAGTTCTGATCCTATCTGTTAATATCCTAGCTTGGCTTCACTCCCTCGGAGTTTGATGTCCCAACTTTTCCTTGTTAGCACCAGGAAATCATAAGCTTATAGTGAGTGATAGCCAGTGGGTCTGGGATTGATTACAAACAAAAACCCCAGATAAGATCATAAATTTAACCCATCCCTGTGATGTGATCGTATCAGGATTCAAGAACGTCTCAAAGTTGTTTCCGATTTTCAGCCACTTCATCTGGTTTCCATCCACCCCAGCTGGGAGCAAAGTCCTCTTGCGGTGGACTCTAATCCGTGCCAGCCTGAGCTTGGAAGAACCCCTCGTTTCTGTTATTATTGTATTATAAAAATGGATAGAAATGCTTTAGACAGGATGGACGTTTCAAGGAAGATCAGCTCAGGCACCGCTGAGATAAAACCGACTCGCGAATAAGAGCACAGGGCTGGTTTCCCGCCCTCCCATCCCCTTCCTGGACTTTGGCTGCATCTAAACAAATTCAAAACGGTGTTTTCACACCCTGAAAGTCAGGAGAGGAACACTGGAGATAAAACCCGTGCTTGAGAAGAGCAGCTGAACCAAACCAGCCGCGGTCGATCCCCGCAAACCCAAACGCTGCCATGTTTAATCCCTATTTCTCCATTCCAGGCAGAGATATTTGTGCTCCTTCTTCAACTGCTGCCCGTCTGTTTTTATATGCATCCTCCATCCCAGCTGCCAGCTTCCCCTGCTGGAAATGACTGCTGGGATGCAGCCCCTGTGCCTGAGAGCAGATTGAACTCTCCACCTTCGGCGGCGGCGCCGGAGCCGATGCGCTCCCATCCATCCGCTGGCCCCCTGGAACCAGGTGATTTAATGTTACTGTTGCTTTAACGGCCTCATCGCTGCTCTGGCTGCACAGTAGTTGTCTCCTGTGTGACTGTGCCTGGGAAAATCTATTACTGGAGTGCCATTAATCTGAGGCTGCCGCCTCTGGCACTTTCTGACTCTTCTATTTAATGGGCCTCTGCTTCCGGAGCTCTGGAGACATGCTGTTTTCCTCTCTTGATCAGCTTTGTTTAATTATCAAAATATTTGATGCAGAAAATTGACATTAGTTGTGAAGGTTCCTGCCTTCCTCCTCCTCCTCCTCCTCCTCTTCTTGCAGCCCTCCCTCCCAGCTCTGCAGTGACATTGAGATCTTCTGTGTGTTCCACCTTCACCTTAAAATAGAAAATCCCTGGGATTGCTGTGTTGGTGAGCCACAGGTACCTGCTGCGAGCCCTGGGCACGTAGAGCTGCACTTTTGTCTCCTTCCTGCACAGCACAGCCAGGAATTTCAGCTGGAATTGCTGAAAACCTGGGAAGAGGGAGCGCTGTGGGTTGCTGTGCCTGGCTCCAGGCTCTCCCGTAAGTGAAGGCTCAGTGAGGTTCAAAGTCATGGAAGTCCCTTCGAGCTGAGATTTCCACTCTGCCTTCCTTCTCCTGTCGCCAAAGCTGGGAGCTTTAGGGGTTGCAGGTGTTTCAAGAGCCTTTTCCTCACGCAGCGACCGCATTCCCCATTCCAGGGCTTTGGGATGGGCCTGTATGAACCAATATTTATGGCTAAAACAAAGATTATGGGGTAATACTGGTACCCCATACATCAGGATCTTCACGAGCAGGGAATTCCTGCAGAAGGCCTCACGTTAGCCAAAAAACCCATCAGTGGTGAGAAGGCAAATTCAAATAAGGTGAATTATGGTTCTCACTGGATGTTCTGAGCTGCTGGAGCAACTCTCACATGGAAGTGGTTTCCTGTGCCATGGAGACTGGATGCCATCATGGAAAACACCCTTTTTCCAAGCAAAACTCAGCAGGTCTAGTGCAGGGTGAGAGGGGAAGTGTCTGGGCTCTGTTGTTGCAGCCAGGCCAGAGGAGCTGCTGTTTCCTTCTGGGTTTTGAGTCTCTGCTCTCATCAGCATTTCCTGGGGCCAGAGGCAGAGGAGCTTTGAAGAGGGTCCCAAACCAGCGCCACAATCTCCATCTCTTCTTTCTGCTGCCTCTCCACGAAGTGCAACAAATAATGTGAATTCCTGAGATTTGGGGCTGCTGGGAGGCAGAGCAGGGGAGCTGTTTGTGTGATGATGAAACACCAACACCACTGTTGTGTTATTTCCTCAGACCTGTTCCTGTTTGCTCCGCTGGACTTGGCTCCCTACTGCCAACATCCAACCAACATTTCTCCTTTCCACGTGCTCTGCTTTCCTCACAGGACACAGACAGGCAGAGTAAAGTACAGGTGGGGCCTATAAATGCTACCCAAATCACTATTATGGTGATTTTCAACAAGTAAATCACATCCCAGAAATATTTTTCCACATTTACCAGCAAACCCTTACATGCTGCTGTCACCCTCAGACTGGGATTAGCTGCTGTTTGATGTTTGTGTAACTTATTTGAGTCTATGTATATAAATATTTCCATTTCCCCTTATTAATTAATATTAAAGGCACTACATTTACTGATTAGTTCCTATTAGGAGGCAGTCAAAGAAGCTGCGGTGTTTGAACAAAGCATTTTGCAGTGGAAAATAAATAGTATTTCATTGGAGCCAGAACATTTTGCAGGAGGACGTGGATTTTGATGAGGAAGCTTCTGGGCATGGGAGTATTTTCTCCAGCCAAAGACAAAGGGACACTGAAGGAAGAGGTGACCGGACACGAATGAGCTTTGCCACTGCACAGATGATTTTGTTTTCACCCCATGCAAATAGAAACAAGTCCAAGGTCTCCAAACCTCGCAGTGCTGGGTCAGAGCTTTGCTTTCAGCTGCTCCTGTGCTCAGCTGAGCCCAAAGGAAGGGAAGTGGCCGGGCTGCATCGTCACCTCCCTCCCAGCTGGAGCAGGGAATGTGCCTGATATTGCCCAAGAGACAACCAAAATGCTGCTCTTTGGGCTCAGGTTTTTAGCAAGTTTTCAGCAGAGCTCCCACTCTGCCTTAAATAGAGGGGTAAATTCATGATTCACAAAAACCTGACCTGTTAGTGACTGGTCCTTGGTTGTATAATAAAAAAAAGAAGAAGAAACAAGGTTTATGGGGTTTTTTCCACCTCCTCCCCCTTTTTGCAAGGTTTAATCTTGTGTGGTTTAAATTCTTCAACCCCTCTCTTCCACTGCTTTTATCCTTGGAGTATTTTTGGGGAAGTCAGTGAAGTTACCTGTGTGTAATTCTGGAATAACCCATGGCAGGCAGCTCTGGAGCACTGAGATAAATGGGAGTTGATTTTCACTGCAAAGGAGAATCAAATTCAGGCTCTCCTTGTGAATAACCAGGGCTAAAGGATCACTGATAAACCTCGGTGCTGCTTGGGACTCACAAATCCAAAGCCGCTCAGGCAACAGCATCTCAAATTTGGGCGTCAGGAGAAGGAACACCCCGAGCTTCATTTACACTGCAAATGAAAATAACCATGAAGATACAAACCACCAAGGTGCAAAATGGGCTTTCCAATTCATAAGCACAAGCCACCACGAGTTAAAAACCTCTTGGTTTCTTCGCTGAGCGCCCCAGGCAATAGTTTTCATCTATATTTCTCCATGGTCAGAAGTCAGAGCGGACCACTGCTATCTAAGACCTTGACTTTTTTTCCCTGACAGTTACAATTATTACAGCCCGGGGGACTCATTTTCTCAGTCTGGCCACCCGCTGACCTAGCCTGCAACCAGAATACACTTTAAAACAAACAAACACCAGCTCAGCTCCCCTCTCCTCCTCCTCCTCCTCCTCCCCCAGCCCTGGAATATTTTCACACCGCGCCCCTCGCAGAAGGATATTAGCCACTATTGCTGAAGGCACAATCACATTATCAGCACCATTCTCTCTCCCTTTCTCCCTCTCCTCCCCCCAAAGATAAATTTTTTATGTTGCTATTTTCTTCTCTTTTGTATTTGGCACTCGATATTTACGTGATAAACTGCAGAGCTGCTGCTAAATGGGCCCTGATACAACTTAATAAATACATAACAGCATCCAGCCTGCACGGCACTGCTGTGTCCCGGCCTCCTCGGGATCCTCAGAGATAATGGCTGCTAAATGAAAGTTAAGCCTTCCCGTAAGGAAAACAGATATTTATCCTGCAATAATGAATGGCATGGAACGAGCTGGCTGAGAATCCTGCCTCTCCCTGTCTGCTGTGTTTCCTTTTCCCTGAGCGTGGTGTTGGAGCACTGAACTCCTCGGGATGAAGATGTGAGGAACACACAACCAACAATTTCTTATTGGTCTGCTGTTGTCTGCTGCTGCTGCAGTCAGGAAACATCCACAGGCGGAACCTTGGCTTTGTTAGGCCAGATTTAAGAGAGAAGGCAGTGTGAGGTGCCTCATTGAACTGAGTGAGAGCAAATCCAGGGGTTGGGCCTCACTAAGGAGAGACATGAAAGGGGAGAGAGCAAAAAAAAGGTACAGATGGAAAGAGAGATCCCAGGTTCAGGTAGATCCTCCTGCCATGGAGGCATCTCACTTTCACCTGAAGTGCTCTGTTCTCGTAGTTTAATATTTCTAAAGTTTTCCCCAAATTTTAACATCTTTAATATATATATATTTCTTTGTACACAGGAAACAATTTCACCTGGGTAATTTCTTATCACGCAATGGACAAAATATTCCTCCCCCACACACACACACAAGCCAAGCAAACATCCAGTGAGATTTTCCAGCTGAATCATCACTCTGTGTCCTGGACACGTGGAATCATAGAATCCCAGGGTATTTAGGGTTGGAAGGGACCTTAAAGATCAACTCATTCCAAAACTCTGTCCTGGGCAGAGAACCCCCCTCACATCCCACTGGAGGTGATCTCAAAATGTTGTTCCTTCAGGTGTCGGTGCCCAGGCATTTCCTTAGGCAATGCTGGGATATCTTTTTGTGGAAGTAGCATTTCCTTGTTCAGTCCCTGATAAGAAGACTGGTCAGAGTGTAAAAAATTCGAATGGAGGTAACCTGTGAGTGTTGTACAGCTGTGATTCACATGAGGTGACTTCAGTTCCTACAACATGCACACAAAGGTTTTGTTATCTTTCCAGGAAGAAAGGAGAAATTATCCCAGAGTTTGAATCAACCACGGAAGAACATTAAACAAAATGCTTCAGCGATCTCTAAAATCGGTATATTTTTGAGATGAGCTGTTTTCCCTGTGATAACATTGATGGCAGGATGAATTCATGCATAAACACACACAGGGGACACATGTGGAGGTACATTCAGGAATCATTCCTCTAATTCCCCGCTACTTTCCCTTTCCAAAATGCCTCTCTTTTCTTTACCACAGCCTTTCCCGACTGTGTCCTAATTGCTGAAACCCCCGGCACAAAGTGCCATCAACCAAAACCAAGCGAGGCGGACTCACACAAGGCGCAAAACTTTGCAACACAAAGCCACCGGCACAAAGAGTTTGGCTCTATAGAAAACCCCAGTGAATGCCAGGAGGAATCCCAGAAAACTTCGCACGATGCTTCCAAATGCACCCCGGGGGTGCCGAGCTCGTCACCTCCCGACACCGACGGTCTGGGCAGGGAAAAGCACCAAAAGCTCTGCGAAAGCACCTGGAAAGCACCTGGGCATTCCGAGCATCCCGGACTTTCACATCCCACCAAGAAGACCACGAGAACCTTCGAGAGCCCCGTGGAAGCTCCTGGAAAAGCAGCAGGTCACTCCCTGCAGTGTGATGCAGGGGTGTGGAGGTATTTCCATGCCCGCTCGACAGGTGACTGCTCAGTGCTGCTGGGGGTTATCTGGATTTAGCCGCAGACAGGAGCCGAACCCACAATGAGCATTCAGAGAGCTCTCTGCCCCCTCGTTTGTTTAGAGACGAGCCATCTTAAACTTGTTCGAAGCCCTTTTTATTGAATTCACACTCTTGTGCCAAGCACTGAAAGATTTACTTCGGCTCTTGCGGGGAGATGGAAAGCACATGAATGCGTGGCTGGCAGCCAGCGGTGGGTGAGCTCTGAAAGCCCCGGGACAATGGGGGGTTGCAGGGAACGAACGTGAATGCAGCGCCCAGACGTGACTAAAGAGGGGTTTTGGCACTCAAAGGGCCGCTGGGGGGTTTGATGCAGCGGCTGGAGAAGGGTCAGGATGATGCCTTAGGTTTTAACTTTGATATTTTCAAATTCTGTACTGCTCAGAGTGTAACTCTGAAGTTCCTTGGAGCCTGTAATTCCTGCTCTCTCATACTGGGTAGACATAACAAAGCCTCTCCAGGCTTTGCCTTCAAGGACAGCCAGGCTGTTTTTAGGCCCAAAATGTGTAAACCAAAGATTCTAAAGGGGGGCAAGCTGAGGGGAATTACATCATTAAACTGGGGCTTCAATTGGAGAATTAACCCTGATATGCAAATGATCCAAACCTCTCAAAGTGTGAAGAACTCGTGACCTGGGGTCCATCTTGGGGTCCAATTTTTGGAAGCAGCCTCTGGCTCCCCCAGGGTGTACCTTGAAGGCCCTTCAAATAAATACCTGTCTTTATTCCCTTCCTCTTGTCTAGTCTCTGTTTCTAGGTGGCTGCAGGAGGCATCAAGGAGATAACAGACCCAGCCCGCAAGGCTTTGCAGTGGGCAGCATCCCGAGCCCGGCTGAGCTACAGGTCCACACGTGCGGGACCAGCTGCTTCCTCCCCTCCCGCTCTTCCTCAGCTCCATCTGCACAGGCGAAGCCCCAGTCGGACTTATCCGAGGCGAGGTACCCCAATGGCTGTTGTGTATTTCTTGCAGATGTTGCCGTAATTTTGTTGTGGTACAATTTGACATACGGCTCCCCGCTGCATCCGAAAGGGGCACATTATCTCAATTAATGTTTCACGGCAAACATGGCACTGATAGTATTCATGGGACTAAAGACTATTACCATTTGCATGGTGACTAGCACAAGAATTATGACTATGTGTGTTTTCCGCAGCAAAATTTGCCCTCGGGCTCCTTTTTTTTTTTTTTTCTTTTTTTTTCTTTTTTTTTTTTTCCTTTTTGGCTTGTGACAATGTTCCCTTTTTCTTCCTCCTTCTGTTTTGATTTCTACTTAAAGTTTTATGGCTCTGTCCCCTCCAGGGTGCTATTATCTTGTATGCTAATAGGGCTATGCATATTCTATTAGCGTTGTCAGTGTGAGATAAGAGGCACATTCTGTAAGGAGCACTCAGGGGGTAATAATCCCAGCAAGGGGTCTCAATGTTAGTACATTATCAGTCATCTTCACATTTCACTGGAGCCTGTTTATGCACCTCTTCAGCTGCGCGGCCCAGACACCGAAAATTGCTGAATGTTTACGGAAACTGTTGTAGGGGAACATAATGGGGCTTGGAGATTGACTTGATAAAGGAGCCTTCTCCTTTGTCGCTCCCGGATCCAAGATGTTTGGAGCTGGGCGCAATAAGGAGGAGAATATGTTAGGTGGCAGCTGAAAGCAGGAGCAGTGAATAATCCGGGTTCCTCCAGAGATTTCTCTTTTTTTTTCCCCCCCCTCACCTGGTTCTCATCAGCAGCGAGAGTTTTTGCACCCTTTAGGCTCGGACCTGAGCGCCCGCAGAAAGAAAAACGGGTGTCAGGGTGTGAAGGGCAAATGAGTAACTATTTGCGACTCTTTGGGAGTTAAATAACATTCCTGGGTGGCAGCAGCGGGCAGTGGGGTGTGAAATAGGTGTCATGAGAGGGTTTTCCCCAGCTGGGCAGGCAGTGGTTGGATGTAAGTCCTGTTTCTCCCACTCCAGTCGTGTTCCCACTAAAATTCCCAGCGATTCAGGGCCAAAAATCCTCCCAGGGATGAGCATTTGTTCAGTTCTCACCCTCCACTGTGGCATGTCTTGAGTAAGTCCATTATTTTGCAAAAAAAAAAAAAAGAAAAATTTCATCTCTTTTTCTGCTTTTCTGAGAGCACAGTTTCGAGGGAACTTTTCACAGGATTAGGGTTTTTTTAGTGGAACTTGTAGGAGAGAAAGAAAAGCACAGTGTTAGTTCTTTTTGTGTGAAGTTCGAAATAAATGTGCCTAAATGGCATTTTAATGGGGTTTTCTGTGTGTTTCTCAGTAATGTTGTTACTTCTGATCCAGCTGAGCAGTGGATTTACGTGGTGACACCTGGAATATGATGGGATTTGAAGTTATCATTTAACTAAGGATGGGAAGAAGACATTTTGTGCATTTCTCAGGTGGGATAGGTCATTCGATCTAAAATCATCAATTTTGTAACAAATTCAGTGCCTGATTTTGCACAATCAGGGGAAATTTCAGGAAAATAATCAAATAGGGAATGAAAAAAACCCCACAAACCCAGAGGTGAGGAAATAATCTCACATTTGAATGAAGGAACAAACAATTTTTGGAGATAGAAACCTTTGCTCCTCCTACAGAGAAACTTTTCCCTGAGTAGAACAGCGCACACTGCCATGGGCAATGCCTTTAGGAGAGGCTGGAAATGTCACTCAGCACAAAAATGCAAATTTTTAAAAGCAGAGGTGTCCAGTTGGGGCATCTAAACTCAATTCCTGGCTTCAGGAGGGAGAAAAAGGCTGGTTTGGATCACTCGTGTAGGACTTCAGACTGCACATGGATGTGAATGCTCCCTCCTTACTTTAAAAATATTTGTCCTTGACATTTGCAGACACATGGCTCACACCAAATGTATGCAGCTCCATCTCCTGAGGGTCCTGAGATTAAAACCCCTGCTTTCTCACCTTGTGATCTGGCATTAATAGCTGATAGAAAAATCACAGACATGACTGACATCTTCCTAGAAATGTGAGCCTGTGGAATTAATGAATGCCATGCAGGAAAGCAGGGGTCAGTTTGGAAATAGGATTTCTGTTGCCAGCCATCCAGTCATGAACTGGACAATCTGCTGTGGTTTTTTTGGTGGTTTTTTTTTTTTTTTGCTGTAGCGTTGAGGAAAATTGGTCTGGAGAATAAAGCAGTTGGAAAATAAGCAGCTCTGTTTCTCCAGAAATCTGGCTGGCTTCTGACTGTGTGCCCTCAGCATGTTCCTTGGCTGCTAAATTCTGTATCCTGGTGTTTAGCTGCAGGATAAATCTGCAAATCTGCAGGTCCAGGGGCTGCTGAGGCTCCCAGGGTTGAGGTTGAGTCGGTGGTGGCAGAAGCTGAGCCCTGGATGCTCCATGGAATGGCAGGGGAAGGGTGGCAGGGGGAGAATTCCAGCCCCAAATTCCAGCAGCTGATTGAGGCATGGAAAACTCAACTCTGGGGGATTTTCCATCGCTTTGATCAGGGCAGATGCACCTCACCTTGCTTTGAGGTTTGGGGGACTCCCATCCCCACAGCAGCTGTGACAATCATTTTGTCACCTCTTTTCTGCTTTTTTGCTGCTGCATCTCTCTCCAGGTTTGTCAGCACTGATGGCGTCAGGATGAATTTACATTTACATGATGAAATAATGTCATTCATATAATGATATTCATAAATGAGGCAGCTCAGCCTCTGTACAAACCTTGTCACCAGCATGGGTTCAAATTGCTAAAAGTTCTGTGCAACCAGTGATGATCTCCATTAAAAACTGCACTTTTCAGGAAACTCAAATATTGCATCAAAGAAGCAACGTCTTTCTGGGTATTTTTAATGTGAGATACAAACTTGGAAGCATTTTCTCTGGAGAAGATGGACGGATTTCCTTTTCCCTTTTATATCTTCCCATTTGAATGTTTCCAAGAGAAAGCAAAAAAGAAAAAACCAAAAAAAAACCCCAAAAAACCAAAATAAACCCCCAAAACACCCCAAAAATTAAAGAAGAGGAAAGATACAGAGGAAGTTGGAGGAGAAAGAATTGAAAACATTTTAGTTACACTTTTTTCCTTGGTGAGGAACAGGAATATTTGAACAGAAATGCTGCAAAGCTTTCACCTGAGAGTGACATGCCATTTCTCACCGCCCTGTCACGGCAGCTCCCACCCCTCTGAGCTCTGCTGCAATCACTTTTGTTGCTTCTGGGTGCACACCGGTTGTTTTGGCTTCCACAGTGGAAATGCAGAACTCCTGAGCCTGTCACTAAGCCAGGAACAAATGCAAAAGGGAGGGAATGGCATCGCTGCTGCTGCTGCTCTTTTGACATCTCATCTGAAAAAGAAAACAAAACCCTGTGCCCTGGTCCCTTTGTGCCCCCACATTTTCCACAGGCACTGAGTGGCATTAAGGGGTCATCTGGGCTCCCTCCAACTGGATTCCTCACTCAAGGTGTGTTTGAAGGGAGATTTATTTAATTTAATCGCAATTAGGGTGCGTTCAGCTAAAGCACCCCCTGTAAATCAAACCTCTCTTCTCAGGACCAAACCAGCTGCGTTTGTAGGAGCTAAAAAGGGATAAAAGCAATGAAATGTCCAGAATGGAGCCATCTGATGTTTTCTGGGAGTTTGTTATCGTTTCAGAGCGACTTCTGGGAAAAGGAATCCCCAGAGCAGCCTGTTTGTGGGATCTGTAGGTGAGGGAAGTGCTCCCAGGAGATGCCAAACTCCTCCTGGAACAGGGAACAGCAGGAGCCCAAAGCCACGAGGAGCTGGGGGACACGGTGGGACCCCGCTCCCTGCCACTCCTGAGAGCCCTCGGTGCCATCCGTGAGCACAGCGACGTCGCAGGGGCAGAAATGTGGAAGCAATTACTTTAAGAGCCGTCTTTTGGGCAATTCCCCGAGAGACATCAGACCCTGTATTTATGAAGCCTATTGCATCGGGCCCTAATGAAGCAATTAAGCAAAGGGTCCTCTGTGTTTGATCTAAATGTGGTAATTTTTACAAAAACATCGCCGAGTGATAGATACCCATAACTCAGAGTCCTTAATTGTACTTAATTTGTTTGGAATACGAATGTGCATTTAATTAAGCCGGGGCTTTGCCCACATGTTTAAAGAAGGGCTGTCAAGGAAAATTAAGGCCCAGTTTGTTTTCAAAGTTACTGGTTTTTATCAGGCCAGGACAGCGATCTTCGAACAGAAGGTTACAGATAATTAGGCAGAGACCTCAAGCTAAAGGAAAAAAAAAAGAAATCCAGAGACACTGTACAGCTGAGAAAGCAGGAAGAAAAACCCCTTGATGAAGAAACATAAGATTCAGCTGCTCACACAGGGAAGTCATGCATGGCTGGGATTTGGGAAATGGGACCTGTTGGTTAAAATGTGGTTTGTGTTCCTAAAATTGGGGGTGTAGGATGGCAGGAGCAGCTGGTTCCAGGAGCACTGGATGCAGGGATGGCATCACCACGGAGCAACAAGGAGGTGGAAAGGGCAGGAAGCAATTTTTTTTTGGCCTTGGGATTCCTAAATCTGGGCAAGCTGGGGTTTAATTATCTCTGTCCCAAGCACAGAAATACTGTAGGTGCTGGTGGGGTAGGTGCCAAAAATCCATCCAGTTGGGAAGAATATTAATCTGACGCTTGGAAAGGGGGTTAATTCCTGGAGGAGCAGAGCTTTTGACTTGCTGATGCTGTTCTGAAGCAGTGCTTTTTAAAGCACGATTTTCAGGATTTTCGATGATTTTGAAGAGTGGCAAACACGGGGGAGAGCTGACAGAAAAAATCTTGAGCGATTGTGGATTTAAATCTTCAGTGAAAAAAAATAAAGGAGGCAGTTGGAAATTAATAACACTTCATCACGTGAAGGAAAGGGGGATTTTTTTGATATTGAAAAATCGGTTTCTCAGCACAACAGCAAACAAAGTCCATGTGTGGACGCCACGATCTGCGACTCCTCGAGAGTCACGTGCTGGTTATCAGCTTCTCAACGCTGTCATTTTTAATGTCCTGCTGAGACATTTCTGTCAAGGGATCCTTAAGGTGGAAAAGACTTCCTGTGCTCTTACCTCGAAGCCTAAATGGGGTACGTGGGCAGCAAGGAGCTGTGCCCCCCTCAGCAGAGTCACAGAGAGGGGGACTTTTCTCCAGAGAGGAGCTTCAGCTGGAACAGAGCTGGAAATTGGACCCAGATCCCCCACTCTGAGGGTCTGAAGTGGGAAAATCCTGTTTTCTGGGTGTTTTGATGAGCTACAGTGCTGATGGCAGCTGCAGTGGCCTTAATTATGGGTCATGAAATGGGGAGAACCGGTGGATTTTGAAACAAAAATTATAATTCTGGTGTTATCTCCTGATCCCAGAGCTGCCTCCATCCACTCACAGCTCAGAGAAGTTCACTGTGGGATGGCACCTGCCCTTCTCTTCTTGGGTGGCTCCATTTAAAAGTTGGCAGAACACCCAGAACAGCCCTAATTTAGAATAAAACGAGTCGACTTAAAATAAACAGAATAAAATCAAATAAATCCTGGGGCATTAGAGTTCCTTTGGCTGGATCACCAAGATTTATGGCACGGGTGTCTGAGGGAATGTCCAGCCCAGTCAGAGCAGGATTCTCCCATCTTACAGGCGTCTGAGAGTTTGGAGACCCCAAAAAGAAGATGTTGAAGGGAAAAAATGCTGTGGGAGAGCAGGAGGGTGCTGAGGGGTGGCAGGAGGGTGAAAAAAGGAGGGGAGATGCTGAATTGTGGCGATCCTGGGTGCGAGGAGCAGGAGGAGGAGGAGGAG
>VZRV01003173.1:730265-743087 GCA_013398115.1 Falcunculus frontatus
CATTCCCCAACGCTTGCCACAATTTTGTCATACAAATGTGTTCATTATTTTTATCATTTTTTTTTTCTTATTATTATTACAGGTTTTGCCATGAGAATAACTCATCAAGGTTTTATGACTAATAAATTCTCTAAATTACAGTCCAAGGATGCATTACTTTAATTTTTCCCTCCATATTCTCTTTTTAATTGCCAGGCGATTTCCCACTTGCCTTTTTTAATGACTCATTAGGCTTAAGGGGAAAGAACAGAATTTAGTCCAGCAAAGATCTTGCATCAAGTTTTGGACACCTCAGAAGGGAAGTGATACATTAAGAGAGGAAAAATCTGAGAGGAGACTTCAGATTCCAAGGGTTGAGGATATTCAAAGCAAAACAAACCAAACATTTTTAAGAAAGCTGCAGGCCAGGTGTTGTTTATTAATTATTTGAACAATTATCTCTAATGAGAAATGCAGTCAAGATGTCTTTTTGGTTTTTGTAGGATGTGGATGCATGCATGACCTTTAATGTGTAAATGGAGCTCCTGGGATCTTTTCAGAGTGCTGAAGATTAAATTTAGATGTGTCCTTAAAAACCTTGTGAAATCAGGGCTGGAGGGAATAAAAGGTGATGGTTTTGGTTACAAATTCTTTTTGTGGGCTTTGTGCTTTGCTGTCTGGTGGTGACTGGGGGCACACGAGGGCACCTGCTGGTCTCTGCTCTGGAATAAAAGTGAATACTGCCCATTTTGGGGTTTGCTGAACCCTCTGCCCATTTTGGGGTTTCCTGATCCCACTGCCTATTTAGGGTTTGCTGAACCCACTGCCCATTTTGGGGNTCCACTGTCCATTTGGGGTTTCCTGATCCCACTGCCTATTTAGGGTTTGCTGAACCCACTGCCCATTTTGGGGCTTCCTGATCCCACTGCCCCTTTTGAGTTTCCTGATCCCACTGCCCTTTTTGGGGTTTCCTGAACCCACTGCCCATTTGGGGTTTCCTGAACCCATTGCCCTTTTGGGGTTTCCTGAACCCTCTGCCCATTTGGAGTTTCCTGATCCCACTGCCCTTTTTGGGGTTTCCTGAACCCACTGCCCCATTTGGGGCTTCCTGAACCCACTGCCCTTTTTGGGGTTTCCTGATCCCACTGCCCATTTAGGGTTTCCTGATCCCACTGCCCATTTAGGGTTTCCTGATCCCACTGCCCCATTTGGGGTTTCCTGAACCCACTGCCCTTTTTGGGTTTCCTGAACCCACTGCCCTTCTTGGGGTTTCCTGATCCCACTTCCCATTTAGGGTTTCCTGATCCCACTGCCCCATTTGGGGTTTCCTGAACCCACTGCCCTTTTTGGGTTTCCTGATCCCAGTGCCCCTTTTGGGTTTCCTGATCCCACTGCCCATTCCAGCACTGCCAGAATCGGGCTCCAAGGGTGCTGCCATGGGATCTCTGTCAGCAAACTCCATCTGTGAAAATGCCTTTGTGCCAGGGAGGGGTTTTCCCCTCCAGGTGTAAAATGCCCAAATCTCACACAAGGACGTGAGCCTGGCCTTGGGTTTGGGTATTGGAGAGATGTGAGCCTCAAGTGAAGCATCAGCTACAATTCCAGCTGTATAAAGCAGTTTTTTAGGTGCTCCTAGAGGTCTGTTCTGCATGGATCAGATCTCCAGCACTGCTGTCCCTGCCTGTGCCCATTCCCCACAGCTGCACAAACCCCCACATATCAAATAATTCCTTGGGGACCCACTTAAATTCGGGCAGGATGTTGTCCTGGGGAGCTCCCTTTATTCCCTTTCTTCACACTGATGGAGTTCTTCAGCTGCTCACGGATTTTAAGATCCATCAATGGCACGGATTCCCCTTTTCTGGAGCATTCCAGTGGTGAACAGGCAGATCCCAGCAGGCTCTTCCCTGGATTTGGCACTGAAGGAGCCAGGAGAGGGTTTAGGAAGCTGGGGAGAGCCCCTTTCCAATTGCCTCATCGTCCTGCTCAGCTTGTTCCTGGCCCGGGCTCTGCCAAGCCTCAGCCCAGCCCACGGAATTCCTCCTGTCCCTGTTTGTCTTGGATGCTTCCGAGGGAGAACATCCGGCTCCCACATTCCCAGTGCAGCAGAGCTGCCCCAGCTCTCCCAGTTAAAGCTTTCCCAGTGCTGCAGGAGGCAGCTGGGTTCTTTATTCTGCTGCCCAAACCAAAGATTCTGCATTTTGCACAGATTTTGAAGCTATTCCCAGGTTTCCACTGTGGTGGGGAGTGACAGATAATCCCAGGGTGCTGCTCATCCTAGGGATTGACAGATAATCCAAGAGTGTGCTCATCCCAGGGACTGACAGATAATCCCAAAATGCTGCTCATCCCAGGGATTCACAGATAATCCAAGGGTGCTGCTCATCCCAGGGATTGACAGATAATCCAAGAGTGTGCTCATCCCAGGGGGTCACAGATAATCCCAAGATACTGCTCCTCCCAGGGATTGACAGATAATCCCAAGATACTGCTCATCCCAGGGATTCACAGTGAATCCAAGGGTGTGCTCATCCCAGGGATTCACAGATAATCCCGGGGTGCTGCTCATCCCAGGGGGTCACAGATAATCCCAAAATGCGGCTCATCCCAGGGATTCACAGTGAATCCAAGGGTGTGCTCGTCCCAGGGATTGACAGATAATCCCAGGGTGCTGCTCATCCCAGGAATTGACAGATAATCCAAGAGTGTGCTCATCCCAGGGATTCACAGTGAATCCAAGGGTGTGCTCGTCCCAGGGATTGACAGATAATCCCAGGGTGCTGCTCATCCCAGGAATTGACAGATAATCCAAGAGTGTGCTCATCCCAGGGATTCACAGTGAATCCAAGGGTGTGCTCGTCCCAGGGATTGACAGATAATCCCAGGGTGCTGCTCATCCCAGGAATTGACAGATAATCCAAGAGTGTGCTCATCCCAGGGATTCACAGTGAATCCAAGGGTGTGCTCGTCCCAGGGATTGACAGATAATCCCAGGGTGCTGCTCATCCCAGGAATTGACAGATAATCCAAGAGTGTGCTCATCCCAGGGATTCACAGTGAATCCAAGGGTGTGCTCGTCCCAGGGATTGACAGATAATCCCAGGGTGCTGCTCATCCCAGGAATTGACAGATAATCCAAGAGTGTGCTCATCCCAGGGATTCACAGTGAATCCAAGGGTGTGCTCGTCCCAGGGATTGACAGATAATCCCAGGGTGCTGCTCATCCCAGGAGGTCACAGATAATCTGAGGTACCACAGGTGAGTGGGGCTGCAGGAGCAGATTTCAGGTGGAAAACCGTGGGTAACAAAAACTGATAAAACCCCACAAATATAATGCAGAATATATTTCAGAATATTTAAGAAAGTAGCAAATCTGCCGGTGATACAGAGTTAAACCCCTTAATATTAACCAGACGTTATTTATTTATTTGCTGACAGGGTTTGGCTGTGCTGGGCCTTCTCTGAGGACACCGAATTTGTCTCTGCTTGGGACATGTCCCCCCCATGTGCTGGCAGAGCCCAGCAGCTGCACTCCCAGCCCTGAACTGCTTCAACATTTTTAGGAAGCCCTTAAGAACGAGTAAAATCCCACCGACTGCACGGCTCAGAGGTAGAAAAAGGAGTTTACACTGCGAGTACCATCGCAGCCGCTCTAGAGGGAGGCAGAGCGCCGCTGCTCCAGGAATCATTCCCGGGTTCTGTGAGCGGCACAATCAGCAGCAGCAAGAGAAAAAAAGTGCTCTTTGTCAAGCGTGTTTCAGGTGGCAGCACAGGTTGTGCCAGTGGCAAAGTCTTTAAATATTCACTTCCATCACCGGCTCAGCAGGACTTGGCTCTGTGCGATTGCAGCTCCAACGATTGCAGCCCTCGGAGGGCAGGACCAGGGGGTGCTTTGGGAAGCTGGATGTGAATTTTGGGGCTAATCAGGACTGGAAGTTGCTACAAAGTGGTGCCAGTCCTCCCATCCGGGCTCTCAGGACACGGGTGATGATTTCACACATGTGAGGATTATTTAAATGCACTCCCTGATATTTCTCCTTCCTCTGCTGACCAGGAGCTGGGGTATCCTCCCATGTGGATTCAGTGATTCCATCAGCTGTTTCCTTGGGCTTCACCCACAAGATCACAGATTTTGGGAGTTGCACCCTGTGTTCAACGTGAGATAAAATCCAGCCTCGCTGGGGCTGATGAGTTTCAGCCCAGGCTTGCAGGAAATCTTCTCTTCTGCAGCATTTTTGGTTGTGTTGTTTTTAAACTGGCACAACAACCCAGTTACTAAATAGATTTTACTTAATATCCGAATTTTTGGATGTGTTTGTGTGCTTGTTGAGGCCTTGTGCTTTATTAAAAATAATTGATTGAATATTAGAGCCATCCAGGACACTGCTCACTGCTGTGTGGCCGTTCCATCCCTCCTGTGCCTTGGGAATGGGTGGAACTGGCCTGGCTCTCCTGCTCCTCAGGATTTGGGATGATTTGAGAAGACCTGGGTGAGAAAACCTGAAATTCACTTCAACCCAGCACACACAGAGTGGAAATCCACAGCTTTTTAGCCTGGAAAAATCCATCCCAGGGAACTGTGGGTCACACAAAGAGTTTGCAGGACAAAGTGATCCCAGTTAAACTCCTGAAACTTGTGCCTGTGTGTTTGCAGGTTTCCCTCTGGTAACTCCAGTCCTAAAGTGCATTAACTGTTTAAACCCAATTTCGTTGCATTTAAAATCGAATATGACTGTTAGTCTAGAAAATACGGCCTATTTCCTTTTACTAGTTAGCTTTTAAAGGTGTTTTACAATTCAAATGAGCCATGCAATTAAAGGTGACATTGCCAAAACTGGACAGACTAAAATTAGACATTCCTGCTGTGTGTTAGAGCTTGGCCCACGTTTAGATCATGCTGTCTTTGGGCTGTACCTGTCTGCTCCAATCTCAGGAGTCAACAGGACACTGAAATGTTCCAGAATCCTGTCGTGCTGTTCTATTCCCTCTGTCTTCCAGGATTACCCGATCCTTCAGGGCGTTCAGTGCTCCAAGCACACTCACAACAATAATTCAGCACTTTTTTTGGGGTGGTTTTTGCACCGCCTTGACCACCACAAACCCATAATCAGGAGCAAGCCCTGCCTCAAATCCCTGAATTCAGCATCCCAGGGGCTGTGTGTGCTTCTGAGCTGATAAACGAGGGCTGAGGGGAGCTGCCAGGCTCGGGGACAGTCACTTACTCCTGCTTTGATCTGTAGTAGCCTCGGTGTAACCCCTGAGTTACAAGGGTGTTGACAGAAGGGTCTCTTTCCACCCGTGGGTGAGAGCTGGAGGAGCCTGGGGGATGTGTGGCAGCAACAGTGCCCAGAATCCCTGGCATCCCACCTTCTAAACACCCCAGTGCAGTAATTAACGTGTAATTACACCATCCCAGGCTAATCAGTCACATGATTACCATTAACAATTAGTGCTGTGCAAGATTCTGTCCCCACAGTTTGGGGACAAGAGTGTGAAGACTCCTGAACCCTGCAGTAAATCCGAAAGTCGGAATTGAGGGATCTCCCCTAGAAAAAGCCTGGTTTTCTCTGCTATAAGGAAAATCCTCCCTCGTTTCAGGCCCAGCTCCCTGGATTTCATAATGGCATTCCTTGAAATCAGTGGAGTTGGTCACAAACTCTTCCAGCTTGGGGAACTCAGTGAATTCTCTGCTATCTGAGCTGCCTGACACGCTGCTGTTCCCTTGTAGCAGGAAGGTGAAGAAAATTCATTCCATTCTTTCCGGCAGAGGGGGGCAAGGATTTCATATTCACAGCTCCAGAGGGATGTGTGCCCACCTCAAAGCCAAGAATAGAAAGGATATTCAAAATCTTTGGAAGAAATGGTGAAAAAAACCCCAGAATAAAACAACATAAAGTGTGTTTTGAGTTCCCCAGTGCAGCTCCCTGGCAAGACAAGATTATATCCCACCACACACAATAATGTAGTGGTTGTGTAGCACATTTAAGGGGTTTTACAATTGTGCTGTTGAACTTCTGGGTTATAAAACAGCACAGAAATATGCTGAAAACTTGTTGTATTGCCTGTCTGTCTTTCTCCACCTCTCACTGCAGTGCTGAAACCTGGCCCTGGGAACAGGCACCCGATCCAGGAACGAGGAATCCCTGAAATTCCCTGAAAAATGAGTCAGTTTTTACAGCACCAGCGACAAGATCCAGCCCCTTCCAGAGAAAGGGATGTTTGAGACACTTGGAAAAGCTACATCCACTCCCTGATGCCAGGGATTTTCTGCACAAGTGATTCCTGGTGGGAATGAGCGATTTGTGGAGTGTGGAGCAGTTGCAAAAATAAAAGAAACTTCAGTGCAGGTGCCTGAGGATGGAGATAGTTTAACACTGGGATTGTGTCCTGAGGGATGGGGTGAATTCTCCACTTCCAGCAGCCGTGCCAGCATGGACTGAGCTTCCCTGATACCTTCTGGACTCTGAAATGATGAACCCAAAGCTCCCTGAGCATCTCCCCCCACCCCTGCCAGCAGGTACAAATGTATTCCCCTCCTCAGAGCCACGTAAATCCCCACTGTCAGGAAACAAAGTCGATTTTAAACTTTAACGAGCGGAGTAATGGAAATGAAATACAAAGGAAATGAAAAAAAAAATAGAGTAAAATGTCTTTTTATTTTGGTATTCTGCAGCAAAAAGTGTGTGCACTAAATAATAAATAAGCCATGCAATGTTTTTACAGCTTCTTTCGTATGCGTGAATATTTAAAACATGCAAAAATGTGGAATAGGCATTTACTGGGGACAAAAGCAGAGAACTGATTTTATGTACCGACAGCAAGATGGGAAAACCAGAGAAATGCATGTTTAATGGCTTGCTGCTCACAGAAGGGAGATATTTCCAAGTGTGAACATATTTGTAGACAAACCAATCTGACAAGTCTGCTGGGGGATGATGGATTACAGCACAATTGGCCCGGGAAGCAGAATTTTGTTGTGTGGGTGCTCGTGGTGTAAACAGCGCCTGGGGCTGGCAGCAGGGCCAGGAGCTGGGGCTGGGGTGGCACCTGAGAGCTCCTGGGCTTGTTCACAAAATCCGTGGCTGCTTTTTGTCCCTTCGTTGGGTTTCTCTGTGTTGTTTGTATTTAGGAGTTTGGGGATCCAGGAGGAGCCTCAGGGGACACCTCAGGGGCTGCAGCTCCTCCTGAGGGGCAGCTCTGAGCTCTCTCTGCCAGGGACAGGACCCAGGGAACGGCTGGAGCTGGGCCCGGGCAGGGTTAGGTTGGATTTTGGGAAAGGTTCTTCCCCCAGAGGGTGCTGGGCACTGCCCAGGCTCCCCAGGGAATGGGCACAGCCCCCAGAGCTCCAGGAGCTGTCAGGGATGCCCAGGGTGGGATTGTTGGGCTGTCTGTGCAGGGCCAAGAGCTGGATCAATGATCCTGTGGGTCCCTTCCAGCTCAGCATATCCTGACTCCATGATTCTATGATTTAATTCAGATTTTTCTGCATCCCCACCTACTGCTGACGCTGCCTCAGAGCGTGTGTCCCTCAGGAGGTGACACAGAAGGACAGGACAGAAGGACAAGACAGAAGGACAGGACAGAAGGACAGGACAGAAGGACAGGACAGAAGGACAGTGGGGTGTCTGTGCAGGGCCAGGAGCTGGAGTGGATCATCCTTGTGGGTCCCTCCCAGCTCAGCATATCCTGACTCTATGAGTTTATGATTTAATAGAATTAAATTCTATGATTTAATACAGATTCTAAATCATTCTATGATTTAATTCAGATTTTTCTGCATCCCCACCTACTGCTGGCGCTGCCTCAGAGTGTGTGTCCCTCAGGGGGTGACACAGGAGGACAGGACAGAAGGACAGGACAGAAGGACAGTGGGGTGTCTGTGCAGGGCCAGGGGCTGGATCAAGGATCCTGGGGGTCCCTCCCAGCTCAGGAGATTCAGTGATTCTAAATTTGAAGCCAGTAACTGTGACCCTTTAGGCTGGTGTTTGAAGGGAAGGAGGGAGAGCTGCAGAGAGCCCCGGTGCTGTGCCAGGCTCTGTGCCTGCTCAGGGCCATAAAATCAGAGTATTTCCCCCAGAGATAACAGGAATCACTGCAGGAACAGAGATCTGAGCCCAGCCCCAGAGCCCTGAGTCAGGTGAGAGCAAAGGGAAGCCCTGGAGGGTCTCCTGGGGCTCTGTGAGCTCTGGGTCCAACTCCAGCCTCAGCCTCCTGCCCCTGCCCCAGAATCCCCATCCCTGGAATTGTCCCGGGCCGGGTTGGACCAGGCATGGAGCAACCTGAGATAGTGGAAGGTGGCTTGGAGTGAGATGATCTTTAAGGCCCCTTCCAACCCAAACCTTTCTGGGATGCCCGTGGTGACCTTCCCAGGGTGGGGAAGTGAGTGTGAGTTTATCAGGGGCTTTCTCCAGGGCCACTTGGCTCTTTCCTTTGTGCTTGGAAGTAGCTGAAACCAGAGAAAGAGCAGCCTGTTGCCCTGGCTGGCAGGGGCTCCCTGCTCCCTGCCTTATGGTTTAATGCTTCTTTAACTGGATTGTTTTTTTTTTCCCCCCTCCTGACTTTTGATTTCTTTCTGCCAACTTTATATTTTAATGCATGTTTTTATGGAAATATTTATGGTGCACATGTTGCGTATAAAACACTATCATAAAGCTTTTTTGCTTCAATCCTGTTGAAATAAATGATGTTATTATTATAATAATTTCATAGAGTTATATCTGTTCTGTAATGAAAAAGACCTGTGGCTGCTTGAGCCATCAACCCAGGCAGTTTTTACAGCTTTCTGTAGCTACAGTGACCTCATGGAGCTGCTGAAGCTTTTAAAAGACTCCGTTTCCCAGCAGAAGTGGGCACACAAAGCAGAAGGAGCAGATAGAAGCTGGAGGTTTGTGTGCTGCCTGACCACAAAATCAGGATTAACGCTGCACACAAGGTTGTATTTGGTGGGTTTTCTTATTGCACCACCAAAAATGGGGTTATCTCCTTCAGAAATGAGGTGCTGGCTCATGGTGAGATGGATGGATGTGTTCATCTGGTGGTGAGGGATGGACCTTGGGGCTTGTAAAGGACTTTTTCCTCCACTGAACACTGGTCCAGCACTTAAATTACAGAGTTCTCCTGTTCACCTTCAGCTCAGCAGACTCTGAGTTGTGTTTCTGACCCAAACCTGGGTTACAGGGCTGACACAAATGCCTGGGGAGCCAGAGCAGAAAAAAACCAGCATTAAATTTGTGAACATCTGCTTGTACAAGTTTATCTCTGCGCGTGCCTGTGCGTGCACACACTCACAAGCCTTAATGACAAATTTGGAAAGGGCTAAAGCCAACAACTGCCAAGTACCGTGGGTCTGCAGGAGATTTTAAAAATTAATACTCAGACACGAAAATGCTTTATACAAGAAAGGAACCTTTTAGTAACTTCTGCATCCTAGGGAAAAAAAAAAAAAGGATAATGAATAATTCAGCCCTGAGGAAACTGATTTGCTGAACACGTGGAATAAATCTGGGGGTGAACTGGTCCAGATCACCTAAATTGAGAGTTTGGATCAGGAATGATGGGGATAAAGCATGAGGGTCTCTGTAATATTGTTGTGAATGGTGTTCTTTATTATCACTGATCTTATTTAATGTTGTGGTGCCACAGGATCCTGAGGATGCTGCTGTGGGGAATCCTTTAGGACCACACCAGAGGAAAGATTTCAACATTTCCAGTCTGGTTACTCGGGAGATGGGGCAGGAGGGAGCATCATCTGTGGGCTGGCAGCTCGGAGGGGATGGGATGTGGTCAGACAGGGAGGGTCCTACAGCAGGTTTACATCAACTTGCAGCTAAAAAAATAAACACTGGGTGAAAATCACCAGAAGAGCCCCAGAACTCAGCAGCTTTGGGGACTCTGTGGCCCTGTTGTTCTAAAGAATTTTCCATAAGGTTGTTTGAACTTTGTAGAGAGCACAGCCAGGTGACCCTGGGGAAGATGCTGGTGTTCTTTTTTTTCTGTCACAGTTCTGAGGTAGAAATTCTTCCCCCAGTGCCTGCTGCAAAGCCAAGTGTGAGCTGCAGCCCTGTGAAAAGAGGTGAGATTAAATCCTGTGCCAGGAGAGCTTTGCCTGTAGGACAGGGCCCAGATTTGTTCTCTTCAGAAAGAAATGCCTCCGTTATCCCAGAATAACCCCAAGACGTGAGCCAGTAGCGAGTCTCTGTTGCACTGTGCAGATAATACTGTAAATGAAACAGAGTTTAATTAAATAAATTATTTCAGAATCAGTCAGTGGCATGTTGGAAGCTGCTACACCTGCAGAAGCAGCTCTTTGTTAGATCTTCAAACCAGGAGTGGAGGTCAATGGCTGAGGCAAAAACTTGAAAGCAGGGAGGGCAGCAGGGTCTCTCCAGGAGGTCAAGGTCATCCTTGGAAAGGCTCAAAGGGCAGGAGGTGGGGGAGTTTCAGGGAGAACAAAGAGTAGGGCAGGAGATGGAACCCCAGTTAAAGTGTTCAGGAGATGGGTGAAGTGAAAACTTTTGGTTTGGTCTGAGCCTCCCCATGCAGGGCTTCGTATGTTCACAGCATTGACCCTGATTTACTCCCTAATTTTCACAAATGTCTCACTCTGGGCATTAATTATTGTCCTTGCTGTGCTCAGGTACAGGAGATACCAGGAGCCAAATTCCCCTTTTCAGGCGGAGATCAGTCCTCATGCTCCTAAAAACCCTCTGGAGCTTCCTTCCCTCCTCTCAGTGACCTGAACTGGGTGAAGCCACCTCAGGGAGGATTTTTGCCCCTGGCAAAAGCAGCTCCAGCTCTGGTTTTTCTGGAGTTTCTGTGCCTCTGTGGTGCCTGTTGAAGGCCCACTCTCGATTCCATCACCTCCTTTTTGACCTTTCTGCTGGAGCTGCTCACGGCTGGGGCGAGGGGGAATTTCCAGCAGAAAGAACCAGTGTTTCCTCACTTGTCAATTAACCTCAGGCACAAATTCATTTACTGCCCTCGCAGCAACCCGGGCCAGGCTGTGTGGTCCATTTGGGAGCCTGATCCTGTCCCTGGATCCTGTGAGGGCACAGACTGAGCCCCTTCTCTGCCATGCCATAAAAGAGCTGGGTTTTGCGTAGTGCGCTTTGGAATGAGCCCCTCGGAGGAACAGGCTCCATAAACTTTTTATAACCCATATTTTATAAGGTAGAACGAGTTGGTCAAAAAGGAGTTTTTTCATGAATCAGCCTCGTGCCCAGGTCAGTCAGCCTGGCAAAGGAGGCTGCACCACAGGGCCTGCTTGATGTGGAAGTCTCATCCAAAGGTGTGGATGAGTGGGAAAAACTCTTGGGAATGGCACAGCGCTGCTTAGAGAGGCATCAAGAGTGTCCAAATCCACGCTGGACAGGGCTTGGAGCAACCTGGGCTAGTGGAAGGTGTCTCTACACCATGGCAGGGGCTGGATTGGGTTGGTCCCTAAGGTCCTCTGTGACCCAAAACATTCCATGGTTCTGTGGGGTGCCACCACCTGGCTCCCACTGGCACCCTCAGGTGAGCACCAGATGAGGTAACCCGGAGCTGGGCTCTGCAAAACCCTGACATTTCAAATGTGGCCATTCCAGACAGGTTTAGAATCTGAATTTTAAGGATTTTAAGGTTCAGCCTCCCGGGCTGGGAACATCTCCATCCTCCTCCTCCATCCAGAGGTGGCCACAAGCCTGCTGTGCCCCCAGGCACCAGCCCTTGGCCCACCACGGTGCACTTTGATGTGTGCAAAAGGTGTGAAAACCCCTTCTGACTCCACAGAGAGGAGTGGAAGAATTCCATAAAGTCGCTCCCAGTGCCACAAATGTGAGACAAGAGAGAGCTTGCTTCCAATATTTTGCAGCTAAAAATAATAATAATAATAAAAAAAAAGCCCCCAAACATCAGTCTGCAGCAGTAATTTAGACGTGGGCAGGATTTGAGGAGTTGTAAGGAATATTACCTGCCATAAAGTTCGGACGGTGTTGAATTTACAAAAAAATGCCTGATGTAAAATCATACTGTCAGGAACAATTAGCCATGGTGCATAAAAAACCTCTTACACAGATTACACTTCCCAGATTGTTTTACAGAAAAACTTTGTGTTAATGTTACGCTTTGAATGCCTTTTGCCATGAAACATTTAAGGAACAACAGTTTATAGTCTCTGATCTTTATGGTTTGGAAGAATGAACGCTCTCCTCATGTTAGGCCAAATTGATGTTTTAAATTCAGGAGAAACCCCATCATGGTATAAAAAAGGAGAGAATGTCCTGAGAAGAAAGTGGTCAAATCATTCCAAGATGTTATGGGTTTAAGGGTTTTTTTCAGCTTTTTTTCCTACGGAAAAATTTTCATGGTCCTGGGCATATGGTCAAAAAACACAGAAGTGAGATATTTTTAGACAGGCACATTTGGGATAAAATTACCCACTCTGGAGTGCTCAGGGACAACCTGGAGTGTCTGTGGCACTGGGGATGGCACGGGAAGGTCCCTCCTTGTGCTGATGCTGCTCCAGCAGCGTGGTCTGGCTCAGGGGCACTGAGGAGAGGGTGGAACACAAACACACCCTGACACAACCACGGCAGGGAAACGGGCTGGGAATGGGGTGTCCAGGCAGGTGAGGGACCCTCCTGTCCCCTCACACCGAGGAAAGCTGCAGGGAAAGCCCCTCCAGTGACTGACACTGCCAGGACACGGCTGGTGCATCCCCTGTGCTCCCAGCACCTCCTGAGCAGCGCCGGTCCTGCCCTGGGCCTGGTCCTGCCCCATCTCTGATCCTGCCCCATCTCTGGTCCTGTTCCATCTCTGATCCTGCCCTGTCCCTGGTCCTGCCCTATCTCTGGTCCTGCTCCA
>VZRV01003173.1:743375-796319 GCA_013398115.1 Falcunculus frontatus
TCCTGCTCCATCTCTGCTCCTGCTCCATCTCTGGTCCTGCTCCATCTCTGCTCCTGCTCCATCTCTGCTCCTGCCCCAGGTCTGCTCCTGCAGCTCAGACTGGCTGCAGGGACTCAGGATCCAGCTCTCCCAGCTTGGCCTGCAGTTTTTTTCCAGCCCTGTCAGCACCCCCAGCCAAGGCATCCCTGGCAGCTCGGGCTGGATTCTGTTTGGCCTCACGCATCATCACCAGCCTTGCCAGTTCGTTCAGGCCCAGGGTGATGATGTGTGAGGCAGAAAAAGCCCAGCCTGGCCTTCAGGTGCTGGGCACAGTCCCCACAGGGGCAGGGAATTCTCTTTCCATGGGTCCATGTGAGCCAGGGTGACCCGGGAATCCTTGAGCCTGGAGCAGGTCCTGGACTCAGCAGGGTGAAGGTCCCTGTGTGGGGATTTTACTTTGGTTTTCTTCTCTTTAAGGGGTGCCTTGATGTGCACGGGAGTATTTTTAGGAGTGGCCTGGCATCGGATTAATAAATACATCCCAAGATGGACTGTTCTGTGTGGGATTTTCTGTTCCCACCACCCCATATTAGGAGATGCAGTTCCAAAATAACTGCAAGTGCCTATAGGCCTGCAAAGAACCCCATGGAAACTGCAGAGCAGGAAACTGAGCCAGGCAGGAGCATCCATAATGCTCAAAAGTCGTATTCCTGACACTTTCTGGCACGAATGGAAAAGCAAATCACGGAAGGTCCTGGATTATGTGCAGGTAAATGTTGGGTTTGCACCAGAATTCCATGTGTGTTTGCTTGAACTGGCATGGGAAAGGTTTTTTAGGATGGTGACCAAACAACACCAGGCTTTGGGTTTGGACAGTGGTCCCTAAACGTTTTCAAGGGTTGATGGCACCACATGGAATCACAATCCAACAGATCCTCCCAGGTGTGTGATGAGCAGAGTGAGTAAAACCAGGGAGATTCCTCTGGAAATCCAGGCATTTTCCTGTCTGCAGGTTCAGGTTTGCCCCCAGCAGGGAGAAGAGGCTGGGAAGGAAGGTGTGGATCCATGAGGAGGGTGAAAGCTGAGGGAAAATTCTCATTTCTTCTCATTTCATGTGGGATTTAAAGGGCTCAGGAATGCCAGGGCTGGATCCAGAGCTGACTGACACCAACAGTTTCCAGCACCTCCAAGGAAAACTTCATTTTTTGATTGATCCTGATGGTGTGGGACGAGCTGCAGAGCTGTACACCTGGAAAATCAACCCTGAGCCTGCCTGGAAGTGCTCCTGTTTGCTCCTTTTTTCATCAGTTTATTTTTAGAACCTCACAAATCTCGTCCCAAAAGGCTCGACGAGACTCTGAAAGCCAAAGTACCTCAGCTGTACTCGTGTGTTGGGCACTGTGCCTTTAAGGTGGGGCTGCTCCAGAGGAAAACAGGAGTGCCAGGAGTGCTCCTTTCAACTTCACATGATGTGATAAATTGGTCAGGCCTCAGAAGCCACAGTGCTTCCTTATTCCTGCAGCTTTGATCTAAAAAGCTGTTTATTTATGTTTTATGGAACTATAAAATCCCCAGTAAACATGCCTTGTGCTTTCTTTATGTTCTACATGAATTCTGTCATGAAAACGTCAGGCAGAAATAATGAAGATCTTTATTGTGCTGCTGCTGCTGCTGCTGCTGGTGTCTTCCTTTGGAAGTTGGGATGCTTTGTGTGGGATTCAGGAGGGCTGCAGATGTCCTGCCTGCCGAGCAGCTGGGGCAGAAGGAGGCTTTTCCTTGTGGAATCCCAATGGATACAGCACCGAGGGCACTGGGAGCAAACAAGGATTTGATATTTCTCTTTCTCTCTCATACCTGGAGGTGTTAATCGCAGCGGTGGGATTTACCTCCTGTGTCCTGGCTGCTGGTGACACGTCCTTGCTAAAGGGTTTGATCCTGGTTTGCAGCATCTCCCAGCAGCCAAAAAAACTCCTGGGAAAACCTGCTCAAAACCTGGAGCTCAGGCTCTCATCAAATCCCTGGGATAAGAAGGTTTAGGGCATCGATGAAATCCCAAATTACACAGCAGTTCTTCCTTCCACTTATATAAAATAATTCCCACTAATCACAGTGGACCATTATCAGCGTTGCTTTAACAGAGCTGCGAAATAAATTTGTAAATTCAGCCTGTGCCCAATTGCTCCTCACTGCTGGTTTCTCTCTTCCTGCTGCATCCAGGCCTTTCCTCTGGGATTTGAAACCCTCCCTTGACTCCTGCCTCTCTAAGGAGAGGTGTTTTGGGGCATTTGCTCTTAGGCCGGAGGTTCTTGTGGAGAGGAATTTTCCTTCTCTGGAGTTGCTCAGGCTGGGGATTGTCCTTGCTGCCTGAGCCCCGTGCGCAGGGAGACTTGGGAAGGGGGGAAAGGTGGGAAAGGTGGGAAAGGTGGTGGTTGGGTGAGGTCTGAGGTGGGAAAGTGACAGGGAACATTTTGGGGGTTCTTTCCAAGCCCCTATCCCAGCTCCTGCGAGAAGAGAACCTGAAAATGAAAGAATTCTGCTGGAAAATGGGCACTTCTGGGGCTCCTCTCCAGCAGCAGGCAGCAGCTAAACCCTCCTGGCAAAGGGATGTGTATTCCCACAAGGGCTGGGTCCAAAAAAACCACCCCAGATGCTGTAGGAATGATTCTGTTGTGTTCATCAAGTTCCTTTTCATGAACTCATGGGTAGAGAGGTAAGAGCTGGAACACAGGCTCAGAGCAGGAGTTTTAGAAAATGGGGTGGGTGAAAATAGAGATTCTCCTTCCTGGGCTGTGTCTGGGGAGAAAACAGGGCTGGCAGAGAGGGCAGAGAGCTGGGTTATTTTTCTAACACCACTTCTGACCACCTCTGCTTATTATGGTGATTAATTAATTTATTTTTAGATTTAAAGGACTGACCTTTTTCCACCCAGAAGAGCAGAGAGCTGTCAGCAGAGCTGCCACCCCCAGCAGTCAAACAGCTCAGTCCGGCTGCGTGAGAGGAGCAGGGAGGGATTTAAACTGGGGGTCAGCAGTGAAAACAGGTGGGAATCTGGGCTCATTCACCCCCAAATCATCATGGGTCACCCCCAAATCTCAGCAGTGGCTGTGCTGCCAATCAGCCTCTGGTTCTTCCTCTACCAAACTCCTCAAGCTTCTCTGAGAGCAGTGCTTGAGTCTTTTTGGGGTGCTGGAGCAGGGATGGGAAAATTGCTTTCCTCTCCATTGGAAGGGAGAGCCAAGGAATAATCCCATTTTCCAGCCATCTTTATGCCAACAGAGTTTGTGTGTTGTGTCTGACCTCCTGTAACGAGGTTAAACCACAGGGATCCCCCGGAGAAGTCGCCATTCATCTTTTATACGCGAAGATTTTCGAGTATAGAGAGGGGATAAAGCTAATACGGTGTTTAATGGGAAAAAATTATGACACCAATAACACATCTGTGTCTGTAATTTCACAGGTTTTCTCTCTGTATATTTATATATGTATATATGTATAATTTAATATCGGCCTCAGGGTTGTGGTCTCACATGTCATCAGCTCGCAGGAAACTGGATCCTTGGCCTAAGTATCAGATGAGTTGCTAATGTTTGGAAAAAAAGCAAAAAACATGCTTTGGGTCTCTGTTTTATGGCTGTTATTGAAGTAAGAATTTGTGATTGTAACCTGAGCGCTCGCCTGGCCAACATGTTTTCATTATTGTCTGGATAATTGAAAGTCCAGGCAAATTTGGATGCTGGGAGACACTGCACGGGAAGGTCTTGGTGCTCACAAGTGTTGAGGTGGCTCAAATTAAAGATGAATATATGAATATGTTTCAGCATTTAAGGCAAGGCTTAAAGATTTGTTTAATTCCCCAAACGTGGCTGATTAACTTGTGCTTAATTTATTTCCAGTTCTGGTTATCCAGCACTCCTGGGCTCTCACCCACAGCTCTGCTCTCCTGAGCTGCACTTTGGCTTCTCAGGCTTCATTTTGCTGCAGTTCAGGGTGAACAATCCATGAAAATGACCTGGTTGTGGAAGGAATTGTCCCAAGGGAAGGGACATTCCCTCTTGTGGGAAGGGCTGGGAGCAGAACCTTTCTGCCTATGGAGATGCACCTGTGGAAAGAAGCTGCTGGATCCTCACCAGCCAAGGTTTAAACCTGTAAAACCAAGTTTAAACATTTCTGTCCACATCCCACCCGCTCTTGAGGAATTCCTGTTTGGTGGGTTTTTTTGTTATTGCAAAAAATGGGTGATCCTGGTTCAGCTCATGGCTAGAAAAGGCCCAGAACCTCATTTTGAGGGCAGGAATTGATATTTATTGAAAATCCTCGGAGCTGGAAGGGCAGATGAGGGGGATTTAAGCCAAAAGGTGGTCCCGTGTGTGGCTGACACACGATGACAGGGGCACCCCACTGCCACAGCCCAGACCTATTCCTGTTCCGTGGGTAAACACAGCATTCAATCCCACAGGATTTATGGCACTTTCCCCACCACGCTCACTCCAGAGCTGACACACACAGAGAAAAAGCCAAACGAGCTTTGCACGTTAATCCCTATTAACTGGGCAGAACTGGGAAATGAAAACCCAGCGAAAACATTGGGTGGCTTTGGAAAACACCTTGGGACTTCTGTGCCAGCTCTCTGCATCCTTTAATTGGATGCACGTGTCCGTGCTGACAGCAGAGAGGGGCTTGGGCCCTCGTTAATCTTCACACACCAGAGGAAAAGGAGTGGAGAGCAGCCCCCAGCCCACGTGGAGCAGCTCTGCCTCGTGCTGCCCCACGGCTCAAAGGCCTTTGAACAACTGGGAAAAGCCAACTCCATCCCGAGCTCTGCAAGGAACTAATTACTCGCCTGGGCTCTCCCCCATAGCAGCTTCTACCCCATAAATCCCCCAGGCAGCAGACATCCACCAGCTTCTCCTCTGAATCGGGGCCTTTATGTACATCTCGACTTGCTGGGGGAAGATTCATGGCCTGAGCTGCCTTTAAGTATTTTTGTTATGAATAGGAACCCTTAAACATTTCCTTCTCATTTAATTTATCTTTTTTTTTTCGGGCTTTCAACGCCAGGTACGAGCTAGAAATAATGGGAGGTGAAGTCTGTCCCTGAGAAAAGGGCCTTAAAATAATAAAAGGTGCCCTGGGAAGGAGAGGGGTGAGGGAATAAATTGTCCATTGGCAGCAGGACAATACAAATAGGGACCAGTGTCCTCATATATTGACTTTATTCCGTGTTGGAGCACCTTGGGCATGAGGTTTCTACTTGATTTTGGAATGTCCCATAGGATGATGATACCCAGAATTACTACAGCTCAGCCTTTCCTCTTTTTCAAGATCTTTCTTAATTAATTATTAAAATCTGGTCATTTATTTACACTTGCACCAGTGGGATTGGGGTTTTTGTTGTGTATTTAGAGGTTTTTTGGGTTTTTTGTTTGTTTGGTTTGGGTTTTGGGTGTTTGGTTTGTTTGTTTTTGTGGTGTATTTGGAGTTTTCTGGCATTTTTTGTTTATTTGGGTTTGGGTGTTTGGTTTGTTTGTTTTCATGGTGTATTTGGAGTTTTTTTTGGTTTTTTGTTTGTTTGGTTGGGTTGGGGGGGGTGCTTGTTTTTTGTTGTGGGTTGTTTGTTTTGTTTTTGGTTTGTTTGTTTTAGTTTAGCTTTGTTTTGTTTCAGTTTAGTTTTTTTAGTTTTTAGGGTTTTTTTAGGTTTTTGGTTTCCCTTTTTTTAGGTTTTTGGGGTTTTTTTTGGGGGGGGGGGGCTGAGAAAGTTCAAACAAACCCAAAGGAAACACTGACTTCCTCCCTCTCAGATACCCCAACAACAAACCCAAGGAGGTTTAACTTGGAAAAAGATTGTGGATTCACCAACTCTTTCAGCAGTTGCTGTTTTACAGCTTGACACATCCTCAGACATCACAAAACCCAATAATAATACATTTATTATGTATTAATGTATGCTAATAATACATTTAGAGCTTAAAACTGAGCTGTGCTTGGGCTGAACTCCTGGTTTATGGCATCCCGGATGGACTAAAAAATGGTAAAATCTGAGAAAATGTGGATAAGGGATGAAATATCTGTGCAGAAGTTGGGTTGGGGAAGGTTTGTCTGTGAAATGGCTCTGAAATGTGAGTCCTGTCCCGTGGCTTCACCCTCACCCAGGGCCCGTGAGAGAAAATAACAACCTGCTTTTCTCAGCTGCTGAAAGCCCCTTTTTAGGGGCAATTTGGGTTCCCTGCCTTTTTAAAGGGGAAATTGCACCCACCTTGTTTTTGCTGGGTTCTGTTTGCAGGTGATGGATGGACTTAGAAATGTGCAACTCGTCACTGGGGCTGGAGTGACCCTGCCCATCAGCAGTGGTGTGGGTGTTTTGGGGGGTTTCAGGAGAAAAATGGGTATTTTGGGCAGTTTCAGGAGAAAAATGGGCGTTTTTTGGGAATTTCAGGAGAAAAATGGGCGGTTTTGGGATTTGAGGAGAAAAATGGACATTTTTGGGCAGTTTCAGGAGAAAAATGGGCATTTTTTTGGGGAGTTTCAGGAGAAAAATGGGCTACTTGGGGAATTTCTGGAGAAAAATGGGCAATCTGAGGGAGTTTCAGGACAAAAATGGGCATTTTTTTTTGAAATTTCATGAGAAAAATGGGCATTTTTGGGACGTTTCAGGAGGAAAATGGGCATTTTTGGGATTTGAGGAGAAAAATGGACATTTTTGGGCAGTTTCAGGAGAAAAATGGGCGTTTTTTGGGAATTTCAGGAGAAAAATGGGCGGTTTTGGGATTTGAGGAGAAAAATGGACATTTTTGGGGAGTTTCAGGAGAAAAATGGGCATTTTTGGGGGTATTTCAGGAAATAAATGGGCTTCTTGGGGTATTTCAGGAAATAAATGGGCTTCTTGGGGAATTTCAGGAGAAAAATGGGCAATTTTTGGAATTTCAGGAATAAAATGGGCTTTTTTGGGATTTCAGGAGAAAAATGGACATTTTTGGGGAGTTTCAGGAAAAAAATGGGCATTTTGGGGGGAATTTCAGGAGAAAAATGTGCTTTTATGGGAATTTCAGGAGAAAAAGGGGCATTTTTGGGAATTTCAGGAGAAAAATGGGCATTTTTGGGGAGTTTCAGTAGAAAAATGGGCATTTCTCTCATTTAGCACAATTGTGCTTTTTATAAAGTCAGTGCCAACCCCCCAGGTGTTTTTGGGGGGAGCAGCTCTCCCCTTGGTGGTGAGTTCACCTCCCTTCCCAGTACCTGGATGCTCCAGCATCTCTCTCAAGAAAAATTTGGGGAACAAAGTGCCTGGAGAAAATGAGAACTCCAAATTCATCACCCCCAGGGCTTCTCTGTTTCCCACTGATTGAGGAGAACATTTTTTTCCCTGCCTGTTCCAAGCCAGGCAGGGAGGATGAACACAGCCTGTGTGGTTTCATCTAATCTGCTCCTGGAACTGCCACCACCACGTTGGATAGCTGGGGCTGGGAACTTTAACCACGGAATCAGCCCGGGGAATTTAGAATTCACCTCAGCTATGGCGGGATTTGGTACAATAAGATCATTATTGCCTCGAGATACCCTTCAGGTCATTAATTTAAATTAGAAATGCCTTCAAACAGGATCTCGTGCACAGCTTTAAAGCTTAAATAAGCTCCAGAAATCCTTGCTGCCAGATATTCCATTGGCAAATGTGGATCACCACCTCCAAGCAGTGCTTGTGGTTGTTGAAAGTGGCATCAGAGGCGTTCTTAATGGTGCTAATTATTATTGTTGTTGCCTTTAAAGGACTGAATCCTCACACAAGATAATCACTTGTCGCCGTTCTTTAGGGATTTGGCACTGGAGAGGGAGTGGTTTCTTGCATAACTGGGTTCAGGCTAAAATAACTGTGACCTTGTAAATGAGGTGGATGTTTCCTAGGGAAGACAACTCTCGGAGCAGTGGAGGCTGCGGGAGGGAGCTGCAGTTGGAAAGGGAATTTTTAACAACAGGAGACAGCACTGAGAGGTGGGAAAGGCTGAAGGAAGGACTGGGAGGGACCTGGATGTGATGGGTGAATGAAGATCCAAAAATGACTTCAATATCTGAGGGTGCAGAGGTGCTCCAGTGCAAAGAGAGGGTTGGTGAGGAGAGGCAGGTCTTTGGCTCACTCTGGGGATGGAAATATTGGAAATCATCTGCCAAACCGAGCTGATACAGCACCAGGCTCCTCAGAGGGCAGAGCCTGCAGTTTCTGCTCCATCATTGGAGTGGATGTGCCACAAGCAGAGCTCAGTGCCTTGGCCTCTGCTCCATCCCTCAGTGCCACAGCAATCTGGTTTTAAAAAAGCTGCCCCCAAAACCCACTATGAAACTGTGCTGCCAGGCTCAGCAGGGAAGACTCAGCAACACTTAAATTAACAGTTCTGCCAGCTACAAATTTTGCTCTCTTCGTGGTTTCAGCCAACTCCTCCAACCTTTGATTATTATTTCTTCTCCCCGGCCTGAATTTCCCCGTTCAGAACGGGGATTACCTCACATCCAGGGTTTCTTTTCGACCTGGATTTCGAGTGAGGGGCTGAGCTGTCAGTGCTGCAGGCATCTGGACAGACCCAGCCCTCGAGTATCCAACCTGATTGCAAACGTAGCTGCGGAGGTGTTTGCAGTGAGTGTTGGGTGATCACAGCACACACAGAGCCCGGGCAGCTCCCAAATCCTCCCAGGGCTGGGGCAGGAACCTTCATTCCTGGGAAGCGATTGCTGCAGCGTTTGTACCCTTGTTTTAATGACATTTCTGAGGTTTCCTGGACAAGTTGCTGCTCAGTGATGAAGAAAGGCATTTGCTGTCTGCTGCAGCTTGTTTCTTGGAAAGCTCGGAGCGGAGGCTCATGGCTGGTTACGGATGATATCAAATTGGTTTTTTCCCCCCTCTTTAACCACCCAGAGCTGCCCCAGTCCTCGCTGCTGTCTTCCCATTTCTTGGCTAACTGGGGGAAGGAAAGCTCCCTGGCAGTTTGCCACGCCGAGCCCCCCAGCCCTGATTTATTATCACCAAAACCAGCTGCAGATGTTGGTCAGGCCAGGGCTCTGCTGCCAATTAGAGCGTCTCATGCAGAGATTCCTGCTCTGCTCGCCTGGCACTGAGGAGAGCAGGGATGAGGGGAGTGGGGCTGCACCATAAAAACAGAGTTTAAAAAGATGGGAAATGGGTTTCACCTGGGCAGGTAGGGGCTGGAGCAGTGTGGGAGGAGGTTGGGTCAGATTTTAGGGATTTCAGCCCATTTCTTGGGTCTTTCACTGTGTTAATGAACCCAAAATTCCACACTGAAACTCACCCAGCCCCGTGTGGTTTGGGGGCTTGAAATTTGTCTGGGGTTCACTGAAAGTCTGTCTGAACTTTTCTGTGTTGGAAAGAAACTTTGAATTTTCGGCAGCCCCCAAACCTCAGCTCAGCCCCTCTGCCTGGGGGAGCAGCCCTGGGAGGGTTTGGCTGCTGAAACCGTTTGGGGAATGGCGAGAAAAGATGATTTTCAGGGAATTCTTGGATGAAAACAGCACCACTTACAACTACGGAGAGGGGATAGGAACAGATACAAACATATCCAGTGTTGTAAAGTACATCCAGACTCAGGTTAGATATTTCCTCCTGCTCTTAATCCATTGTTAAATCAAACTGGTCACAAATCTGGATAATCTCATTCAAAAATTAGGGGGATATAAAACATGATTCCTTGAATCCCTTTATTCTACTTCTGTTACATTTTTGGTCTATGATCTTTGGGGCAATTTCAGCAACAATTTCCCCATACAGCATTTCCAGTGCTCCACGTGACCTGTTACATCCAAAAGGCTGCTCCAAGTATTATAAACATGATCAATATCCCCAACTTAGATTTTCAATGCTCTGTGCAGCGTTGCAACTGCGATGTGACGAACTTAAATACAGCTGACAACTGTGGGAATTAAACTGGGGGGGAATTATCTGAGTGCGGAGCGAAAGAAACGTGTGAAATTGTGGGAGAGGAAAATCTGAGACAGCCTCATTCATTGGTCTTGTCAGCACCCAGGATGGGAGGATGCTCCTTCAGATAAAAGTAGTTGTGGCTCTTACTAAGGAGCCTAAAATAATTTATTTTTCCTTAACTCAGTGTTTTTTAATGTTGTCTAAACCCCTTGAAATTCAGCAAAAAAAAAATCTGGAAGGTGTTCTGCTACTAATTCTCACAGACCTTCTTAACATAGGGTTTACACTCATGCTGTGTCCTGAGACTTTCAAAAAATAAATAAATAGAAAGTCCAGAAGAACTTAAAGATGCCTTTTCTTAAACATTTACCCCTTCTATGACGCGTCCATGTCCATATTTTTATACTTCCTATCATTGTTAAGGAAATAAATAAAATCTCAGAGGGTTGATTTATAACCTGTGTATTTCCAGCTCTGGATATTTGATTTAAAAGCAGCTCTCAGTGACCTGCTCAGGTATCAAGTGCTGAATGCTCCAAACAAAATGCAAAATCCGAGCTCACCCCCGGCCCGATTGGAAGGAATTCCTTGCGTACACACACAAGATCAGAGCCCATTAGCCACCAATATTAGATTAAATGAGACTAAACACTACAGAGGGTGATTTTCCCTTCTCCCAGTGGTTTATTATTGCCCTAATGCAAAGCACTGCTTCTCCGGGGAGAGTTTGCAGTGTTTAGTCTCTCCCTGGGAGCTGAGCTCGGGATGCTCCGAGGGGATCCCGGAATTTCGGGGCTTATCTCCAGAGCAATCTGATGCACGGCCCCAGCAGAACAGAGGGGTGAAACCCGAGAACTGGGCTTTGCTCAGACTTCATAGCGACATAAAAGACTTGATTTTCCCCTTCAAGGGCCGAGATGGATTTCCCGATGAAGATGTGGTGTTGTGTTACTGGAATGCACCAAAGGATTTCGCCAGCAAAGCCCCCAGTAAAACTCCACAGCTCCTGTTGGGCTCGGGGAATTGGGATGCTTGAGAAGGGCCAAAAACACCCACCTGAAGTTAAAGCAGGAGTTTGGGTGCTGCTAAAGCTTCCCTGGCAATGACACTTGGCTGAGCTCTCCGGGCATCCCCGGTGCTGTGTGTGCTCAGTGTGTGGGACGAGGCTCTGCAAGAACGGGTTTTGTTTTGTCTTTGCTTTGTGTGTTTGGGAAGCTGAAAATTGGTTCCTTCCAGCAGGAATCGCTGCTTGCCAACGGGACGCATTCCCTGGGATCTAAACATTGTTTTGCTCGTGGCAGAGCTGGTGAATGCTGGGTGTCTTTCTTAATTTTCACTTTCTCTAAGGAAAGACGCCATGAAAATGTTCTGTTGGGTCTCCTGAGGGAATTAAGGGATGCTTGGCCAGGTGAGTCCTACCCAGATCTCAGGGATCCTCATGGAAACAACAAAACTGACACAAACCGTGTCCTATTTCCTTCTGCCTTGGGGAAAAAATCCCACCCCAATCAACCCATTCCTTCCAGCTCTCGAGGTTTCTGCACTGTCAGGATTCCAGGGAGCCAGTGGATCCTGAATTCCCCCCAGCAGAGGGAATCTGAGCAGAACAAATCCCACATTCTGCTCAGAAATTTTGTTTGCAACCCAAATGTGGTGCTCTGGTGCGACACAGAAATGTTGCCAAAACCACACTGCATCTAAATGCTTCTCAGAGCTCAGCCAGATTTCCCTGAATTTTTGTTTCAGAAGGAAAAAAAAAGCTGTGGCAGAATAAAGTAAATCCTGGTCATGCTGTTATCAAGTGTCACTTTGGATTTTCAGGGATTTCTTCTAAAATTTTCTCTGTAGAATGAACATAACACCATTAGGAATTTGAAACTGGACTCAAGTTTGGATGTAATAGAATATTTCCATCCGTTCAGGTTTTAAATTACCTGATTGATTTTGGTATTTTGGGATTTTGCTCTTACCTAAAAACCCACTAATTTAAAAATCCTAGAATTCTTTATGAGTTGGAACCCTCTTTTCTGCATAGAGCTGATTTTCCCTTCCTGTGGGTGGTGCAGAAGCCTTTAAGTAGTTCAGTGAGTAGTTTACACCAGGCACCTGCTCACCTGGGTGCTCACCTATGAATTCCCCAAATCGGGTGCAAAAGGACATCTCTGCGAAGGAAGGAATGATCCTGAATCTCCCAAATCCCAAAGAATTGCCTTAACCATGGCATTATTCTTCCTTTTGGTAATTTGGTGGTGTTTGGAAGCATTTTATTGTAATTAATAATGCACTGAGCAGAGCAGCAGCAGCTGTTTGGTGGAACCAAAGACAATATTTTATGATTTAAGAAGCCTTCACAGCTGAATTCAACCTCCAGCCTTAACAGAAAGCAACCTGCAGCTGGAACAAGGCATTTGACAGTGTTTAGGATTTTTTTGGATGTCTGAACATGCTGGGTGTGGAGATTCCTGGTGTGAGGGACAGAAAAGTGGCTCTAGGGATGAAGGGCCTCTGCTCCTCGGGAGGTGCAGGTTTCCCATCAGATCTGACTGATAAACCCCACCCTACAACCTCCAGAAACAGAGGCTGGGGGGTTCATGGGGAAAATCTCACCTGCTTTGTCCAGAAATCCTTTATTTACACCTCGTGAACTCCCCTGTGGGGTTAGAGAGGGGCAGGATTGGGGCTGATATTTGCAAAGTTGGGATGATTCCCTGCAGCGTTTGTGTTTCTCACATGAAATTTTTGCAGCCCACAGATCCACAGCAGGATGAGATTGGGTGTAAGAGGTTCTTAACCTACGTGTTACTCTGCTACTGACTCAGACATTCAGAGTCTGAGTAGAAAAATCACATTTTAGAACAGCACGGAGCAAACCTTGTCCCCTGATGAAGTGGGGAATGAAATCCCTTTGGAAAAAGGGACTTAGCACCACTGACAAAAGAGGAGCCAGCAGAGCTTGGTGGGCCTGGCGTGGCTGGGACATCTCATCAATGCTCTGGCTTTAATTGAGTTCTTTCACTGCTCATACACTTTTAATAACATCTGGAGACAGGGAACCCAGGGCCGTGGCTTCTGTTTCTGATAGATTCCTTTGCGCCGAGATTTAATGGATTAGCCAAAATGATGTGAAAAAATGGATCTCTGATTTATGACCTGCAATTTTTCGCTTACTGCAGCATTTTTTTCCCCCCCCTCAATCAGTGTTTTCCACCCTGTTAAAGCCTTGTGTGAATAAGTGCTGTGTTGTGTTTCTGGATTTGCCCCGAGGGCTCATCAGACGACCCTTTGCCTACAGTCCCCACCAGGCCATTTAAACAGGAAGTTTAATTTTATAGTATTAAAAAAGAGAAAACGGTACTTAATTATCTGGCTGTGAAACAGCAGTACTCTTTCTTAATTTTAGTAGCTAATAAAATGCTGTTCCTGCAGTTAACTACTTCTGGTCCAAATGCACTACAATTTTGGCTATTTGAATAGAATATTTTATGAACTGTTATATATTGCACTACAGTTTTTAAACTCTGCTATGACATATTTCTCTCAAGATTTATTAGCATTTTTTATTTAAAACAATATATTAAAGAGAGGAGAAAGAGTAATCTTAGCTAAAATTCAAATATTAGAAAAACATAACATAGACCAAATCTTTTCATTTAACTTCTCCCCCCCCCCTCCTCCACCTTCTCCTCTCCCACCGTTGCTATAAAAAAGTTTTTTGGAACAACAACCCACACCTGCATCATTAATTCAATATGTCTTCCAACATGACTCAAATCAGAGTATCAGTTTCAGGGGCCATTTGCTACTTAAATGACTTTATGAAAACAGAACAATGAGCTGCCCCTATGCAGCCCTGACTCCAACTCTGGCTAAAATAAACCTCGACATCTTTTATATCCCCGTGCATTTCTTTCTTTCCCAACAGTTGCCTCTCTGCTGCTCCCCCCCGCCCCCTGGAGCAAAGAGGCTCATTAAATGCCAGCTCTGTTGTGTGCAACTGTCTTCAGAAGCTCGTTAAAGCCCCGAGCTGGGGCAGGGTGTCTGTGCCCAGGCACAAGCCCATCTGGAAGTCTGCTAAATTAAAAATTGTTTGGGGTGAAAGCTTTTTGGGGCAGCCCAGGTTCTGAGGGAAGAGGATCCCTGCTCCTGTTGATAATATTGGGGATTTTTTCCCCCTCCCAGTTTGAGGTGCTGATGGAGGAATGGTGCGGATGAAAGGGGCTGTGTTGGTCCTGTGGTTGCAATGGGCTGAGGGTGACCACTGGGAGGTTTTTTGCCCTCAGGTTTTGGGTGTGAGAGAAGCTTCTTAGAAAGCTGGGGCTGATCATCCACCTCAGGCTGTGCTGGGGAGGTTTTGATGTGATATTAGGAAATTATTCCCTCACAGAAAGGCTTGTCCGGCGTTGGAACAGGGAAGTGGTGGAGTCACCGTCCCTGGACAACGCTCTGAGGCGCAGGGTGGGATGGCTGGGGGTCTGTGCAGGGCCAGGAGCTGGACTGGATGATCCTCGTGGGTCCCTTCCAGCTCAGGAGATTCTAAGTGTCCAAAAAAACATGTGGATGTGACACTTGGGGACGTTGTGTAATGGTGAACATGGTGGTGGGGCTGGTTGGACACTCAGACCCGATCATCTGGGAGGTTTTTTCCAATGCTGATGATTCTGTGAGCTCCAATTGCAAACTGCTCCTCCTCTGGTGCTCTACTAAGGGGTGTATCCCAGTTGTAGCAGCTGATTTAATGGAGTTACCCCTCATTTCAAGGGTGCCCCTACTCCACACAGCCCAGACTGTCACCTTGAGTTCCACAGGGGGCTCTGGGTGTCCTGGCTGGTGGGGGAAGGAACTCAGAATGGGCACCCCACACAATTCCTGACGAGTCAGGTCGCTTATAAAGGAAATTATCCTTTGTTTGCGGAAGGGATCAAACCCCAGCGAGCATCTGCTGGATCTTGGCCGTCACTTAGCGATGGAGCACAGGCAATTCCTGCTGCTCCCACTCCACGGGGCAGCAACCAGGTGAAAGGGAAACTCTTTCCATCAATTACGTGAGTCAATGCTTTGGAGGAAACATCCTTCACAGCTGGGCTGCCGAGGTTCAGCCGTGTGCTCTCAGTTCATTTGCAGGCTTTGAGAGACTCGGACAACGATCAATATCAGCCTTGCAAGCACCTTGGATGGCAGCAAAAATAAATGAGGTTATCCCCGATACACAGTGGAGTCTGTTGGAACAGCTCTATGTGCTGGAGGTTGTCTTCACGCTGAGGAAATGCATCTCCAGCACTGCAAAAGTCTTTATTTTTATCAGTGGTGTGGCTGCTCATCCCATATCCCAAATCCAGCTCTGGATTGCTCGAAGGGGAAAAAAAAAAAAGTTGCCTATTCACTTGCAGAATGCTGCTGCTTATTATATCCCTGCTGGTTTGGTGCCCCCTAATATAGACATAGCTAAGAATCTTCCCAGATCTATTTCGAGGGCTGGCTGAGCACAAATATTTCGCTGATGACAAAAAAGTGGCTTGTTGGTATATTTGAGAGTCTTCGAGGGCTAAATTGGGGTTGGAGGGGAGCCAGGTTTCTGAAGAGCAAATGCTTTGGGGAAGATAGTTTGTACAATGTGGAGCAGGGAGGGCAACGAGGAAATAGGTCAGGTTTGAAAGAAAAAAAGAACAATCAAGCAACAACAACCAAAAAATTAGGGTGGAAACAAGGAAAATGCTACTGGAGATGGTAATTGAAGTCAGAATAATGGGATTAAAAAAGAGGTTTAACATCTGAAGCATAGGAAGATACTAAAAATGGGTTACTTTTAGCAGCAGAGTTGCTCATTTGCGTCATAATAGCCTTGAATTCTGGGTGTAGAATTCAGAGTTACGAGGAAATTGAGAGAGGCTCCACAAAATGCATCTCTGGGAGAAGGTAAGAGGAGATAACTGTGCAGAAAACCCTGTGCAGCCCAATATTGGAAGTTCTGGATTAATCAATGGATGAAACAAGGCTGAAAAATCACTCCCCGAGTGCTCCAAGGCTCTCCTGGCCGAGGGTGTCGAGAGGAGCCGATGTGTCAAAGGGAATTGGAGATCACAGCCTTGTCAGGGGCACTTGGGGATCATCACCAACCCCCTGCAAAGTGTTTTCTCTCTGCAAGCCCCCAGTAAACCCAGGGAAAAACCTGGAAGCTGTACAGCCAGGATCAGCTGTCCTTTGGATCCAAACTGAGATGGAAGAGGGAATCAGTCATGGCCCAGGGGAGACTTTAAACTCTGGGGTAACACTGATGGATCAAAAAAGGAGTAAAAAGCACAACTGGTGATGGCTGGACTTCATTAATTTTAGCCCAAATGCCTGAGACACCATGGAAATTGTCACTACTGAGTGTTGCAGGGGTGGCTGAACGTCAGGGCTGAGGATGAGGAGGTCTGGGTGAGGAGTAACCCAGTAGTAGCTGCCTGATGGTAAATCCATGCACATCCTGCCTGGGTGGGGGTCTGCTCCTGCTCCTTCCAGCTGGGCTGGGTTCAGACTTGAGGCACATCCCAGCACCTCTGGGGAGGAGGGCAGAGGAATTTCCAGGTGTTACATGAATGATGCTGGAAGGAGGATGTTTGGTTGATGTGCAGTGCAGACGAAGGTACCCAAAATTGGCTGTACATGAACAGGCAACGAGCCCCTTCCGGAACCATTCCAAAAGCTGGTTGAGTGTCCTTGAGCATGAAACCTGATGGAAACTTTAACAGAAAATATTTCACTTCTACTTCTCAAATCAGGCCTCGACGTTCTGCTGAGATGTGGGAGAGATGATCCTTGCTGAGAGATTGAGAACTTTCTGATCACCAAATTATTTTTTTATTCGTAACTGATTTGAAAGAACAGAGTCTCTGTATCTGAAGGCCTGTAGCCAGAGAATTAAACTCATCTCTGGAGCTCCAGCCTTGGCTTTCCTTATTCTCTGTCTCCTGTCCCATCTTAAACCTAAAGCTGTGCCACCAGGCAGGTGAAAGGTGAGAAAATTCTCTGCTTGTTCCACTCAACTTTCTCAAATTCTCCCAGCACTCAAAAGAAAAGGCTCTAAAGAACTTCTAAGGGTCAGATTGTGCCATTTTTGTGCAACAGCAGTGTCACAATAACTTGAGGTGAGCCCCTGGCCCACAAAATAACTTTGCGGGAGCGTGGCTGTGATGGCGAGATTCAGGCATTGGTGCACCCAGAAGGAATGATGCTGGCAGGAAGCATCAGGAGAGCTCAGGGCACGGTGAAATATTAAATTACACAATTCTAACAAACCTTTCAGTGTTTGTATCTGTGGCTGGCTGAGGAAGAGGTCCCAAATCCTCCCAGATCCGCTTTGTCCTGCAGAGAGCAGCTCCCCTTTGGGAGCGAGAGGCCTCTGTGGAAGGAAGAGCTTCACTCCAGTGACTCCTTTGGGTCTGACTCCTTGCAATGCTGATATTAAGCTAATGCCCCATTATTCCAGCAGTGGCTGATTGCTTGCTGTTACTTCAGGCAGCCCTCAGTGCCAAGCAGCCCTCAGTATTTACCCACCTGAGCCTTATCAGCGCCCGCTCTCGGTAACCCGGACTCATTTGCCATTATGGAGATTCGGTGGCTGCTCTCAGTTGACACACTCATTCTCTAAAGACAACAACCCAAATGAGTCTATTAGGGCCAGGAGCTGCTGGGCCAGCCCTGCTAAACAGGCTGAGATCAGAGTGTTTGCACTTCGAATTTGCTCAATTGGGCCCTTTCCATTATTGAGGCTGGATGGCTCCTGCTCCCCGCCCTTGTTCCCTGCATTAACTCTCTATTACCTTGTTTACCGTGGCCCTGTTCAGTGCCAGCTTATGAATGTCAATTTGTTCTCCAATTAGCTCTGCCTTATTGACTGCCCTCAGACTCCCCAGCTAAGCTTTCTGAAGTGCCTGTCGCTATCGAAGTGATTTGTTTAATTTTTTAAAGGGATGTAACTTTAATGCGTCCTTTTATTCTGCTGTTATCTCGGTTGCCCCTATCTGGAGTCTGTTTATGGAGTGGGGTTTGTTCTAATAGCTTCATATCTGTGTTAATATTTCGTGGCAGTTTATGTACTTAACTCGTGTGGGAGACACATTAATTCTCCTCTCCTGGCTGTGACGGACTGGCAGGAACCTGTGAAAGGAAGACGAATTTCCCAGAGGTCTGGAGTGTAAATGCAGATGGGGTTTGCGGCAGGGAAATTAAGAAATGCGTTTAGTTGAGCATCTCATTCTCTCTGCCTCGTGCATGAGATGTTTGCCTCTGTGGGACTCAGCAATATCCTGGTTTTCCCAGTACATTGGTAGCTGGAGGGACATCAGGTGTTGGTAGAGAAGGAATTATATGGAATATCCTGAGCTGGAAAAAACCTACAAGGATCCTTCAGAGCAAATCCTGGCCCTGCACAGACACTCCAGCAATCCCACCCTGGGATTAACTGGTTGTACTTTAGATAAAAGAAAATCTCAGGTGTTGTTTTTTTGGAGTTTCTCATTCTTTTCTCCCATATATCTTCAGAAAATTGAAGTGCCAGAGCTCTTCCTTCTGTTCTTGAGTTCTCTTTTTAGCAACATTCATAATAACACTTTAATATTCCCCTCCAGTGCTGGGCTCCTGGGTCCCACTCAGTGGCTTTTAATGACACGAGAGCAGCTCAGGGCAGCTGCTGAGCAGGGCCTGGTGGTTTAGTTCCAGTCCCAGGTGATGCTGCTCAGTCTCCTCTGTCCTGTCCTTCTGTCCTGTCCTTCTGTGTCACCTCCTGGGACACTCACACTGTCAGGCAGCTCCAGGAGTAGGTGGGGATGCAGAATAATCTGAATTAAATCATAGAATCATAGAGTTAAAGAATATCCTGAGCTGGGAGGGACCCACAGGATCATTGATTCAGCTCCTGGCCCTCAACAGACACCCCACTGTCCTTCTGTCCTGTCCTTCTGTCCCCACCTCCTCGGACACACGCTCTGAGGCAGTTTGGCCCTGCAGCTCCAGCAGTAGGTGAGGATGCAGAAAAATCTGAATTAAATCATTTTTCGAAGGAAAAAAAAAGAAGAAAGGAAAGAAAAAGGGAAAAAAGGGGGGGGGGGAGAAAAAAGACGAAAAAAAGAAAAAAAGGGAAAAAAGAAAGAAGAGAAGAAAAAAAGAAAAGAAAAAAGATGAATGGAAAGAAAAAAAGAGGAGAAAAAATAGGAGGAAAAAAAGGAAAAATATGAGAAAAAAGAAAAAAACCCATTTTTTTTTTTTCTAGATCTCTCGGGAGAGGGAGAAAATTCAGTTTTTCCATCTGTTTTAGACTTAATTCATGACACTCTAAAGGAACTAGACCCAGATCTTGTAGGGACACCCTCCATGGATGTGACACTGCCAGTGCTGAAGCTCTTTGAGAGACTTCCCTGGTCTCCTCCCTTCCCTGGGCAGTGTTAAATGATCCCAGGGGAATGTGGAGTTTGAGGGATTCACAACTGAGAGGCTGCTGCTCACAACTGCTGGGAGTCCAGAAACACAGAAAATTCAATCAGACTTCAGATTTTCCCTGGTCTTTCATTGCCTCCTTTCTACAGCAGCTTCTCTTTGTGTTTTCCCACCAATTTTTTAACACAAATCCATGGATAATTGGATCCATTGGCTCCCCAAGCACCCCAAATATTGCTGTCACTTCTTGGTTTGGACATTCCAGGTCTGTTCTGATGGGTTGGATCATTGCTGCTGCTGAGCAAAGAAGCACAAACCCACCTTTGATTTGGGTGAAATATTTCCCATGTTATGGCAATTGAATCCACTGTCTGAAAATAACATTTCTCAGTCATCCTCAGAGCTTTGCTTTTCTTTCTTAAGCAAACCAACTAAAAAAGTTATTTGGATTTGCTGAAGGAATATAATTGGGGAAAAAGCACAGAGAACTCTTAAGAAGGGAGACAAGGAATGGCTGTGAGAGGGGTTTGCTGCTTTTTTCTGTCTGAGACAGGTGGGTTTGGGCATCAGACTGGTGTCAATAAATGGCTTTTGCAGTTATCTAAATGCTTTGGCTCTTCTTGGGTGTTTAATCTCTTGTAAAATCTGTTTATTGCCCTCGTTGCTGCTCCGCGAGTTTCGTTATCCCCCGAGCGTGCGAATGCCACGATGGGGCCTCTCTGAGGCTTCCCAAAACACAGCTCCCTAAAGGTCAAGCAGAAAAATTCAGGTGCTGCTCTCCTTAATGAAGAGATCCAGCCCTCCTGCACCAAGATCAGCACCAGACCCGGAGGGAAACGAGGGATGGGGAGGATGGAGGGGATGTGGGTCCATGGGGAGGGTGAGGCCCTCATGGCTGTGTTTGGTTTCCAGGTAACAAATTGTGGTCACCAAAGGTGTTCCTAGAAGTCCATTTGACTTCTCTTAGTGATCTTCTATGGGAGGATTGATAACCTCGAGGCGCTGTAAAATGTAAGTGGCGTTTAGAGGTGGCATCACAAAGAAGGGGCAATCAAAGCTCATTAACGCTGGAGTTTATAATTGCAGATTACTGTAATTTGTGGTGGATTCAGGATTTAGCAAGAGTGTTATTTCTGCTGTTGGGGGCTAATGAATGGTGGGAGAAATTGATGTAAGTTTCGTCATTTCTTCTTCTTTAGCAACCAGTTGACACCAAATGAAGACTTCGGCCTTGGGTTTGTGATCAGAAAAAACACCCCAAGAAATATTAAACTGAATTCAGCTCAGGGGGAACCCAGACCTTTCTAGGTCCTGTTTTTAGTCCCTCCTTTTGTGAGGACAGGAATCACAGAACCATGGAATCGTTAAGGTTGGAAAAGACCTTTAAGATCATCAAGTTCAATTGTCAAACCAGTGCCACCACCGTGTTCCCCACAGAGCCACGTCCCCAGGTGCCACATCCACAGGCTTTTTGAACACCTCAGGGATGGTGACTGCACCCCTGCCCTGGGCAGTCTGGTCTAATGCTTTACAACCCTTTCCATGGAAAAATCTTCCCTAATTTCCAACCTGAACCTCCCCTGGTGAAATTGAGGTCGTTTCTCCTTGTCCTGTCCCTGTTCCCTGGGAGCAGAGCCCGACCCCCCCCGGCTGCCCCCTCCTGTCAGGGAGTTGTGCAGAGCCACAAGGTCCCCCCTGAGCCTCCTTTTCTCCAGCCTGAGCCCCTTTCCCAGCTCCCTCAGCCACTCCTGGGGCTCCAGCCCCTTCATGAAGATTTGCTTGTTTTAATTAAAAATCTGTGGAGGATAAGAATGAGGCATCTTCCTTTGGTGATTCAGGTAATGCCAAAGGCAGGTGATGCCCAGAGGAGGACGGGTCTATCCTTTGGATCTGAACTTCCTGCTCATCTCTGGCAGCTTTAGTGAAAGGAACTCATTTGGTTCCTTGATTTTCCAGTTTTTGCATAATAAATACTTTCTTAAAAAATACTTTCTGAATAAATAATTTCTTAATAAATAATTTCTTATAGCCATTCTTTGATGTCGATAAACCCAGGCAGTGCAGAGGGCTCTGGAATCAGTGTTCAGCTCCTGGGAATGCATCGGGAGTGTCTGAGGTCAGCCCTGAGCTCGTTTTCTTCCAAGAAGCATTTGGCTGGTGGGATAAAAGGCAAGGCACAGGTTCTTACCCTAAACCAGCCAAGTGTCCTGACCTTCCACAGAGGTTAGAGCCGAGTTAGTCCAAGTTTTAAGGAAGTTCATAATTAGGGAACTGAATTTACTTCACAGGATCTTTGTGAGGGGTGAATTTAGGTGAATAATTGGGAGGTGTGCGCTGAGGCCTTGCTGCTGAATGGGAAACAAACGGAACAAACAATGGAAAAGCACCTTGGATTTTTGACTGTTGTTCCATCCTTTAGCACCAGGAGTTGCTTTAACGTAGCCTGATCGCTGAGGTAAACCAAACTCATAATCACATCGACCCAATTATCATCCAGAACTCTCTGCTCCCCTCCCCTGAAGTTTGAACTGTTCAGTGACTTTGCAGCTCCCTCCAGGTGTGTCACAGTCACTGATGCAGTTTGATCTGCCCTGGCCTGGTTTTTCAGTCTCTCTGTTCCCTCATCCCTGAGAACTCCTGGCTGATGAGTTTGCTCTCCCACAAACCTCCTCCTGAAGTTAAAAACAAGAGTTATTTTCACAGCGATGCTGAACTCCTGGGGAATGAAGGGGATCTCTCCAAGCCAGAGGAGAAGAGAGGAGGGAAAAGAGACTCGAGCAGTGGGGAAATCTTGGGGTTGTGACCACCAGCCGCATGTTCAGGGCACATGACAACTATTTAAAACATAAAGACAGGTTGCAGGCTTGGGAGCAGTCAGAGGGATGAGCTGGGGCTACCTGAGCATCCTGCCAGGCTTCCAGAGCACCAGAGATTCAGCCTTCAGTGTCTGCACCAATATTTGCTGTAGCAAAAGTGTAGCAAATCCTAAAAATCCCAGCTCAGCAGCATCTGTGCAGCCCCAGCCAAGATGCCTGAGGAGAGCCTGCAATTGCTTGAGATTTTTGGTTTTTTCTGTAGGGCGACGACATTAAAAGATGTGCAAGTTTTATTTTTTGACTGCATTCATCGTTCACAAACAGAAACAAAACCACAAACCCTCCAATTTAAGTCCTTCAGCCAAAAATGTGTCTATTTGCAAAGCAAAAAATAGCAGCCCCTGCCATTCTTGACAGCTGTAGTTTGGCTGATTGGAGGAGGTATCCCGAAAGGTGAGCTTGGAAGGATGTCATACCTGCCTCTTATCTCTGAATCCCATATACTTATGTTTATTAAAATCAATATAATCCATTAGCCTACATTGTTTCCATTTTTAATAATCTATTGATATATTGCCTGGGCTTTTATGGGACTAAACAAATTTCCTCTTTATGTGCCCTGTAATAGCCGGAGGTCAGGCTGCTTGAGAGCAGTTGCTGTATATAAATGTTTATTTACTGCCTGACTACTGATTGAGAACATATCTGGTCCACAGGCTTCAGATGGCTTTTAAACTAGAGATTTATGGCTTACTTCCTGTTTTCCAGACACAGTACACCATTTTTAAATAAAGTAATGAATGCAAGGTATTGTGAAAATAATAGCCAGGGATTGCCCCAAACTCCACGTTTGGGAGCGGGGCCTGTCGGGCTCTCTGTTATTTCATCATTCATTTGTTTTCTATTGGGGTGGCTTTAGAGACATTAAACACTCTTCTGGTGCAGTTTCCTTTGTGCCCAGGGTGTCTTTGTAGTCTGGAGCTGCCCTCCTGGAGCAGCTCAAGTGCCCCCTTCAGCCTCTCCATGGCCAAGCTGGGAAGCTGAAGGGAAGAGCCTCGTCAGAGTTTGATTTTTTGGGTCGTTTTCTAGCAGCTTCTCTTCTGTTCACCCCCCGTTTAGCAAAGCATTTACAGTTAGGATGGGCTTTACACGAGCCCAGGTCCCTCCTTTGTGTGGTTTCTTGCCTTTTTTTTGCTTCCAGCTGACAGCACCTGGCAGAAAACGCTCATTTTTAAGTCTCTAAAAGTAACTTCTGACATCGGCTTGCTCTGTTTCTGTGCCTTTTGGACACCACGTTTCATGACATGTCAATTAACCATGTTTGAGAGGCTTTTGTTCTCCCAAAGCGCGATCATCTACCCAGCAAAATCCTTCGTCCCTGCTGTGACAAGACAAGGAAATCACATTTTTCATCGTGTTATTGTGGTAAAAGCGCTCACTCATAAAACATCTCAAATTGGTGATGGCAGACAAGCGGCTCAATTCCCGCTTGTGACGATGGGATCCCTGTCAGCAGAAGTTTGCACGAGCTCCTGGTCTCAGGGTGAGAACTTCAGCTCCAAATCACAATTTCATACAATAAAATTGGCCAGTATTTAGGACATCCCTGGTCTCAGGGTGAGAATTTCAGCTCCAAATCACAATTTCATACAATAAAATTGGCCAGTATTTAGGACATCCCTGGTCTCAGGGTGAGAATTTCAGCTCCAAATCACAATTTCATACAATAAAATTGGCCGGCATTTAGGACATCCCTGGTCACAGGGATCATTCCATGTGTAATTCCTGAGAGCCCAAATTCCTTGGCAGACAACAGGGTGTGAGTCCAAGAGCAAGAAATTGGAATTTTCCCCTGGGGATGGGCTCGTTCATTCATTCATTTTTGCAGTTTTCATTGAATATCACTCCCCTCTGGGCATGATGTGGCTCAGAATCACCATTTTTAAGGATATTTTGCTTTTTTACAGAAACCTGCTGGTTTGAGAGTCCAACTCCAGCTTGCAGGAGACGAGGATTTCAAAGAGCCACTGGTGGCCATAACCTGTTCTGCCTCATTTCCTGAGCGACCTTGGGCCCTGCTGACCCCAGGAGGGGAATTTTTGTACTGATTTCAGTGCCTGTGCCTTATATTTATATCAATTTTATTTATCTTTAAGTCGTATTTATGGCTGTGGATGCCTTTAGGCCCAGACTGGGCCTTGCTTGGTGATTTTGGCATCTCCTTGAAGGACAAATTTGGTGACACAGGGATTGAGCAGGCACAGGCTGTGCCACCTCCAATTTGGGTGTCTTATGCTCACCCTGGCCACATCTCTCGAGGATTTTTGGGCGAGTTCAGTGATGTTATTGTGATTTTGCAACCTGAAAAAGGTGTCGTGCATCCCTCCAGCTCCTAGGGCAAAGCTCCGGGCTGTTTTTTGGTCCAGGGTGATCTCACTCTGCTGGAAACCCACCAAAACAAAGATGATTTGTAACACTAAACCAGCTCAGCTGCCTTTTGGTTTCGTGGTGTTGCACGGGGCGTTGTTTTAAATAGGAATAAAGCAGTGGCCTCTGGTTGATGAGTGCCCTGCCTGCTCAGGAGCAGATCCCCCGGGTTTCCCGGCCGTGTGTGTGATTCCCAGTGCTGATCTCTGGCCCCTAGATGATGCTGTTCATCTGCCAGGGAGCCTTCTCCCACCACAGCATCCAACAGTGCCTCTGACAGCAACTGCAGCGCTCTGGGGATGCTGCAGCATGGCAGGAGTTGGTAAAAAACACCAATTGCATTTTGCCTTGCGAGGAAACGAGAGAGAAGAGAGGTGGCTGTGAAAGTGTCACCTCGGAGTGGCCCTGACACACAAATATAGGCCCTTTAGGGGAGTTTTATGTGTATTTTTGACCTTTTATCCCATTAAAATGAGTCCTGGTGAAGGGAACGGCGTGGGCTGGGCCTGCCTGGGGGACACGGAGCTCCTGCTCTTTGAAATGTGTCCCAACACACACATTTGTTGCTTCTTGTCTGTGGCTGTGAGGAGTCCCCAGCCAGAACAGAGATATTAAGGCTGTAAAATAAGAACAAAATATCGTATTTTTCTTTTTTTTTCAGCCAGAAGAAGGGACGGGGCAAGGCTGTAAACACACAAACTCTGCATTTACAGCGCTTTGTGCTGCAGCTTTGCATGGGAGGTTACCTACTGTGCACTGTGTCTTTAAAACACTAATGGGCCCACTGAAAAAAGAAAAAACACCAGAAAAACCCACCCCCCAAACCCATGACAGTCCACCAGCAACTAGCACACTAACAGGTTCTCATCTGACACCAGTAGGGAACCGAAGGTATTTTGTTGTCCATTTCATGCCCAGTACCAGAATTTTCTAAAATGGATATATGGCTTTCTTCAGGGATTTATTTGGCACCAATAAAGAGGTGTCAGGAGGGGCTCAGTGACTCTGACACAGTGCTCCAGGAGCATTCCCAGCCTGTCCCTGCCTGGAACACCCCATGGCACAGGGAGGATCCTTGTTTCCTTTGGACTCTGAAGTGTGGATCCTGTTGGTTTGGGTATTCCTGAGATGCTTTGGGACTTTTCCCTTGCTTCTCCCATCCAGAGCTTGATTCCACACCCATTACACCCAAGATGGATTTTAAAGCATGTCACAGCTACTTAACGGGATTTTCCAAAGCACTTGTGTGTCTAATTCCCCACTGATTTTCCATGAGGGAATTAACCTCTACTTCCAGGACATGATTCTGGATCGTTCCTTTGTTTTTACAACACCCACAGCATCAGCAAACTCAGTTTTGCTGAAGGGATGATGCAAGGGAGAGCTGGGCTTTGAAAAATTCTGGCATTAATTTTAAATGGATATCTTCAAAAATTTGGGAATCTTCTGGAACAATATTCAAAAGTTTAGGGCTTGCCTCAAGTACTCAACTACTCCCACAAAGAGGGGCTTATTCTGCCCGTGGTCAAGCTGACCTGAGGTGGAACTCAAGGAATTTTAAGGGTTTTACACCCCAGATGAACATAGCTGAGAGCATTTCCTGACTCTTTGCTCTCTCCCCTTCCATGTGCTGTCAAACTTCTCCAGTTTGTTTGGATGTCAGTGATTTCCTCGACGACAAGATAATCCAAATTACCTCTTTATTGCCCTGTAAAATCAAGGGAGGGGAGGAGCAGTGATTTTGGGCTGTTCCAGAGCTCTGACAGCAGGTTTTAAAGTCTCTTTCTCCTCCTTCTCCTCATTTTTGGGAAGGGTCTGGCGCTGTGGGTGCTGGAATGAAAACTCTCCAGCAAGTGCAATGTGTAAATTTTGAAAAAAAAAAAAAAAATTATTAAACATGTGGTTTGTATTTCAAAACCCGGAAAATATTATGAAAGCAATAAACCATCCCTGCTGCAGGGGCTGTGCCCCTGTGAATACACACGCTCGGATTTGGTTACGTGTCACTCTCCAGCCTCATTCCAGGAGATCCAGACCTGGGCTCTGCAGGGCAGGTGAGGAGCAGCAGGGCTCTGAGTCCCTGCTGGAGCTTCTGCCACCCCAAGGGAGGTGACAAACACCTCCCTCCATCCGTCCTGGGCATCTAAAGCTGCTCCAGCACTGAGGAGCCTCATTCCAGGGTGATGAATAAAGGTTCAGGGAGCAGAGGTGTCCTCTGAGCTCTGTGATTCTCATCATTAACAATGGGTGGCTCACGTTCTTTCCTCCTGAGAATTAGAAGGTTTGACCCATTTATCCACCCAGACAGACACTAGGTGGCCTGAGGGATGGAAACCAGCTTGGAATCATGGAATCCTGGCATGGTTTGGGTTGGAATGGGCCTTAAAGCTCATCTGTTCCACCCCCTGCCGTGGGCTGGGACACCTTCCACTACCCCAGCTTGCTCCAAGCCCTGCCCAACCTGGCCTTGGAGAAGGAATTGTGGAGCATCAAGGAAAGGCTCAGGAAGAAATAATGCCCTCTCAAGGTTTCCAGCAGGTGTTGGAACAGGCTGAGGAGGTTGGCAAAGGGATTCCTGTGCTGTTGTGGCTTCGGGTTTAATCCAAGCTCCAGTTAAACAAATCATTGTTTGGGGAGCATGGACACTTCATTTCTTTAATAGCCTGTGACCTGCAATAGAATTTAGGTTGGGTGTTAATGACCAAAGGTTTTGCAAGTAATTAAATTTGTGGAAAGAGCTGTCCCTGAGAGGCTGGGAGCGTTCCTGAGAACAGGCTGGTGCCTGTGTGCTGCTGGAGTCTTAAACTTGAGTAGGAGAACTGTGAGGAACGGGGATGGGGCTGATACTCATCAGTCCAGGTGGCTCTTTTAATCTACCTCATGAGTTACACACACTGCTCTGTGTGCTTCATGAATTTAGTAACAGAATGTTTTGAAATTATGAGTGTAACCCTCTGAGTTTTTTCATTGGGCAAAATAAATGATCTGAGTACACACGAGATGAGATGTAACTCACACACATCATAGAAAAAGGTTTAATTTTCAGGTTTAAATGTCAGATTAGGACTCTCATGTGTAAATTATCCATTAAGTTACTCACACTTTACAAGGAGAAGGCATGGAGCATCTGTGTGCTGTAGGTCACTCCGAAAATGTGGCTTTGCAACGTGTGCATCATTTTAGGATTTGTGCCCAAGTCAGAGTGAATCTTCTCGTTGTCTTTCAACCATTCCGCTTTTTGTGAAATTATCCCCCTCTCTATCTAAGCCTTTGTGCCATCCTTCAGGAACCTGAGAGGCCACAGCATTTCCCTTCCATTATTGAGGCCACAGTTCAAAAGGACACGTCACAGATAAAATAAAATCAACTTTAAGCTCTGCCCAACATCTCAGCTCCTTGCAGCATCCTACAAGGGATCTTTGCTGGCTGAGGCACTGCTGAATTATCTGAGAGGTGCTTTGAGTGCGAGTTACTCGTTGTTGGATCTTCTTAGCAGGCTTTTCTCCAACAATGAGCACTCACCTTTTCAAACCAGGAGGATTTGCATCCATTCCTGTGCCCTGGCAGGTGGCTGTGCCCTGTCACCATTCCCAGTGGGCAGAGACCAGGAGTTACACTGGGCTGCTTCATGTCTGTGGCTGTGAGAAGTCCCCAGCGAGAACAGAGACATTAAGGCTGCAAAATAAGAATAAAATAGCTTATTTTTCATTTTTTTTCAGCCAGAAGAAGGGACGGGGCAAGGCTGTAAACACACAAACTCTGCATTTACAGCGCTTTGTGCTGCAGCTTTGCATGGGAGGTTACCTACTGTGCACTGTGTCTTTAAAACACTAATGGGCCCACTGAAAAAAGAAAAAACACCAGAAAAACCCACCCCCCAAACCCATGACAGTCCACCAGCAACTAGCACACTAACAGGTTCTCATCTGACACCAGTAGGGAACCGAAGATATTTTATTATTTGGAAACTCCATATAGGGAAAGCCAGCCTTGAATCTGTCATTACTCCAAGAACCACACCTCCCCTGGGAGTTAATTATTTTCTTAAAATGCAACTTGTACTGTTAGTTTAAAACATTCCAACTGTGTTCGCACTCTTTAAATCTTCTGTAAACCTTAGAGTTTAAATCACTTGCAGATAAGAGTAATTCTATTAGAAAAAAAGAGGTTCGGTGGAAGGGGAAAGAGAGGGAAATAAAAGGGCATTGATAGAAGCGTCCTTTGGGTGCCCATTGCCCTGTCACCTTTAGAACTTGGCAGGAGCTGCAGCCCACAGTAACTTTATAGGTCCTGGCACAGAATGAAACAAAATAGGTGCATGCCACATTTTCCTTCCAAAAAAACGCCAGGCAGAGACTTACCCCCTTTGTGAGGGGCTGAGTATCTGAGAGCTCGCTGAGACTGAAAATAAAAAAAATAATGAATTAATGGTTAGTGGGGCTGACAGGTCAGAGCCTTTGCTGGGCTTCTATTTTGAAGGAAGGCGTTGGGCAAAGGGCTGCCTCTGGCTGGGATCGTGTCTGGGACCAGCAGGGCTGGGAGAGGTGTTTAAATACGGGGCGCTGCTGCGATGTTTGAGCACCTCAGCTCCCCTTGCTTTGGCTCCTTTCGCCACTTTCATGGCAGTTCTGGGGTATGATGAGGAGAAAAAAAAAAGAGCTCCTTGCTGTGGGTTTGCCACGAGTGAGGCAGGGAGAGGGTGATGTGTCATTTTTGGAACTGTCTGGGCAATCCTTCGTATGCTGCCTTGGCCGGGCTCCGAGGATTGAGGGTAATTCAGTGGTTCCACAGCTTGGCTTCTTTTTCTCCTTCATGCCCTCCCCAGCCCCTCTTTCTCCCTGTAATTTGTTTGGGCTGAATTTCCCAAATTCTTTAAGGGCTGGTTTTTTTTCCTTTCTGAACCAGTTTGCTTTCGCAGGAGTGGCTTGGCTGAGCTGGGGTTTCACTCGGGGTCTGTGCCAAGCACCCCACACCTGTGGGAGCTGTTTGGGGAAGAAGAGGGGTGGGTAAGGGCAAAGAACTCGTCACTGGTGATGCTGTGTGACACTGGCTGTGACTTTGGGGTCACCTGTGCTTGGTGGGGATGCTCAGAGACACCACTGACCCTGCTGGGGCACAGACACGCGTGGTGAAAACCCTGTGCCCTCTGAGAGTGGCTGAGTGTTGCTGTCACCTATTAAACAATAAAAGCTGTTATTTTGGAAAGCAAATCCCACCCTCCCCTCCAAAATCCGCTGGATTTAAGGGGCTGTTAAACTTGGAAAGACCCTAAAATTGGAATTGTCCTCCAGCCTTTCACTGGGTCCAAGGGCCTTGATGAATAGAGCCCCAATTGTCACTAAATCTGATTTCTGCAGGTGAGAGCACTGCACAGAGACATCTTCTCCTCTCAAGCCCTCAAACCCTCAGTTTCGTAGGAGTCCATTGATTATTTGCTACCTGCTGGTGCACATCTGGCTCAGAGACCCCAAATGCAAGGCCCTACCCCAACAAAACCCTGATCGGAGTGTCTCCAGTAGCAAATTAAACCTCAAGGTGCTGGGGTTTGTCCTGGTGAGCTGAAGGATAAATGGTTTCAGAATTTTAGCTCAAGAACTTGTTCTGAAAAGGAACCCCCACGATGAACCACAGAAATCTGTCAGAGGCTTCTGCTTTGCTTTAGTGGGGGTCTTCAGGGGTCTCCCTAACCCAGAGCAGAGGAGGTGACAGAGTTTGGGACAGTTCTGTGTGCTGTGAGCTCACCAAGCTCCAGAGGATGGGGATGAAGGTTGAACCTCTCCATGAATGGATCCTCCCTCCCATCCCTGTGTGGGTCACTGCTGGCCTCACCCCGGAGCTGCTCTGTCGCCCTGAGCTTTGCAGTTCTTCGATGTTTTCACTTCTGTATAAGAGTTTCTCACGCGCTGTTCTGTAAACATTGTTATGTTTTTGTAACTTTTTTCTATTGTTTGCATTGTTTTCTCCTGGGCGGAGATGTTTGATGGACTTTCCTTTGCCCAGTGTGGTTGAGGGGTGTAAAACTCACCCTCCAATCCAAGGTGATTATTAAGAAGATATATAATAAAGTCCGAGGTCTTCTCGGTCTCTCTTTTTTCTGCTTCTCTCCCTGAACAGGTGTCTGCGTGTTCTTTTCGTGTCCGAGTGTGACACTGCTCCTCTCTGCTGTCTCACCCCAATGATTTATGAAGGAATCTGAGGTTTGAGACCTCATTCCCTGGGCTCTGCTGGCAGCTCTGGGGCTGATTATTTCAATTCTGCCCCAGGGCTCTGTTCTTGGTCAGGGGATGTGCTGGGAGCTGAGCTGCTCTCAGGGTGACACACTGGAGGCTCTCTCCTGTGGCTGTGTGGGTGGGACACGCATCTTTGGGCACCTGGAAGAAAGCAGAGCATCAGGCAGAAGTCAGGATCCCCTCTCCCAGCTTTATTTGCATCCTTTCACTTTTTTCCTGATTTTTTGAAGTGCCTGAGGCTCTCTGTGTCAGCCCAGATTCCCTCCTGCCCCACCACCTGCAGTCAGAGCTGATGGAATCACATCCCTTCATCCGAGTTCTTCCATCCTGTACAAATAACAGCAGTCAAACAAGCAAGAAAATAATTCTTTCCCCCCCCGCCCCGAAAACCAGCCTTGGATGAAAATTCTTGCCCATAGGTTCAATCAGAACAGATCAAGGATTTCTTCTGGAGTTTTTTGTGATTTCTCTGGTTCTCTTCAAGCAAGTAAAACACTTCCTACAAAAGGAATCCAACATAAAGCACAGAACAGCCTTTACAAAGATGACTATCAGAGGAGGAAACACTTCTGATGATGTTTTTAGGCAGAATAAACCAGTATAAAGGACACACTTCCCCTTAAAGCTGAACTGTGTGTAATGAGACACAGGAGCCCACTGAAAATAATGAGCTGTTAAAGAAATAAACAGTTAAAATAATAACAAAAGGCTAAACAGCTTTGGAAAGAGCAGAAAAAAAAGGCCAAATGTGATATAAAGACAGAGTTCCATGCTTACAGAGAGAAAGGTGATCTGCTTGAAGTGCACAAACATGAGAAGCCCTGGGTAATGTCGCTGCTGTTTGCACAGTTTACCCAGACAGGATAAAATATCCTATTAATACCAATAATTTGCATTCAGACCTTGGCAAAGCCAAAATCTCTCTTTCAAGGCTCCCTAGGAATGAAAGTGATTCCCTCTGGCAGCACTGGGGTGATGCTCAGCCCTGGCTGTGCTCCCCAAGGTACTGATGGGACAAGGAAAAACAGCCCTGAGTTGGGCCAGGGGAGGTTCAGGTTGGATTTTAGGGGAAATTTCTTCACTTTAAGAGTGGTTAAACACTGGAACAGCCTCCCGAGGGAAGTGGTGGAGTCACCATCCCTGGGATTGTCCAAAATATGAGTGGAGGGAGCTCTCCTCTGGATGCTGCCTGCTCCTTTCTCCTCACACAGTAAAAATTTGCCCACTGGCTTTAATTCCCATCCCAGCTTCAAGGGAATTTCTCATCCTACTGGAGCATAAAACAAGAAGTAATTAGTTTTAATGTATCTAAAGCCTCTTCAACAGAGAAGAAAAATCTCATACCCTTGGTTCTCCTTGGTGGGACTAAGCCTCATTAAGGTCCTTGAAGTTGAAAAAAAAAAAAACCAGAGCAAAAGAAATGGGCTTTGTATGAGAGAGAGAAATCCCTTTCTGCTTTATTTTCACCTGTTTTTCTCGTTTTTCTCTTTTTGGGGGGTATTTTGGTCCCTCTGAGTGTCCTCCCTTCAGAACACCAATGCTGCAGAGAAAAGCTGGGGGTGATTTGCAGAGCAGAGGCATCACAACAGTGACCAAGTGTCAGGGATTTGTCCTGGGAGGTGGAGGAGCAAAGGTTTGTGGAGCTGTGGGGGAACGAGATGGAAAAAAAGGCTTGTGGAGTTGGGGGAATGAAGGGGAAAAGCTTTGTGGAGTTAAGGGGGAAGAGAGGAAAAAAAAGGCTTGTGGGGCTGAGTGGAAAAATATGGGAATAAAAGCTTGTGGAGGTGGGAGGAAAGAGATGGGAAAAAAGGCTCGTGGAGCTGGGGGAAAGAGAGGGAAAAAGGGATTGTCGAGGTGGGCAGGAAGAGGTGGAAAAAAGGCTGTGGATCTGGGGAAAGAGATGGGAAAAAAGGCTTGTGAGCTGGGGGAAAGATGGGAAAAAGGCTGTGGATTTAGGGGAAAAGAAGGGGAAAAGCCTTGTGGGGTTAGGGGGGAAGAGAGGAAAAAAAAGCTTGTGGGAATGGGTGGAAAAATATAAGGGAAAAAGGCTTGTGGATTTGGGGGAAAAGAGAAGGGAAAGGGCTGGTGGAGTTGGGAAGAAGAGATGGAGAAAAAGTATTGGGGAGCTGGGGGGATAGAGATGGGAAAAAAGCTTGTGGATCTGGGGAAAGAGATGGGAAAAAGACTTGTGGAGTTGGGGGAAGAGATGGAAAAAAGGCTTTTGGAGTTGGGGGAAGAGATGGAAAAAAGGCTTTTGGAGCTGGGGGAAGAGATGGAAAAAAGACTTGTGGAATTGGGGGAAAGAGACAGGAAAAGAGGCCTGTGGAGTTGGGAGAAGCTGCCTTTAGCTGCTTTCAGCACTCGGTAGAACGAAGCCTCGGCTCCTGGTGCCTGAACCAGACAGGTTGGTGACCTGTGGCCCTTGGAAAATGTGAATTTTGTCCTGGATTGAAGATGGGCAACCAGAAAGGGGCGACTCAAAGCCATCTGTGTGAGGCCTGGACCTGGGCAATGGAGTCTGTTCTTACCACGAAAAGATTTTATTCTTCAGACCTTACAGGAGTCTTCGAGACTTTTCAGATAGCACGGCTAAAAAAAGCCAGAGTATTTTAGGAAAAGACCAGAAAAACCTTCATTTTCTCCTGCCTAGAGACTGATTATTTCTTCATCAGTCTTTTTAATGCTTTTTTCATGTGAAACAAGGCACTTTTCTCTGCTTGCTGTGTTCTAACACTTGAGCAAAGAGACAACAGGGTTGGCTGAGGGGGAGTTTAGGACTTGGCCAACATTCCCAGTGCCTTTCTGAGGAGGTGAAGCATCCAGGCAAGTCCAGCCCTGTGCCAGCTTTCGTTGGCCACGTCTGCAGAAACCTTAAGTGCTATTTTTCACCTTGCATTTGCTTGTTTTTGTTTCTTTTCCCCTCCTGGTTCCTTTCCAGGACCGCTGAGTGTACGAGGATGCAAGTAAAGGGACATTCTCTGTTGCCTGAACTGTGTCAGTTGGAAAGCTTTAAAAGTTAATATTTACATGAAATGATCTCCAATTCATCTTGCTCGATGCCTTGTTTGTTTTACATATTTAGGTGATGGCTGCATTTGTTTTTTTAAACTATTTGCACGTTAAGGTACTTAAATTCTAACAAACCCCATCTTTCTCTGAGCCCTTATCTCAGTTGTTAAAGATTTTTTCATTAGTTCTAGAATTGCACCTTTAAAAACGTGTTTGGGTATTTCTCATTGCGGGATAAAAAAGCGGCATTTTAACATAAAAGTCCTTGAGAATGCAGAGAAAATCAAGCTTTTCGCTGAATTTTGGATGGTCTGAGGGTTTCAGTATGAAACACATTTCAGATGCTCCTGAAAGTGGCAGGAAATGAAATTCCAGAGGTGAGTTCTTCAACCTGCAGAGATCAGTGCAGCACCAGTGGTTTCAGCAGTGCACAGCCCGAGCCAAGGGTGTCCTCTGTGGGTTTGACAAACAAATTCTGAATTCCTGGGGAGCTCTGCAGGTCTGATGGGCTGAATTTTGAGGGAATTCTGAAGGTCTTATGTGCTGAATTTTGAATGAATTCTGAAGGTCTAATGGGCTGAATTTTGAATGAATTCTGAAGGTCTGATGGGCTGAATTTTGAAGGAATTCTGAAGGTCTGATGTCCTGCATTTTGAAGGAATTCTGAAGGTCTGATGGGCTGAATTCCTGAGGGGCTCTGCAGGTCTGGGTGTGATGAATTTTGAGGGAGCTCTGCAGGTCTGAGTTTGCTGAATTCTGGGGAACTCTGCAGGACTGAATTTGCTGATTTTTGGGGGAGCTCTGCAAGTCTGATTGTGCTGAGTTCCTGAGGTCTCTGCGGGTTAGATTTTGCTGAATTCCTGGGGTCTCTGCATGTGTGAGTATCCTGAATTCCAGGAGAGCTCTGAAGGTCTGATTTTGCTGAATTTCTGGAGTTTCTGCAGGACAGAGTGTGCTGATTTTTGGGGGAGCTCTGCAGATCTGAGTGTGCTGAATTCCTGGGATCACTGCAGGTCTGAGTTTGCTGGATTTTGGGGAAGCTCTGAAGGTCTGATGTGCTGAATTCCTGATGTCTCTGAAGGTCTGCTCATGCTGAATTTTGGGGAACTCTTCAGGTCTGATTGTGCTGAGTTTCAGGGAAGCTCTGCAGATCTGACTGTGCTGAATTCCCAGGGAGCTCTGCAGGTCTGAGTTTACTGAATTTTGGGGAAGCTCTGAAGGTCTGATGTGCTGAATTCCTGATGTCTCTGAAGGTCTGCTCATGCTGAATTTTGGGGAACTCTTCAGGACTGATTTTGCTGAATTTCAGGAGAGCTCTGCAGGTCTGAGCTTACTGAATTTTGGGGGAGCTCTGCAGCTCTGACTGTGCTGAATTCCCAGGGAGCTCTGCAGGTCTGCATTGGCTCCATGAGCTTCCTCCTCAAGGGAAGTGAGAGGTTTTCAGCACTGGCTGAGAAGGAAGAGCAGCACTGCATGAAATAACTTTCTAATCAGAATTCCCTCCTCCCTCAAACTCTCTTTGGACAGACAGTTAATTTATCTCTGTTTAACTGCGGAATCAATCCATCCATCAAAGCTCCAAGAGCTAATTAGCTGGAGTCAGGGCAGCCGGGCTCGGATGCACGCTCGGGTATGGAATTCCTTAGCAGGAATACAGGGAATATTTCCCTTAAAAGCTGCTCAGGAGGCTCAGGCATCCAGACCCTGCTGGCTTTGGCAATCCTGACTCTCAGGGATGGGATCCCTGAGGGAATCCCTGCTGGAACAGAGCTGGCAGAGACCAGGGTGGATGAGCACCCCTGTGGATGGGAAAGCAGCTGTGGGATTGGAGGTTGATCCCAAAATGTTGTGGGCAGTGCCCGTGGCATCGCCCTCACCTGGCTCTGACCGCGGCCTCCACTTCTTAACTGCTGCTAATGAGGAATGCCACAGGAGAACGGTGTGGTTTGAGGTGATGGTGGGGTTTTTTTTTGGGATTGAGGTTCCTCTGTGCCCAGCCTTTGGTGGGATTTCTGCCCCTGGCGCCTCATTCCCACACGAACCCATTTTACCTTCCTGCTGACAAAGCCATCCCCGGGCATTGTTTGACACCCAGTGGCCACAGCCATGAAACTGGGTGTCCATAAAACCCCGATGAAGGGCTGGATGCTCCATTTTTCTTGCCCCAAGCCAGCCTGCAGCCCCTGCTTTCCCCACACATGTTCCACGTTAGCCGTTTTCATTGACTATGAATCCATAAAAATCCATGTGGAACAGAGGGTACCCAGTGCAGCCCTGTCTGCCTGACTCCTTCCCATTCTAATTGGGCAGCAAAGCTGTTTAATAGAGTCTGTGGAGTCTGTTTAACTGCATTCTGCCAGAACAATGCTCTATTCATGTTCTCAACAGAACTCTAGTGATTGCACTAATATCTTTAAACTAGAAAACAAGTCTTAATTGGAACAGATGCTGCAAATACCGATGCAAATGGCCAGCTCTGGTGTGATCAAAACCAGGCCCAGCCCATTGATTTGTTTTTAATAGCAGCTTTCATTTTTTATTAGTGTACACAAACCTCACTAACACTATACAAAAAGTCAGTAACAATATTCTCAAAAATCATCTTGTTTAAAGCAGACTCAGCCCTGCATTGTTTCTGGCAAGGTGCTGTTAAAGAGTTTCCGTCCTGTTTTGGCAGATCACGTTACTCAAACACTCCTCTCTACTTTCTTCCCTTCTAGGGTTTGAATAATCCCAGTGATTTTTGGAGAAAGCTGTTGCTGTTGTATGTAATAATCTGTTTAGATATTCACTTACATTACAAACAGGCATTCAGCTTAGATTAGGGTAAATAAATCCCCAATCCTGGTAAGTATGTGTGTGTGAGATGGGGATTTTCTTGCTTTTGGAACCTGCTGCAGCAGAGCCATTCCCAGCCACGGACTTTTTGCTGTGGCAGTGCTCGGTCTGGGGAAGTCTGAGTTATAAAGAATACAATGTTTTTTATGCTAAGAATAAAACTGCTCTGTGATTTTTCTGGAACAAATCGGTTTTGTTTTAAGGATGTGTGAGCTATTTGATAGCAGCAAGAATATCAAAACCACTCAGAGCAGAGAGAAATTTATTATGGCACACCTGGCACTCAGGATTAGTTTATTGGTCTGCGTAGGCAAATATTCCCTCAGTAGCTGCTACTTGGAATTGGAAAATATTGATATGTTTATATTTATGTGTGTAGACGCAGATATTTGAAGCTGACTGCAGGGATAAGATGCTGTTTCAGTCAAAATCAAGAGGCATTGGAAGAAAGAAGAGAACAGGAGATGGCTCTGGGCCTGTTTTCAAATCTGTGGGCTCGTGTTGGCTTTTATTTGGAGAACTTGCTCTCATTTAGGCTTTGCAAGAGAGTGAAGAGGATTTTTAGACACGGGGGTGTTTTCTGGGGGCAGCAGAGCTGAGGATGGGGAGACAGCACAGGGAGAATGAGAAAGAGGGCTGAGACACCGGGATATCCACATTCCCAGCTCCTTTGGGATAGAGGGTTGGGACACTCGGATATCCACATTCACAGCTCCTTTGGGATACAGGGCTGGGACACTGGGATATCCACATTCCCAGCTCCTTTGGGATAGAGGGTTGGGACACTCGGATATCCACATTCACAGCTCCTTTGGGATACAGGGCTGGGACACTGGGATATCCACATTCCCAGCTCCTTTGGGATAGAGGGTTGGGACACTCGGATATCCACATTCACAGCTCCTTTGGGATACAGGGCTGGGACACCGGGATATCCACATTCACAGGTCCTTTGGGATAGAGGGTTGGGACACTGGGATATCCACATTCACAGCTCCTTTGGGATACAGGGCTGGGAGCTGGCAGGGTCAGAGCACTCCAATTTCAGGCCGTGGCAGCGAGGCCACGCTCCTGAGCTGCTCCATTCATCCCACATAATCCCAGTGATGATTTATCCAGGTTATCGGGAGCCCCGGCCGGAGGGAACCTCTCCTGCTCAGGTGTGGCCGGAGAGCTCCTGAACAGAACAAATCCACAGCTCCCAGCAAAACCTCCCAGCCTGGGCATAGAGGGGGGGTTCTGCCGCTTCAGGCGTGGTGAAAAGTTGTGACATTTGAGGAGGGCTGGGGATGGAGGTGATGATGGAGAAAAGGCTTTGTTTGTTACCTACCGCAGCACGGGGATGGGCTGAGGCCTGAGCACAGGCTTTGGCCAGAGCTGGCTTAGGAAATGAATCCTGGGCACTGCGTGAACACCATCGGTGTTATTTAGCTAAAAACAGGTGACAAAGATGCTCGTGCTAGCTCTGAATAACCTCGTGTTGTTATCTGCAAGAAACGGATCGTTTCTTTAAGGAACTTTCCCAATGGACACGAATAGAGACCTGTTTGTAGGGTATTTTAGGGGAAAACCCTCCCAGCCGAGGCCTGGCCCTGGCTGGTTGGGATTTGTGCCATCAGATCCAGGAGTTTCTGTGCTAAAAATGTAATCAGGTCACTTTGACTTGCTGATTTGGGCCTGTAAAAGCTGGACCCACTTTTGGGGTGAATTTGGGTGAAAACGGGTGGATGCATCGCGTAGGATTATCCCAGTTGCTGGGAAGGTTTCTCCAGGTCCTGGCTGCAAAATGGGGCTCCCCAGAGACTGCAGATGTGGATGATGGTGAAATATTTAGGCAATTGGTGATGGATCTTTCTCAATCACTCTCCTGTCTCCCATATATTAACGACCAGGTGCATTACCTTGCTTATTTTTGCTTGTTGCTGAAGCCAAGCGCACAGTTTTATGGGATGTATCATTTTAGTTTTATGGGATGTATCATTTTAGTTTTATGGGATGTATCATTTTAGTTTTATGTTGCCTTTACACTCATAGTAAAATAAGACCATTCCTTCCATTGGTGTCTGTGTTCTTCAAATCACCCCCATCAATTGGCAGAACACAAGGACAAGGGCGGGCAGGGGACACCTGGATGGGCATCAGGAGGGGCACCCCAAAAGGGACTTGGATTGAATTTGGCTTCCTTGGGAAAAGGATTTATCGCTCATTCCCAGCTTTGGAAAGAAATGGAAGGAAGTGTGAATGTTTACCCCAAGAAAATTCCGGTTTTGTATCAAAAAAGAATCTTCCCTCAAAGGGCTGCTCCAACGAAATTAATTGCAGCAAATAATTAAAGGCGGTGGGTAGGGGTTTTGAAAGCCAGGCTTTTTTTTGATACATTTTTGGATTAAAAGCAGTACAAAAGTAGTTAATTTCTCATTTATACATTTCTTCCTTTTTACATGAAGAACATGTGAAAAACTATAGGCTTGGAGCCAAAGAACTGGCTGAGATTTAGGCAACCAGTTTGGATAATTAATGTGTGAGTATATGAATTGATGAAGCCTACAGAAAATTATTCAGGGGCTCTAAAATAAATAATGCTTTGAATAGACTCGGTGAGCTCTGTTATTTTTATTTAACTCTAATACTGTTGTAGGTGTGTGTAAAAAAGGAAAAAGAAAACCTGATTATAAGCTGCTTGCTGATGGTTCACTGTCGCTGCCTGAGCTTTCATTTGACTGATTTTTATACTGAAAAACATAGAAATTTTTGGTTTAGCACATTCATGAGCTCTTCCTACCATGGCCAGTGACTTGAGTGGCTCCAAACCCCATCCAACCTGGCCTTGGACACTTCCAGGGATCCAGGGGCAGCCACAGCTTCTCTGGGCACCCTGTGCCAGGGCCTCTCCACCCTCACAGGGAAGGATTTCATCCCAATATTTAATTTAAATGTGCTCTCTCTCAGCTTTGAGCCGTTATCCCAACATTTTCTTGCTTCAGGAGGGCTTTTGAAGGAGGAGGGTGCAGGAGGCTTTTCACCAAAGCCAATCTGAGAATGAAGTCTTGGAAAACATGGAATTTTCCTCTGAAATCTCTTCCCTGTTCTGCTGGCAACTGGACCTCCACCACCCAACCACACTCCGGCCATCACTATTTTGGGATAGAAGTGAAAATAGAGAGAATAAAAGCCCTTGATCCTTGGGAAGTGTGAGGGAGGCAGCCAGTGGGAAGCTCTGTCCCTGCTGCAGGAGGAGGATGGAGCCGTGGAACCGCTGAATTATTCAAACCTCACCCACGAGTCTCCTTTCCTCGGGTGCTGAAAGGAGCCTGGGATCCTCAGGTTGTTTTAGTGGTTGCAGTCTGCTCCCAGACGGGTGGATAATAATGTTGGGAATGATTTACAGTCGGTGTTATGGGAGGTTTATAGAGATCAAATCTCACAGTGAGCTGGAAAATCCTCCCCATTGCTGCGGCTGCTCCCTGGCTGCTGCTGCCAGTGGGACACGGAGGGGTTTGCCTTGCTCAAACCACAGTGTGGGCATTGCAGTGTAATTAAATCCCATCATTAGGCCAGTTTGTTAGAGAGAAGAAAACCCCGTAATAATATTAAAATTAAAATTAATATTAATATTAATTATAATTATGATAATGGTAATAATAATAGTAGTAGTAGTAATAATAATAATAATGATAATAATAATAATAATAATAATAATTGTTTTTAAAAGTGAGGTTTGAATTCGTACTGAATGAAGAGCTCTCAGTCTTTTTGGACTTTGCCACCCTGTAAAGGTGTAACACCAGATTTTACATCCCACTCCTAAAATCCCAGATCAGATTTCCTCCCCAGTTGTCTGCATTCCTGAAATGAAGTGCCTTCCCACCGAGGATTTCCCATTTATTAACCTCCTGCCTGCAACCTTAGGGTAAGGGGTAAAATCCACTCCTTAGGAAGGACAATCCACAGCCTGGGGAGATTCAACTCACACGGATTTTAAGCATTGTCCTGATGCCTCCTGCAGCCACCCAGAAACAGAGACTAGACAAGAGTAAGGGAATAAAGACAGGTATTTATTTGAAGGGCCTTCAAGGTACACCCTGGGGGAGCCAGAGGCTGCTTCCAAAAAATGGACCCCAAGATGGACCCCAGGTCACGAGTTCTTCACACTTTTATAGGTTTGGATCATTTGCATATCAGGGTTAATTCTCCAATTAAAGCCCCAGTTTAACGATGTAACTCCCCTCAGCTTTTCCCACCCTTAGAATCTTTGGTTTACACATTTTGGGCCTAAAAACAGCCTGGCTGTCCTTGAAGGCAAAGCCTGGAGAGGCTTTGTTATGTCTGCCCAGTACGAGAGAGCAGGAATTACAGGCTCCAAGGAACTTCAGAGTTACACTCTGAGCAGTACAGAATTTGAAAATATAAAAGTTAAAACCTAAGACATCAGTCCCTGGCTAACAAACATCGAGGATGACAAACAGGAGCCAAGTGCTGGTTGACCCGTGGCCCCGGGGGCAGTGCCAGCCCTGCTGGGGGCAGCCCCGGGTGATGGTGCCATCGATAGTGCCACGCTTTGCCTTTGATGTCACTAAAGCCTCCTTTAATTTGATTTTGCTGTCAAGTGACTGCGCTCGGTGCCCTGTGTGGGACAGACACGGTGGGATTGCCTCTCCCTGGGTGGGCAGCGAGGTGGAAGCCAACATCTGAATGCCAGGGAATGGATTCCCTGCCTGCCAGAGGGGCCGGGTGACACACGGCTGGAGTTTGGGAGTTGTGTCCTTGTGCCCTGGCTGCCCTCATCCTCTTCAAGGAGTTCTGCTTCCTTGGAGGAACTCGGAGCTTCACCTGTGCTGGGTTACACCATGTTCCTTGCTGGGAACTGATCCATGGAATCACNCCTGTGCTGGGTTCCACCACGTTCCTCTCTGGGAACTGATCCATGGAATCACAGAACGCTTCTCACAGACATCTGATGTTCTCAGGTGTTCAGGAGTTCAGGAGCTGTGTCCTTGTGCCCTGGCTGCCCTCATCCTCAGAGTTCTGCTTCCTTGGAGGAACTCAGAGCTTCAGCTGCCCTTGTTACGCCGCATTCCTCTCTGGGAACTGATCCATGGAATCACAGAACGCTTCTCACAGACATCTGATCTTCTCAGGTGTCTTGGTGTAGCCTGAAATTAAGCAGGGAACAGTTCTCAGTTCCAAACTGGACGTGGCTGGATGCTCCCACCATTGCACACAGTGTCCTGCTGAAGAGTGCTGTCCACGAGTGCCACGGGGACTTGTGCAGAGAGTGTTCATCAGTGAACTATTTGCATTATTAATTACTTTTCACTATAATTAAGCAGCTGACAATCCTCTCATAGCAGGGAGAAGGAGGCGGTTTGGAAATAATTTTGAGGACCTTGGTTGTACCGTGTGGTGCCAGGTCAGAGTTACCATCCCTGCACTGCTGCCACCAGCATTTCACCACATTTCTATTCCAATAATAACCCCTTCAAAATAATTTATGACACAAATCTCTATCCAAAAAGCTGCACCTGTTGTTAGAGGCCTTGATTTGAACATCAGCAAGGACCTGCCATGCTCATTCCCCTAGGGAAGCACCCTCCACCTGTGCTGAACATGGGAGGCCTTTTCCTCCTGGGGTGAGCTCGACTCTTTGGGCTGCCCAGTGCAAATTCTTGATTTGCCAGGGTTTGGGTGAGGGTTGTCCCTCTGTGATGAGTGTGGAGCAGAGTTCTGGTGAGCCCTGGCTTTGGGGGAGCCTTGCTGAGGGGTTCCCATGGATCTGACTGCTGGATCCTGACCAGTGGTACCCGAGTGGTCCCTGAGTGGTCCAGGGCTGATGCTGCCAGCTGGGTTCCCCACCCGTGGCATCGTGCAGCGTGAGGCTCTGATTCACTTTGTTTACCCAATCTCACCCTATGGGCATTTATTCCTTGCCCCAGCGCCACGATCACTGCTTTCATCATGAGCATTTCCCTTGGCAGCAGCTCCATGGCTCTCATTCCCTGAAGGAATTGAAAGCCTTGAGTGCTCTGCCCCAGGGAGACCCAGCTGTGACTCCCAGGAGCCACCAGCAGTGGCAAACCCATTTTGAAACCCCCAAACCTGAGCAGCCTCACTTCAGTAAGTGCTGCTTCCAGGATTTCTCACAATTTCTCATGTCAAAAACCCAGATAATTTGATAGGACAGTGAGAAGCAGCTTGAGGTCTGAAGTTTGAAATGCCTCAAAATTGCTGTGATTGGATGGGTGGAAGGAGAGGGGGAACCTCCATATCTGAAACACCTTTTTGAAAACCAAATCCACCACTCAGATTCTAAGGGCTAAGCAAGCAAATCCCGTGTTTATTTAGGACATCAGCAAAGGAAAAAAGTGAATTCTCTCTGCTGGTCCTGCTGCAGGGATTAACAGACACACACTGGCCTGGATGTTGAAGTCCTCACTCCATTTGTGCTTGGAAAAAGCTCTGAGCTACCTTTAGATGTCCAGCTGGGCATCTGACAGCTGAATTCTGATCCAAAAGCAGGGAGCAGCAATGTTTTGTGGATATTTAATTGAAACAATAGTCTCTGAGTGGAGGGAAAACTGCCACAGTTGCCTTCAGCAGTTGCTTGGTATTCTCTCTTTAAGTGACTCATGAGATTTTTAGTTTTGGAATTAAACTTCTTTCTCAATATGTCTCAGTCTTCAGATTTCTGGGCTGATTTTGCAATCGCTCTTCTGGTTTTAATGATCTTTGTTTGCTAGGACAGAATTTTAGTTGCTACCTAAACGTCTCAGAAGAAATTTAAACAGAACGATTTAGTGTGAGAGTCTGAAAATGTTCAAGGGAAAACCTTCAGTGTCAGCCCAGAGCCAAATTTAATAAGCAGGTACTTTCTGTGAAAGGAATTTTTGGTGGCTCCCAGAATCCTTCTGATTACGCCATGATTTTACCTGATGAAGTTCCCAACTGCTCATGATTTTTCAGTCAGGTGCATCCACTCCTGCCCTCATCCATCTGCATTAGGAGCTTTCCCAGTTTCCATAGCAACTGGGCAATTTAACATATCTGGCCTTACAGTATCTTACAGTGAAATTCTCTGTCCATTTTATAAATGTGCAGCCAGAGGTGCGGCGAACAAAGTGATTTGCCCGGGGTTGCAGAGTTCATCTGCAGCTGAATGGGGTAAGAACATTGCTTTTTCCAGAGTTCCAGGGAAATGCTGGAGCTGCCAGGCTGCCCGTTCCCAGGGAGGCGTTTGCTGGATCGCATCGGCTCAAGGTTGTGTCCCAAGTGTTCCTTTTCTCAGCCTCGGAAAAGAGACTTTCAGAAATGAGGAGGTTGGGGTTGGAGCAGGGTGAGTAATGAAACGAGAAATCAAAACTTGCAAGTAATGTATTCAGCAGAAATGCCAGCCACATTCCTGGGATAAATAACTCCCGATGAATAATTCAACCGGCGTCATCACTACAGGGCACAGGAGCAGGATTGGTTTCTAATTATTTGGCCTTTTCCTCTGTAAAAGTTCAACCCAGATTCAGCCCCTGACATGTTCCAGCTCAGGGTCCGAGTTTTGCTTGTGGTTTGGCTGGAGATAGCCCAAGGTCAGCTTTGGAGCTGTGCTGAGCACCCTCATTTCTCTCTGAAATTCCAGGGATTTGGGCTCTTGCAGGGTACAAAGCCACCCTTCACAAAAAAAAAAAAACAAAAAAAAAACCCAAAGAAAAAGCATCTGGAGCCTCAAAACTTTGTGGAAATAGGAAAACTTTGAAAGCTGTTGAGGAATCCTGGATTAACACAGCACACACAGAGTAGGGAAAAGGCTGGTGGCCTTTGGAACAACTTCTCACATTAATTTTCTTCCAACGCTGACAGCTTTGATTTATTACCTCAAGGCTGGTTAGAAAACACCCAGACATGAGTGAAGCCAGGAGTTATGGAAAGAAAAGGAAAATATGGTAAACACAGTGATGGATAGCACTGGGAGACAGACAAACCCTGCCTCTCCTGCTGCACCCAAATATTGGCTCCCACTGAGGATGGGTGTCCAGCCCTGGCAGTGCTGCCTGGAATTGCTCCCAGCAGACCAACCAGGGAGGAAGCTTCTCTTGGGATTTGCTGCTTTCTCATCTGTCAGTTCAATTTTGGGGCTGATTTCTGCCTCAGAGTGGGTGTTTGGAGTTGAGCTGATCACTGGGAAGTCTGTGCTGGGGAAAAAAAAAATGTTGTTTGCAAGTGCTTCTTACACAGAAATCAAAACAAGGTATTATTATGTCCCAACAGGAATTTGCTACGATGAGTTAAAGAGTCACCAAAATTATTTGCTGAGGATCCCTGGCTGCTCAGGGCTCTCACAGCCCTTTGCTGGATCAAATTCCTATTTACAACAGAAGAGCTGCTCCAGCAAACCGAAGTGAACGAAATCACTGAGGAGCACAAATTGTCTTTAATGTCATCAGCGGCTTCAAATATTTAGAAAGCGCAGTGTAAACACCTTCAGAGCAGGCAGACAACTCCCCTGGTGCCCAGAATTGTTGGGATGTACAAACAGCCAGCACTTCTCAGGGTGCAGAGCCGCTGCTCCAGACCTTCCACCACGATTTTACATTCTCGTGTCATTTACAGCTCTTCCTCCAGACCGAGCCCGTTGGCACCGTGTCCTGAAATGTTTCTCATTAGTAAACTTTTCATAACCTCCCCAAACTGCCACAACTGCAGGAGAAAAGGCCCTGGGATGCCAGCTGGAGCTGGCACTTGGCTCTGGGGGCTGTTTGCTTAGCTGGGTTTTGAGGGATGTTCCGGAGCAGCTCGTGGGACGTGTGACTGGGCTCTGACCTGAGCCACTGGCCCAGCTCCAGAGGACCCTGCACACTCCCTGGGAACGTGGGAATGTGGGAATGCTTTCCACTTGTCCCTTCCATCCCTCACCCCCAGCTCTGAGCCCTCTGCTCATGAACCCCAGCCCACAGCCCTCAGAAACGCTCGGAGCCGGGCTGAATAAAGTAACAATGAGATTCCAGAGCAGCTCAGGGCCTGTTTAATGCTGAATTAGGGCTGAGAGAGCCCTGCTTTTCCCTGCTTCACCATCACACAGCTTCCAAACTCCCAGGAACTCTGATTTCTGTTACCTGCAGAGCCCCTGAGCCGTGTGTGTGACAGGGAGGGGCTCACACAGCTGGAGGCAGATGTTGGGGGCGTCTTTGTGCCACTTGTTCATCCCAAAGTGCTCCTTGAAGGGTGATGAAAAGTGCTGCTTTTCTTCAGTTTTCCTGTCAAATGCCAGTTCTTTTGCTGGGAGGGACCAGGGGTAGCCTGGAATTCCTCTTTGGAGATGCAGCAGGTGATGTGGGAGGTGATTCCAGAGGTTTTGGGGGGGTCACTGCAGCATCACAGAGCTGCAGAGTTATTTCCCAAAGCCTCAATTTTTCCATTTCCCAGGAAATTTGTTAATTTGTGGGTGAGTGCTTGGATCCCAGGTTGGTGAAATCTTTTAAACTGATCCAGCACGTTCAGACAATTAAAAAATATAAGTATATTCCAGGACTCCTCTTCCTTTTCAAATAATCAAGATTATTACCTTAAATATATAAATTTTCCACCAAGACTTTTGTTTGGGCACACTTTACAGCACTTCTTATGCCTAGATCCTGCCTGCTTTCCTCCAGCATGGAAAAAAATAACCTGTGAGCTCTGAGTGGTTCTCAGATGCTGAATTCCAAATTGCTGAATTAAATTTGAGTCCCGGTGGGTTCTGCACCTCCCCAGTTGTTCATCACTCGCAGGGTTTATTACATTTTAGAAGATGCCATTAAATCCAGCCACCCCCAGAGATACTGGTTGGACTTTGGGAGCCTAAAGAGAAGGAGGGTGTGAAGGAGACCCCAGAGCTGCTCCAATTTAGCCAAGCAGTGATTTAAGTTTCCTTTTAAAGAACAATGCTTGTAACCTTATTTCTATTTCATAATTTGTTTGCAAATTCCATTTCCCTTCCTCCCTAACTTTTAGGAGTTATAAAAGAAATATATTTCCCTCTAATTTAGATTTTTTTTCATTTAGCAAACATTGATTTTGCTCTTTTTCCCAGTGCTTTTGTTCCTGCCGCAGTTAATGGGGTTTTTTGGAGTTGTTTGGCAGAGGGAATGTCTGGGGGCACTTGTAGGAGTGGGTCCTGCTCCCTCCAAGGAACTTTGGTGCTCCAAGGATCCTGGAGGAGTCTTGTGCTCTGTAGGGATTCTTCTAAGACATCACTTTTAACAGTGGACACTAAAACCAGAGAGTTTCAAACCATTTCTTTCGCATACAGTGAAAATTCAAAAGGGAGATTTGGGCCCATAAAAACGAAGGCAAAAGGTTTCAAAACTGAGGTCTGCAGATAGGGTTGTTATGGGTTTTTTCAATGTTGAAGAAGTGTTGAATGTTAAAAAAAAACCCCTCAACAGGAGTTTAAATAAACACATGCAAGTGAGTCAGTAAGAAGATATAAAATCATCAGGAAAGGCTGAGTTTGTTTTAATACAGGGATTACTGTAAACACTCGCAGTGCATGGTAACAATTTGTAGCCCGTGTGTTTTGAAATATCATAACTGCTGTCAATAAACACATGAAAATTCGGCTTCACAAGAGCTCTGTGGATGTTTGGAGAGTCACAAAGACATTGCAACCAAGGGGACCTGGGATGGAAACAAGTACAGGAGCAATCAAACAGCTCCTCTGTGAAGAAGGGATCTCGTCAGGCTGTTAGAGCTCAGCATCTGTGAGGGTGATTATTGCTTCCTACAGCTCAGAGCAGCTCCCAGCCCCTGATTTCTTTGTGTCTCCCTCCCCTCCCACCCTGACCTGCTGCTTTGGCTCTCCCACCCTCTGGGTCTGAATCCTTGGGAGCAGCGTTTGTTTCTCCCAGGGCAGGGATGGTGCCTGAAGTGGCCACCTAAAAAAGCAGAGACTAGACAGGAATAAGGGAATAAAGGTGATATTTAATTGAAAGGCCTTCAAAGGTACAGCCTGGGGAGCCCAGAGGCTACACCCAAGGTGGACCCCAAAATGGACAATCCACGAGTTCTTCACACTTTTAGAAGTTTGATTTATTTGCATATCAGGGTTAATTCTCCAATTAAAGCTTCAGTTAGTGATGTAATTTCCCCATGCTTGTCCCCCTCTCAGAGGCTTTTGGTTGATACTTTTTGGGCCTAGGATGGTCTGGGTGTCCTTGAAGAGCAAGTTTGGAGAGGCTTTGTTATGTCTGACCAGCAGCAGAGAGCAGAAGTTAACAGGCTACAAGAAACTTCAGAGTTACACCCTGGGCAGTGCAGGATTTGAAAAATAGAAAAGTTAAAATCCAAGGCATCAGGGACAGCCTGATGGATTCCCAACACTGTCCCAGCAGGAATCACAAATTCCATTTTTATCTGGAGCAGGGTGGCTGTGGCACAGCCTGGGGGTTGTCCCCAGGGGCTGGCTGGGGGACAGAGCTCATCCACGCTCGGGATGTTGTGGGAATTGAGTTATTCCTGCATTTCCAAGGTGCTTCTCAGCTTGGAGTTCATGTTCCACCCCAAGGAGTGGGCACCACCCAGCCAAGGCATTATAGAATCATGGAGTATTCCAAGCTGGGAGGGACCCACAGGATCGTGGATCCAGCTCGTGGCCCTGCCCAGACACCCCAGGAATCCCACCCTGGGCATCCCTGACAGCTCCTGGAGCTCTGGCAGCCTCGGGGCTCTTCCTGTTCCCACCCTCTGGGGGAAGAACCTTTCCCTGATACCCAACCCAAACCTCCCCTGGCACAGCTCCAGCAGTTCCCTGGGTCCTGTCCCTGTCCCAGAGATCAGAGATCGGAGCTGCCCCTCAGGAGGAAGCTGTAGAGGAGTCTGTAGGATCACTGGGGTCGGACGGTCGGGACAAATGATGAGAGATCTTTGGAGTCAGAAGTTGTCTTGAAGCAAGAGGTTTATTGCTGGGGCGTGGGTGAAGGGGCTCTGCAGAGAGCTGCCAACCACAGCTCTGGGCAGGGCTGAAGAAGAGAGCTGATGAGAAGAAGAGGTGGTGAAGAGGAGCAGGCAAAGAGAAGCAGGCAAAGAGAAGAGCAGACAAAGAGGAAGGACAGGAAGTTCCTGGCCTTTTTATCTCTCTTTCTACTGAATATTTTAGTTTACTTAACCAATCTAGTACAAGATACAGAGTCCTATAGCATTTACATACAACCTATAAGAATCCTTACATTACCATACTGTGTGACCCTCAAGTTCTTGATAAGGAGAGGGGCACCCTTCACTTTAAGGGGGATAAACTTCAGCTGACCATACCATTGTCCTCCAGCTGCTCAGCAACTGAGGTTTGGCACTTCAGATATCGAACTCTACCCTTAATTCTATTTCACTTATAGGTTTCACATTCTCCAAACTTAAGCAATCATATTTACAAGGCTTTCCTGTTTCATCTTCCCCAACAGGAGTCAGTGGCTCGTGTGGGGTGGATTTGCTCCTCTCACTCCTGTTCCTCTGGTGTCTCTCCCCAGCTCTCAGAAAATGAACCATCTCTGCATTCCCAAACGAGATCCTGTCACATCAGCACCAGCTGAGCACGGGCTGGGTTTGATGTCTCACGCTGTCTCATCTACAAGTTCAATTTCCTGCACTTGAGCTAAACACAAACAGCCATTCCCCTCATTGCCAACCCCACAACGCCCAAATGAATTCACACATGTCCTTTTTTAAGGTGACAGAAGCAATCTGAGGGAACAGATGAGCATTCCCATGTCCGAGTTTAATCATCCCAGTCGAAACTCCCTTGTTTTAATACTGAACCTCGTGTTCACAGCGGAGTACTCCGTGTGCAGGCCAGAAAGGATTAAATGGGGCTTCTTGGGGGATGTTTGGAACAACCTTTGAAAGGCTGAGGGCACCTGTTGGCATTAATAGAGCAGCGTGTGTGGGAACAGGGGGGAAATCCAGGCTGGATGTACACGGATCTGGAGGGGACTGGGGACATTGCTGACACTGAACGCGTGTTGGAGTCGAGCAGAATGCAAATAACACCCACAGAGATGACCCTGGTTCCGTGTTTTAGGATTTTATCAGGGGTACAAACATCTCTGCACGCAGGTGGCATTTGCTTGCTTTGGAATTGCTGTTTAATCCGTATTTTTTTTGTTTGGAATCTGCCCCTGATTCATCAGCACCTTCCTGGAGTCGCTGTAGCACCTTTGCCATGCGAGCTGCAGGAAAGGGTAATTAAATTTAATAGAAGCCACTCTTGCTTTGAAGCTGCCCTGGTTTTAGGGCCACAAGGAGAAGCAATTAAACTCCGGCAGCCACGGATTCAAGCTGAAGGTACAGAGTCATTTATTTATTTATTTATTTTTAAAGGAAATTTCCTCTGTAAACAGATTTGAATTGCCAGATCTGATTGGGTTTTAAAGCTATAGAGATTCCCTTCTTTGGGAAATCTTCTCTTGAAGCAAAATGAAATTATTTCATGATTTCATGATTTTACCAAAAATTAGCATTTAAATGAGGTAACAAGGAAAGGGAAAGATATTCCAGAATGCCATAATCAGTGCCAAAAGTACTTCTATCTATTTAAAAATAATTTTCAGGAGTTTCCCATAACGGATCAGTTGGAAAGGGTCTGATTCCAGTGCAGACATTATTCAGAAAAGCAAACTGCTAACTCAGTTAATATTTAGAAGGAGAAAAAATTGTCCTAAACTTCACCAGCTCTTGGAAATATTTGTAGAACCTCAGCTAAGCCAGAGGCACACTTGAAAAATCTCACTGCTTTCCTTCTCTCTTCCCCTCCCACAGCTCCCAGGTGTGCAGAGATGCAGGATCCGAGTCCTGTGGGAGCAGCACCTTCTCCACTGGGGGATCCTTCCCTCTGAGGTCTCTGGAATATTTGGGCTTTGGATTCTGAACATTATTTTCTACCTCATTAAAACCATTTCCTTTGGAAACCCAGCAAAACCCCAAAGAGAGTCCAAATATAAATCAATGCAAATGCAATTACTGCGACCCCCCCTCCTCTGTGCCTCGGGGCTGGAAAAATCCATCGATTCTCTGCTGTAATTTATCTGGGAAGTAGGAACACCCCTCCTCACTTCCAGTGTGAGCCCTGAATCAAAGTCTCTGGACTGGTCGGATCCCTGGAGCAGGGAGCGCTGCCGGTGCAGCTGCAGGGGACTGGGAGCATGGGGAACTGGGAGAACAGAGGACTGGGAGCATGGGGGACTGGGATGGCAGGGGACTGGGAGCATGGGGGACTGGGATCATGGGGAAGTGGGATCTTGGAGGACAGGGATCTTGGAGGATTAGGAAGGCAGGGGAGTAGGATCTTGGAGGACTGGGGTCACATAGGACTGGGAGCACAGAGGACCGGGATCTTGGAGACTGGGATCATGGGGAACTGGGATGGCAGAGGACTGGGATCATGGGGAACTGGGATGGCAGAGGACTGGGAGCATGGGGGACTGGGAGAACAGGAGGACTGGGATCGTGGGGAACTGGGATGGCAGAGGGCTGGGAGCATGGGGGACTGGGATCATGGGGAAGTGGGATCTTGGAGGACAGGGATCTTGGAGGATTAGGAAGGCAGGGGAGTAGGATCTTGGAGGACTGGGGTCACAAAGGAATGGGAGCACAGAGGTCTTGGATCACAAAGGACTGGGAGGACAGAGGACTGGGATCTGGGAGACTGGGATCATGGGGAACTGGGAGCACAGAGGACTGGGATCATGGGGGACTGGGAGCACAGAGGACTGGGATCATGGGGGACTGGGAGCACAGAGGACTGGGATCATGGGGGACTGGGAGCACAGAGGACTGGGATCATGGGGGACTGGGAGCACAGAGGACTGGGATCATGGGGGACTGGGAGCACAGAGGACTGGGATCATGGGGGACTGGGAGCACAGAGGACTGGGATCATGGGGGACTGGGAGCACAGAGGACTGGGATCATGGGGGACTGGGAGCACAGAGGACTGGGATCATGGGGGACTGGGAGCACAGGGGACAGGGATCTTGGAGAACTGGGAGCACTGGACACTGGGATCTTGGAGGGCTAGGATCACAGAGGACTGGGAACACAGGGGACTGCCATCTTGGGGGACTGAGATCATGGCAGACTGGAATCTTAGAGGACTGGGATATTGGAGGACTGGGATCACAGAGAGCTGGGATCACAGAAGACTGGGACCACAGGGGACTGGGACCACAGGGGACTGGGAGCTCAGTGGAAGGATTCCTATTTGTGACTGGAAGATCTGGAAGGTTCTTGCTTTGCTCAGCACCAGGAACCACCGTGGGTCACCACCGTGGGTCACCACCATTCCCACCCAGGGTCTCCGGCTCCGTGGGGTCAGGAATCTGCCCCGTGAGCTCAGCTGTTGGCTCTGGACACTGAAAGGTCAGCTGGAGTCTCTGTTTGGTTATTTCTGCTGGTTTGGGATGCTCCAAATGCAAACCTGTAATGTTTGGAGTGAGCCATAAGGACGGCTGGACTGGGAAAAGAACCCAGACCTTAAGGGACATTTTGTCTTTTCCTTTCCCAATGGAAATTGGGGCAGTTGCATCTTGGGGCGGGCATGGAGAAGGTTTGGAGGTGTCTGTGTCCACAGGGAAGCTGAGAGCTGACTGGGACCCACCAATCCTTTGTGCCCCAAAGAAGAAATGGCTGAGATGGAGTTTGAAATTGTCCAGGCCAGGCTGGTCCTGGGCAGCCACACGGTCCCTGCCAAGGCCATCGCCTGCCAGGTGGCACTGCCAGCCTGGATTTCAGGCAGAGGTGTCACCAAACACCTGGTGAGTGCCCACACACCGGGGCAGAGGGAAATTGTCAGGGATATGCAGCAGAAGCTGTTCAATGTTGCTTCAGATCCCAGCCAAAATAGGCAGGAAAAGCCAGAAAAACTGACTTGTGAGGACATTCTCCCTGATGGATGGGCTGTCAAACAGGAGAGCAGTTGTTCCAAGCTCCTGAAACACCCACAGAGGGAGAAATCCCAGGGCCAGGGGTTGGGAGGATGGTCCTGTGGAGCATCCCCAAGTGTTGGGAGCATATCCAGCCCAACATCCTCAGGAATGTTCTCCTGTTGGGCACCTTCCTTCCTTTCCAAGTTTTCAGAGAGGCTTCTGAAGGAGTTCCCAACACAGCTCATGTCAGGGCTGTTTCACCCCGAGCCTGGATGTGCTCCATGTGGGTTGGTGCTTCCACTCTTGGCAGCTCAAGAGCCTTTAGGAATATGGGGACTACCAGGGGAGACCATAATGAGGTTGGACCAACAGTGTTCCAGAGAAAAATCCCTTTGAAAATTGCAGTAGGACCATCCAGGAGGTTTTTTTGG
>VZRV01003175.1:0-12665 GCA_013398115.1 Falcunculus frontatus
ATCATCTCCACATCATCATCATCCCCACACTCACTTGGCCCAGGGAGGGTTGTCAATGGGGCAGACATGGTGCTGGTCCATACTGGGGGCTCTGGGAGCTTTGTGCTGGTGGCCACTGGGAGAGGAGTGGTCCCCACACTGCTGGGAGATCCAGATGGAGATTTCCTTGTATCCAACGGTGTAGGAGCCACTGGAGCAGTTGGTGGCTCTCTGGGAAGTCCTGCTGTAGGAGCCAAAAAGAAAAGGTGGATTTTAAACCTCTTTTAGCCACAACGTTGCTCTCCAGCAAAGAGGAAAAGGGTAGAAAACCCCAAAATCAGCCTCAAGAGCAGTTTTCCAGGGAAAACCACAATCCAGGTCTCCAGCCTCCACACCTGTTTGTCCAAGGAGAGTTGTCTCCAGTCCCTCCAAGTCTCCAAACACTGGTTTTATGGAAAACAAATACATTTCCTTGGAGCTCAGCCCTGTCACTCGATACGATCGGGAAGCGGCGGGTAACAATTCCTGGGAGAGAGCGGGAGCTGTGGAAAACAGGAGGAAACACGACTGGGAGGCAGAAAAACTCAGAGTAATTCCCATTTCTGCTGGCAAACAGGAATTTGGGGATGAGATGATTCCCGGGATTTGGAGCAGAGGCAAAAGTAACTCATATCCAAAGTGCAATGGTCAGGTCCTAAACCAGATGAAATGAGGTTGATTTTGTGCATTAAAAAGGAAAGAAGATTGGAATTTATACAAAAAATTAGGGAATTTGGTGCAGGTGGTGCTGAAGGCTGAGATATCAATACCTATCCAGTGGATCCTATGGATAGAAATAAGTTTCTTTTTTGGGAATGAATGGAAAGTTTGATGAAAACCAAAATCAAACTTGGCTGAGAAATTTGCATGCAATTCATAGATTTGATTTTAAATGATGATAGGAAAAAAATGTCATAATAATGATTGACATTTCCTAAGTACCTTATTTTAGAAATAATAAATGATGAGTTTGACACTGTTCAAAGTGAAATTTGTTCCCTTTTTATTCCGAAATAAAATTTTACTTTAAAAAAATCACCAAAAAAGCTCAGTTTCTATGTCAACAAATAAAATCAGTGCAAATAATCTGCTCCATTGTCATCAACTCATAGAATTAAGGTTGGAAAAAATCTCCAAAGATCAAATCCAGTTCGTTGTTGTCAATTCTCCACAAAAATTTTTGGAAGGGAGGTTTTCCTCCTTTAAAAAAACCCAGTAAAATCCCTCTTGATATTTGACTTAAACTGTTGTGCATCCCTCTTTTTGGGTCAAAATAGTCATAATTGGTTTATTTTGTTTGATCCACAGGTGGTATGATCCCAAGTGGAGTAGAAAGGGATCCAATTTTTTATGGGACAAGCTGGATGGAATCATCAGGGAAAAAGGCATTAAATGACCTCAAAAAGGAGCAAGGGAAATGTGTAATAAAATAACTTTCATTTAGGACAAAAATCAAGTTGTGTGGAGGAAAATTAATCAAGACCAAAAAAAAAAGGACCAAATTCTTAATTGCTTTTATACACCAGTCTTGGCAGCTGGGATAATTAACCAGGAAAAATTGGAATTACTCACTTAGGAGCATAAATCTTATCCTATGGAGGTCAGGATTCATCTGCTGGTGATGGGAAATCAATATTTATAAACCCATTCCAGCAGGATCGATGGAGGGAGGGCACGGGGGGACTGTCAGACATGGGATTATCCATTCCTGATTCCCAGACAACTCTGAAATCAGGGATTTTGGAATCCTTCCAGATCAATATTTGCACAGGAAGAGGACAGTTGAATTAAAGATGACTAAAATCACCCCAGAGATTGAAATGTTCCATTCCCAAATCACTTTTCTATAATATTTAGCCAAAAAAAAAATGCTGCTGCCATGGGACACTTCATCCTGAGTGACACATCCTGAAAGTCTGGAGATGCCAATCCTAAAATATCCTTAGAATTAAAAAAAATTAAAGCTCCTGGTAGCTCCAAAAGCACTGCAGAGAGCACAGGGAATTCCGCTGGATTTGGTTCTTTATTGACTCGTGGACATGAACTGAGCCTAGAAAAAAGTTTGTGGTTGAAGCCACAGGGATTGGAAAATTCAAAGAGGATTTTAGTCCAATCCAGGAAAAAAAATCATGGAGTCATTGCTTTAAAAGGGCAAATCCTGAAAAGCCAAATCAGTTGGGAAAAGGAATGGTGAGGAATGATTTAGGAATTTTTGAAAGCTCTTTACAGTAGAGCAGAGATTTTAAACAGATAAGAGCAAGGTTTTAGGGATGACAAAAATCCACCTTTTTTGGTGGATTTGACAGAAAGGAAGGGACACTGATAATGCCAAAATTCCTTTTTCCTGAGCTATTCCCACACCTCCTTTCTTTCTTCCCCTGAGGATTTTGCAATGGCCAAATGGGACATTTTGGGAGCCTCCTCCAGCTCCCATTTTTCCTTTTTTTTCCCCCAAATGGAGAAGCTGAGATGAAGAAACCCATGGAAACCCCCAGGATTCTCCTGCTAAACAGGATCCAGAGGAATTCAGGAGATGGATGAGGGTTTCCTTCCCACACCAAATGTTACCTGAGGACAATCCCCACGTCAGTAAATACAGGGATGCTCCAGGAACAGCCCCCCAGGACAACAAAACGCTGGAATCTGTAGCCTCCTGCACGGTGAATTCCGTCACTTTGGGCAAACCCGCTGTTGGAAAAGTAAGCAACTAAGTTTAGGGGCTGAAAACAGCTCTGGGGACCTTTCTGCCTCTGAAATTCCATGATTCTGGGGAGAGGAAGGAGTTCCTCCAGCACTTCAGGTGTTTTCCAGGAAGCTGAATCACACCAGGTCCTCAATTGGTGGGAATTGGTGGAAATTTTTCCAGATCTTCAGTCTGGACTCTAAACTGGCTGAAATTTGAGGTTTTGGGATGGGCAATGAAGTTTTTCCTGTCATTTTTTCCAGATGCTCCCTGAAATCCCAGCGCTGGCTCCATACCCCTGACTTTTCCCGCTGTTTGATCTCCAAACCCACCCGTTTTGGCACAACTCATGAGGGATGTCAGCCTTTAGCTGCTGGAAATGGTCAAGATATTGCAGCTAAAGAGGGAATTCCAAGATAATAAGCCCCAAAAATGGGGATTATTGGCAGGGGAACACAGGGTAAGTCCCAAAAGTCCTAAATAATAAGAAAAAAGGATCAATGGCTGGTTTTTGGTGGGATCTGAGAAGAAACAAGGCCAAGTTGGATGGGGTTGGAGCAACCTGGGCTATGGAAGGTGTTGGAAGTGGATGATCTTCAAGGTCCCTTCCAACCCAAAACATTCTGGAATTTCAGGAATAAGGTGCCAATTAGCCAAAATTGCTCTTTTTCTTTCACCATCTGATGGAGATGCTGTTATCCCAATCCATGAATCCCACACTCACAGGTTTTGGCCGTGAGGACCGTGGGATTTCCCTCCTGTCCCCTTCCCACTGCAGACACGGAGATGGTGTAGGTGGTGTTGTCCTTCAGTTTGGGAATGGTGAAGGAAACGGCCTCTGCTGGCACCAGCTGGGAGGATTCGGAGTTACCTGAGAGGAGACATCCCAAAAAACCCATGGTGTCCATGGAAAGAGAAGTCTAACAGTCATTGTTACAGCAGCTTCACACACATCTGACAGGACCTGGCCAGAGAGGAGAGTTAGGAGCTTATTTTGCCTATGGGGAAACTGAGGCACAGGGAGTGGAGAGATCCGGTCACAAAGGTGGAAGGGAACTAATTCCTGGATTTCCCAAATCCCAACTATGTTTATATCCGTGCTTAGAGCCTAAAGCTTGGCTCAGGGCTCATTTAGAGGGGTTCAACCTGTCCCTGTAGACATTAAAGTCCCCACCTACCCCGATCACCTGTGGAAAAAGGAATTTCCTGAGCCAAATTCTCTATTTTTGTGGGTTCCTTGTGCTCCCTGACCAAAGGAAAGGGATTCTTACCATTGGATGGCACCCAGGATATCTTGTAGTTACTTATCCCAGGAAGCCTTTTCCAAACCAGCTTCAAAGTGTTTACACTGGTGTCGGTAACCCTCAGGTCCTGGACGGTCGGGATGGGGTTGGAATCTCCAGGACGAGCTGGAAAATGAACCAGGATAAGATTTCAGCTCAGGTTCACGACTCTAAGTTATGGTAGAGAAGAAAAATTTGGGCATTCATTCAGTATTTATTTTCCAGGCACTATCCAGGGATGCCGGGCTGAAATTCCTAATGGATCCATGGATTCCAAGCTGAGGAATCTCATCCCCATCTCCTACCACCCACACCAAACTGGTGACACACAAAGGGACACGAGAAGGTCTCCATGATGCCATGGAAGGTCTCCATTTGAAAATATAAAAGTTAAAACCTAAGGCATCATCCAAGAGAGGACGGATCATCCAGACACATCTTCAAATTCCATGAAAAACTCATTGAGATGAACTCAGGTGAAAAAGACACTGAAAGGAGCCAGAACTCCATTGTTGGAAGAAGCAAAGCCACAATCCAAGGAATTCCCAAACCCCAGTGCTCTTGAGTGACCCTGGTGGTGCCTGTGGAGAGGCTCCTGCATTCCCGAGGTGGCTGTGGATAAATAATTCTGGGAAGAATCCAGGATTGTCCAACATGCCAGAAGGACATGTCCACTCCCTCCCATGGGAACAGCCATGGATTATTGCCATGGATTATGGCCACCAGCAGTGAGGGCTGCTTGTGCCTCCACCATCCACAGGACATCCTGAGTTGGATCCACCAGGATCACAGAGTCCAACTATTCAATGGATGAACACAAGGACTGAACCCAAAACTTTGGTGTTTTTAGCACCTAGCTCTGACCCAACTGAGCCAATCCCACACCCAACACAATCAATCCAAGCTTTTCCATCAATCCAAGTGGCATCCCAACTCAAGGAGGGTTTTTCCAGCGGGACTTACCTGTGTGGTGAGTCAGGGTCACCTCCGGCCCCTCGGTCCTGCTGAATACAGCCCTGACACTGACCCTGTACAGGGTGTTGGGCACCAGGTGGTCAATCCGGTGAGCCAACACTCTGCTGCCCAGGTACTGAGTCCTGGCAACCTGTTTTCCTGTAAAAACAGGGATATTTCAGAGCTTGGAGCTCATTTCCTTCCTCCAAAGGAAATTGCTGCCCTGCTGTCCCAGAGCTTTGGGGATTATCTTTGTAAATAAAACAAGGAGAGAAGGAGTTGTCGCCAATAGGACCAAGTTTCCCAACAGTAAGATCTCTTTTCTACCCCTGGGAGCAGCTCAGGAGTTTGGGAAGGTGCCTGGAATGTTCTTTCCCTGCTCACCTTTGCCTGCTCCCACGGGGCTCCAGGTGAGTTTGAATTTGGTGGCAGCGGCTGTGGCACTCCAGGCCAAGGACAGGCTGGTGCTGGTGTGGGACATCACCTTGAAGTTGGAGACGGATCCCAGAGGAGCTGCAGGATGGGGACAACATCAGGAGTGTCCTGATTCCTGTCCGAAAGCTCATCATTGATACTTGAATGAGTCAAAATTATATCAAAGGGTTCAAAATGGTGTCTTTCCTTATCCTTGGTGTCTCCTCATCCTCACCTGGAGAGACACCACTTTGTACTGCTTGAGGTCATCAAGGAGCACGTTCTGCTCTAGATCCAGTGGGAGCAAGGCCAGGACAGGCAGCTCAGGAGTCAGGAGATCCATATCCCAGTGCCCTAAGTGGAACACCCACCCAGAGCTCCCACAGCTGCTGAATATTCCCTGTTCTCTTCCTCACAAGGGTCAGGCCATTATCTCCATGTGGTATTCCAGGACTCCCAGTCACCTGCTGCCACTTTGGAACCTCTTCCAACCATCTCACCTCTGCTTTTGGATCAACATTGCTGCCTCTCTCCTGCTCCCAGGGCAGCAGCCCAGAAGTTTGAAAGAGAAGGACAAGGTTTATCCATCAACTTTCCCTATTTTACACGAAGGATTTGCATCTGCTGCCTCTTGTCGATCAGGAAATCTGACCTTCCAGGAGGATTCCTTTGGAATTCTGGAATTCTTTGAGGCAGGGGACAGCCCTTATCACCAAGCAGAAAGGACCGCTTTAGGATGTTCCACTCTCCTTATCTTCCTATGGTTTCCTACTGCAGAATGTACCCAGATTTCCTATTTTTCATGCTTTTTTATCAGATGGATTCTAACAATGTTGAGGAATTAACCATCGGTCTGGATTTAGGGATACCTGGAAGCTCAGTGAGTGCAGATTGGGCACTTCATCACTGGAGAGGGACTTTTACAAGGGCCTGGAGGGACAGGACAAGGGGGGAGTGGCTTTAAACTGAAGAGAGCAGAGATAGATGGGATATTGGGAAGGAATTCCAGGCTGGGAGGGTGGGAGGGTCTGCGCTGGAATTCCCAGAGAAGCTGTGGCTGCCCCTGGATCCCTGGAAGTGTCCAAGGCCAGGCTGGACATCGGGGCTTGGAGCAACCTGGGACAGTGGAAAGTGTTGGAACAAGATGGGCTTCCAACCCTTCCAACTCTTCCAGCCCCAACCAATCTGGGATCTTAGGAATCTTCCCAAGCCCAGAGCACTGGAACAGACCCAGTCAGGGATACACAAGGTTGAACCAGATACACAGAGGTTACGTTCTGTAGTAGCTACTCCACCATCCCACCCACACTCACCTGTCCTGGCCGAGGTGGTGATCCCGGGGCCCTCCCCGGAGCCAAAGAGCACGGACAGGGAAATCACATACTCAGTGTCTGGGGCCAGGCTGTGGAGCTGGTGGGATGTCACCGACTTGTTGAGGGCCAGGTGACGAGGACGGTCCTTGCCAAAGAATTCTTCAGAAGAGAAAATAAAACACAAGAAGAGAAGAAGTCTGAAGAGCAGCTCTGTTGTATCCTGGGAAATCCACCATGCTCCCAGCGGAACTTCTGCTGGAGGACACCTGTTCTAGGACAATTCAGGAGGAATTTCCTCATGGAAAGGGTTGATAGGAATTGGAAGGGGCTGCCCAAGGAGGTTTGGAGTCCCCATCCCTGAAGGTGTCCAAGGAACAGCTGGATGTGGCACTTCCATTACAAAGTAGGGATTGGGCACAGGTTGGACTTGGAGGTCTTTTCCAACCTCAGTGATCCTGGGATTCCATGTGTTCACTGGGGCAAGGGAGAGTTTTCCTATCGGTATTTATTTTGGAATTTTAATACCTAAAGGATCCAAACCAGTTGAGAGGAAGTGAATCCAAACCAGCTCTCGCTTCCAGGGCCCACAGGAATGTGGGAATGTTCCCTGTCCCTTCCCTGGGGACTTCCTGGGATTCACTCCATGTTGGGCTGGGGCCAGGTTGGTGCCTCAGGACCAGGAATAATCTCTGGCTTCAGTTCACGCTCTGGAATTGTGGGATGGGCTGCTCCAAGCAGTTCATGATCTGGAACCCAGATCTCTGAGGTTCTCCCATTCCAGGGAGAGCAGAGATCTCACCTGGTGTTGGACCCCAGGCCACCCTATATCCAGTGGCTCCCGCGACTGAATCCCAGGACACCAGGAGGCTGTTGATGGAAATCTCGCTCACTTTCAGCATCTGGACAGTGCTGGATGCCACTGCAAGAGACAAGAGCTGCCCAGTTCCATCGAGGTCCCAACAGCTTCGAAGAGGTCCCCAAACTCAACAACGCAGGAGAGTGACAGAAAGTGACACCAACTCTGTGCCACCACCCCTGAGTCTGCATGGGCTGAATGCCACCCCTGCTGCAGGACACTCACCCGTGGTGGCTTTGCCGCTCACCACCGGCCCCTCGATGTCCCCAAAGATGGGGTTGATGGTCACCGTGTGCTCTGTGCCTGGCTCCAGCCCCTGGATCATGTAGAAGCTGTAGGAGCTGCCGAGGGTCACGTCCTGGATGCTGCCCTCTGCGAAGGGAAATGGTGTCCCCTGGCTCAGCCCACCCCACCCTGGGGTCACACCGGGACCACCCCGGGTGGGTGCAGGTGGAAATAATCCACATCCAGCTGGGAAGAGCTCGGGGATCGCCGAGGTAACTCAGGGGTTTGGAAAGCAAAGGAAATAAATCAGGAAAACCCCAAAATGGGCACGTTGGGGTCTGTGAGTGATCCCATAAAAGGGTCCACACCCTCCAGCCCTGGGTGACTCGGTTGTGGAGTCATCCTGCCCTCATCCAGTCACTCCTGCAGGAATTGGAGCCAACGATGCCCCAAAACCCAGTTTTAATGTCCTTGATGTGGACTAAACCCCGCTCAGCTAAACTTGCCCAGCAGGAGAAGAGTTAAAACCGAATTCCTGTGGATCCACCCCTGACTCCCAAGGGCAGGGAGGTGCCAGCAGCAGGATGTGGGGTTTTAAAGAGAAGATGCCTTTTCCAGTTTGGTCACTGGATGGTGCCACGTCCCCATTTTCTGTTCCAGCAGCACCCAGAGTCCCATCCCCCTTTTCCCACCTGTTCTCCACATCCCTCATCTCCAGTTTGTGTTTATCTAATCCTGGTTCTAAAAGTCAAACGAGGAAAACCAAACCCTACCCACGCTTGGGACGGGCAGCAGGGTCTGGATCCCATCACTGCATCCCTAATCCTGAGATGGGATGGAGAGTGGGAAGAGGACCCAGAGGCCAGCAGGGGCTGCCCTTGGGATTTTGCCACTCCTGAAACTGGGGTGAGCTGGTACCAGGGGAAAAAGCAGCTGGAAATTCAGGGTAGAGGTGATGTGTTCTTACTGTTCCACCTCCTACTGTCCCCTCAGTGTCCCCATTTCCAAGCTGAGCTCCATTCCTGGCTGGAATATTGGGCACAGCCTGGGAAAACTGCTGAGTTTTGGGGTGTGCCATGAGAAAAGTTCATTACAAAGCAATAAAAGCCATTTTATGTCTTCCCTGTAAAGATTTTTCCCTGCTGGTGACCTTTGGAGCTGTTCTCCCACTAATCCCCCCTGTTCCTGGTGGGAGATGTCTCCTTCCATCATAACCAGGGGAGATGAGGGAGAGGAAAATGTGGTTTTTATTCAAAGCCTGCGATAGAGCCCAGGTGTCCTGACATCCCTGAGCCCCAGAAAAATCCATCTCCCAAGGCCAAAATCTGCCATCAAACCAGAATTTCTCACCCCTGCTCTCCCTCCCAGCACCATGGAAAATATGTTTGAGTTCAGGGCAGGGGAAAAGCTCCAGCTGCAAAGGTGGATCTGTCTCCAAACTCCCAAATTTGCCTAAAAATAAGGATTTTGGGGGATGCAGCCAGGTTTTAGTTCTGCAGAGAGAAAAGCAACAAGCAAAGGCACTTCCAGGCTGAATCCCTAAAAATCACATACTCATTTGTCCCCCCAAAAAGGGGTGACCCCAAATACTCAGGGGCTGTGCAGCTCTGCAGGGAGGGTTTTCCCAGCTCCTCTCAGCTATTCCAAGACTCCTCACTTCCAGTAAATCCAGCACAAATCCCGTGTAACCAGCCTGGATCCACCAGCCAGCTTCATGCAGAGCCAGGGCAGGAATTTTCGCTTCCATGGCAGAGAAAACTCCACCGGCCACAGACCCCAAAATACCAATTCCTTCCGGATAAAGATGGAATCCAATCCAATCCAAAGTGCATCCAATGCCTTGGGAATCTCACAGCTCCCATCCTTCCATGCCATGCTCACTGAGACACCCCCCACCCCTGTCCATACCTGCTGATGTCCAGGTGAGTCTGTATCCCGTTGCTCCCCGGACAGGGCTCCACCGGGCCTGGAGCGTGTCCGTGGTCTCATTCTGCAGCAGGAGGTTTTCCACAGGCAGGAGCTTCACTGGAAGGAGGACAGGGAAGAAACTTTTCAGAGCATCCACTTGGGAGTGGAGGAGTTTGTTTGCTCTCCATGAATGTTCCTCCAGCTCAGCTGGCTGAAGAAATACCTAGAAGGAGGTGGCCATGTGGAGTTTGGGCTCTGCTCCCAGGGAATAGGGACAGGACAAGAGGGAATGGCCTCAAGCTGTGCGTGGGGAGGCTCAAGTTGGATATTGGGAAAAATTCCTTCATGGAAATGGTGGTCAGGCATTGGAAGAGCTGCCCAGGGCAGTGGTGGAGCCACATCCTTGGAGGGATTTAAAAGCCACGTGCATGTGGCATTTGGGGACATGGCAGTGCTGGGAATGGTTGGATTCAGGGATCTTAGAGGGTTTTTTCAACCTTAATGATTCCGTGAGAGGGATTTCCAGGAGCTCCTGCCCAGGGGCTGAAGGCATCTCATGAACCAAAGGTGAAACAGCCCAAGCTGTGACCGCTCCGGGACCAAACATCTCCAAGCACCAACCTTGAGCAGTGTGGGTGCAAAAAGGGATGGAAAACAATCTCCCACCCTTCCCTCAAGCTGCAGGAGGGTGTTGAGGATGTCCATGTCCATGAGGATGGAGTTGGGAAGGTTCTGGTGCATAACAGCACCAACTGCAAGGTGGGGACACAACACCTGGGGACAAAAGGGACCAACCACAGGGTCACAGCTCTTACGTGTCCTCCCCAGAGCAGCCACGGGCTGGCTCGGCCCCTCAGGATACACTGCGTAGATGCTGATGCTGTATTCCCGGTCCTCCTGCAAGTTTTCCAGCACGTGGGAAGAGATGTCACCATGCAGGATCTGCTCAAAGGTCATCCCGGGCTTGTTGGCTGCAAAATCAAGGAGAAAAGGGATGGTGAAGCCTTCCCATGAAGGAATCCCATGGGAATGTCTTCACACCATGGAGATGGCTCAAGGATGTGGTTGGAGTTTCCCGATCCACGTGGTGTTGCTGGGAATTCTGGTTGTGCTCCCCTCAGATCTCACAGAGGGGAGTGGGAGCCATCCCGAAGGCTTGAACTCATCCCAAATCTCCACCAGGGCAGGCACTTGAGAGGGAAAAACATCTGGATGTGCCAGGGCAAACAAGGAATTCACAGCATCATCGTCAGCTGGTTCTTCCTTGTAAAGTCCTTCCAAGGACTCTCCTCTGTCCTGGAGGAACCACAGTGTTTGGAAAAGTCTATCCTGGACTCATTCCAGAGTCACGCCAGGAGTTAACAGCACCTTCCCTGTCCTTGGATCACTGCTCCTTTTAAAGCAAATGCCAAGAAAAATTAAGAAAAATCAATTAAAACGGATTAAAATTAATAAAATTAATAAAACTCACCCCTGGGGATGTAGATCTTGTAGCCCTCCAGTTTGCCCAGGGGAGGTGTCCAAGCCACCTTCAGGCTGAAAAGCCCTTCTTCTATCACACGGAAATTGGTGACAGGAGGCACAGGAGCTGTGGGGACACAAAAATAGGGCAGAAACGGAGGTGACAGAGCCGGAATAATGGAAAAGATCCTTGGAAAATCTTTTGTCTTCAGGCACAGAGAGACACAGAGAGGAGAAGCACCAACTCCCCCTCAGATGATTCCTTAAAACCAACAATCCCCCTCCCACTAATCCTTTTTTTCCCCTGAAAATAGAGATGAACCATCCCAAGGCAGAAATTTTGGGAGTTTTCTCTGGGAATGGTGTTTGGAACTGAAATATCTTCCCACAAGCAGAGGAAATCTGCCCTGGGCAGGGGAAACTCTGCAGTTCTTGCAGACTGAGCAGGAATCAAAGCCATGAATCAAACCCTGCTTTGCTCCCACGGCCACAATTCCAAGGGAGAGGAGCCCATTTGGATCCAGCCAGCCATGGCAGATGGATTTATAGCTCCTGCCTCTGGCTCCATGTTGGGGATAATAAGAGGAGACATCAAATGGCTTCATTTCCACCCATAAAGACATTCCATCTTCTTCCTGGCAAGTACAGATGAGTCAACCTCATTGAGGAGCTTTATTTATTCATCCTGTCAGAGACCTTCCCTCACCAAGACAAACAATCCCAGACATCGCAGGGGGTGCGGGGAGGAACAAAAGGCAGGGAAGAAAGGAATAATTCTTCACAAAACCCCTCGGGCAAAGCAGGATTGGAGCTTCATCCAGGGAGGGGAGTGGGATTAGTGAACCCCTCAAATTCTGAAAATCCCTAAAAGCAGAGACCATAAAGTCCAGTCCAACTTTCAAATGTTCTCCTGACATACCCCTATAGCTCTTCTTGGGAATTGAGATTCCTCCTTTGGGTGGGGACACCCCTCAAAGTCACCCCTCGAGGGTCAGCAGAAGAGATTTGCCCCTGGACATTGGTCTGGGTGAGTGACATCACTCTCCACTTTAATAATTAGGGTTTTTTGCTAATTTTGTTACAATTACTTGAATTGCTTTAATTTAATTACTTTGATCAAGTGCACGATTCTGTCCTATCCTGGCATTTTTGGCTTCGCTACTGTGTAGTAATTCTGATTAAGATATTTTAATCTACTAATTTATCATAATAAATCATTAATTTTAATATAAACATACCTGGTTTGCCATCTTTAATCCTTGGACAAAGGTTCAACCACATCTCTATAATTCCTTAGATTTAATCCGTTGACAATCTGGGGTTGGATTTATTGGATTTAGCCCCAGCCTGTCTCCTCTTGGAGGAGTTTGGAAAGCCAGGGGGTCCTTCCTGCACCTCAGGACTCAATAGGAGCTTCTCTAATAAACTTTGAAGCTCCAGCTCTACCCATGCCACCATCCATCATCCATCCATCCATCCATCCATCCATCCATCCATCCATCCATCCATCCATCCATCCATCCATCCATCCATCCATCCATCCATCCATC